>CM060359.1:96020844-96540844 GCA_030545235.1 Helianthus tuberosus | reverse complement strand
GATCCGTTTGGCTCAGACCGAAGCGTTGAAGGAAGAAAACTATGAAGCTGAATATTTGCGGGGCATGGATAAACGACTTATAGAGAGATCTGATGGTATTCTCTACTTCATAAAACGAATATGGGTTCCTTTGTTTGGAAATCTTAGGGAGCTTGTGATGGACGAAGCGCACAAGTCTCGATACTCTGTTCACTCGGGTTCGGATAAGATGTATCAGGATCTCAAAGTCTTATACTGGTTGCCGAAGATGAAAGCTAGCATCGCGACGTATGTGAGTAAGTCCTTGACTTGTGCGAAAGTCAAGGTAGAGTATCAGAAACCCTCAGGCTTGCTTCAACAACCAGAAATACCCATGTGGAAATGGGAGCAAATTGCTATGGATTTCGTCACTGGTTTGCCAAAGACTCAAAGCGGAAACGACACCATTTGGGTAATCGTGGACCGCCTCACCAAGTCAGCACATTTTCTGGTGATCAAGGAAACGGATAAGTTCTCTCAACTTGCTGCTGTTTATCTAAAGGAAGTGGTGTCTAGGCACGGGGTGCCAACCTCCATTATCTCTGATCGTGATCCGCATTTCATATCTGATTTAAGGAAGTTGATGCATAAATCGTTCGGCTCACGTCTCGACATGAGTACTGCTTATCACCCACAGACGGATGGTCAAAGTGAGCGAACCATCCAGACACTTGAAGATATGCTGCGAGCATGTGTGATTGATTTTGTAAGGGCTGGGAGAAACACTTGCCATTGATCGAGTTCTCCTACAACAAAAGTTACCACGCTAGCATCCAGGCAGCTCCGTTTGAAGCATTGTACGGCCAGAAATGTCGTTCTCCTCTCTGTTGGGCTGAGGTGGGTGACAGCCAGGTCACAGGTCCGGAACTTGTTCTTGAAACTTCTGAAAAAATTGTCCAGAACAGAAACCGTATGGTGGCGGCGCGCGACCGTCAGAAAAGCTATGCTGACAAGCGCAGGAAACCCTTGGAATTCGCTGTAGGCGACCGTGTTATGTTGAAAGTCTCACCCTGGAAGGGTGTGGTACGTTTTGGTAAGCGTGGCAAGCTTAATCCACGCTATGTTGGGCCATTCAAAATTTTAGAGCGTATTGGTAAAGTGGCTTACAAGTTAGAGTTACCTGCTGAATTGGGTAACATTCATGATGTTTTCCACGTGTCGCAACTAAAGAAGTGTTTGTCTGATGAAACAATGGTGGTACCATTTCAAGAGCTGAGAATCGACGACAAATTGCAGTTTGTCGAAGAACCAATCGAAATTATGGATCGGGAGGTCAAGGTTCGTAAGCATAGCCGAATACCAATTGTGAGAGTTCGTTGGAACTCAAGGCGTGGACTGGAGTTCACGTGGGAACGCGAGGATCAGATGAAGCTCAAGTACCCTCACTTATTCCCAACTGAACAACCTAAACCTGATGCAACTGGTGAATTTCGGGGTGAAATTCCCTTTCAAGTTGGGGATGATGTGGCACCCGCGGAAAATCCACAGTCATCTTGATTTAACATCTCGCCGTGTTGGAATTCTTGTCAAATTTCGGGACGAAATTTCTTTCAAGTTGGGGATGATGTGACAATCCGAGATTTTAAGGTCTTTCCCATGCACATCACTGATTTCATAATCCTGTTTTACAATTTGATTCATATGGTGTCGAGTGCAGTGATGTGAATGATTAACAGTTTATGTGTTTTGCCTGGTGGTTGTATATGTGGTGTTTATTATGATTAAATATAGTTTAATTAAGATTTAATATAAATTTTTCTTTGTCACCTTTAGTCCCGACGAAAGACTAGTCTTTCGCCACCCTCTAGCTCGACGAAAAAGGGGTGTTTCGCCGGACAAGTCTTTCGCAGAGGAGGGCCTTCGGCCCAGAATAGTCACGGCCCAACTGTTGTGTATTATATAACTATTTGTAGTAAGTCGCCGTAAAACAAAAGAAAAACCATAGAAGTTCTCTCACAATCCTTCAAGCGTCGGCAGTCCTGTTCGGGCATACCTTTTATCTTCTAAATCTCTCGTGTTAATCTACATACCGGTTAGTAAACGTATTGTTTAATTTATTGATAATTGATACACGATGCATGAAATTGTCTATAGTACTTGTAGGATTTTATTGAGGAATGATTGATGCATGATATGAGGGATTGTTTATGAATTAGAGTCTGATTAGGAATCAGGTACTGTTATTGTTTGAACTACGTTGATTTGGTGAATGTCCTGATTATGCTAACAATTCTGTCCATCTCGATGTTCACTGTTATTGGGATAAAACTGATTGATCTATCGATGATCCATTTGATGATTAGGGTTGTGAGTTTCAATGATTAGAATTATGTGTGTAAATTGGAAACTGTTATGATGATGGTTCGTATTAGGGTTTGCTAGATTATACGTAGTAACCATCGGTTGATCCATGGTTTATGTTAAAAATGTGTAACTGATGGTTGTGTAACTATTTTGGACGAAACATAGAAGCACTCCGCTAAGATCCTGTATCGACGAAAGATGGATATTTCGTCGGAGTTGTGTATCGATGAACGATGGGTCTTACATCGGGATTTATTATGACGAAACATGGGGTTTTTCATCAGGATTGTTTATAACGAAACATGTGGTTATTCGTCGGGAAGGAACTTTCGTCGGAGGTGTCCTTCGCCGAAGGGAAAATAGGTTGGGCTTGGGTAGATGGCCCAGTTATCTGTTGTGTGCTATTGTGTATATACATGAGGTGTGAACACATGCGTGAACTGAGTATATGCTATGTAATGTACAATGATGCTTGTGATAAATGTAATCTATGAAATACGTGAGTCAATTGATAAATCCTAAAACTGATTGTTATTGGTAACCATAATAGGGTTGGTTGACTAACTGGATGGGTAATTAAACATACCGAGCAAACCAAAGGTGAGTTCACTACTCTTGAGCATGCGTCCCGGTGGTTGGGACAGTCAGTGGGTATCCCGGGGAGGGATAAGTCTTTTGGGTAAAAACTAGAATATTGGATAATACTCTCACCCTATCACTCTTAAGTCCCATCTTTTTGTTACCGGAGAGGTAACAATGTATTAGTTTGTAGCGCTACTTAGGTTTGGCACCCTCACCCCGTACCGGAGAGGACGGGTGTGAACTAATGACCCAGTCATGCCCAGTGCTATGATAGGAGCATTGAGGAACGGGCAAAACATACATCAGGAGCCGTCTTGTTCAGTATCGAGATATTATCAACATTACTTTCGGATTTGTTAATGAACTGGAATAAACACTTGGTAACTAACGTTTTTGAAAAGCTGTGAACTCACCAGCGTTGTCTGATACACTTGTTGCATGCTCGCAGGTCGTTAGGTACTTTGGATGGGAACTTGCTATCTGGGTGACTGGAGTGGTCATGGGTCGTGTCGCTTGGATTTACAAGACTTGTTTACTGATTTCACATACTTTGGTTTTTGAAACATTTGAACAGTGTTTTACTATTTGCTTCCGCTGACACTATTAAACTTGGAATATGTTATATGAATGTTTTACTTAATGTATGGGAATTTTGTTAAATACCTATGGTTAGTTCAATGTGATTGGTGGCTAGATCCTGGTACGTCACACGCCTAACGGGGTTACCGCATGTGGTATTTTGGGGGTGTGACAAAACCACTGATCTCCTATTTAAAAATCTTTGGATGCCCATGTTTTATCTTAAACCTAAAAGATTCAATTTTAAAATTTGCAGCCAAAGTGGATTGTGGTTACCATCTGGGATACTCAACCACTACCAAACCCTATAAAGTGTTTAACACAAGGACTAGGTGTGTGGAAGAGACTTTGAATGTGAAGTTCAATGAACTTTCATCACTGAAAATCCCAGTAAACCCTGCTGAACTGTTTAAACTTGATAAATTTACATTTGAAGAAGTTTCTGTCTAGATTAACCCTGCATGTGTCACACCCTGACCGCGTATAACAACAAACCACGGCGGAAACGTCGGGGAGTGCTGTGGCAGAATTATTGTTTCAAAACACCTGATAATTAAAGTTAAGTTTTACAAGCTTAATTTATTACATTGTCTTAGTTCAAACAAAACGCATAACATAAAAGATGATAACTTTCTTGATTTTAATTTGCTAAGGCCCAAGTCGCCCTAAATGTAGCTTGCTCACATCAAACAATCGCTCCTGAAACATATGTGAAAGTAAATACGTCAGCATAAAAATGCCTGTGAGTAACATAGGTTTAGTGTTGAAGATTCATGACTTTAAAGGTTAAAAGAAATGTTTAACGAAAAATAGTCATGAACCATATAAATTATTTTCTTTCATAAACTCATATGAAAATCAAATGATATAAAAGAATGATGTATGGTTAAGTAAATAACCAACTGAAAATAATATGTATAAAATATGTCATGTCTTGTTTAAATGTCAACGTCCAATGTCAAATGTCAAATGTCATGTATAACCAATGTCTTATGTAATCAAAATGTCATGTACAAAACAAAGTCTTTGAATAAACAAAAGTTTTAAACAAAAGTTATGTTTTGAAATCCATTGCTTTTATTGATATGAACATTTATGTGGTTTGTCTATCGTATACACTCAAGCCTTGAGACTGTCGGATAAACCCTTATCAGGATCAGGAATTTATCAAAAAAAAATCTATTCGGATTTTGTCATTCCCATAACGAAATACCTAGAAAGCGGGAACGGGATTTGTCAAGTCCTATAGCACTATTACATACTACCGAGCGGCGTGATCAATGTTAATGAATGTACTACTTTGTCAAACATACCAAATGTCTTTTTTTTTTCAATGTAAGCATGTCATGAAAATGTCTTTGTAAAACCATGTAATATGCCAAGTAAAATGTCTTTGAAATAATGTACTATATGTAATATGTAACAAAACATGTATAATGTCATGAAAACGAAAAGTAAAGATATGCACATATGCTTCACCCCAAAATATTTGAAAACCTAAAAATAGGGGAACTATGTACTCACCTTTGGGTGCGTTTTTATATGTTAACACAATCCCTCAAATTGTCTATTCGTCCTAAATTAAATAAGAACGATTTAATAATCAAAAAACCCACAAAAATACATAAGTTTCTCCGATACTTAGAATTTTCACATAACTTTGAGATTTTCTCGAAAAGTTATTATTTTTTATTATATTGGTGTATTATATGTATATGAGTTCATATATATTTAAAAAAAAACTTTACGACTTGAACGATTTTATTGGTGACCCTCATCATGTTATAGGCAATATATCTACTATTTGCACGTCGTAATATATATACTTATTGTGACATAAAGTAAATATTGTAACACACATAATTTTGTCAAGTATTAACATGTCATCTTACACATATTATAAATCAAATAACACATTGTAACACATAAAATTTACCCATGAACAACCCATTATAGTGTATGTTGAAAAACACGTATTTTAGCGATTCGGTAACGTTTTTGGACGCCGGAAGTCACGTATGACTAACCAAACACCAATTAAACTTAATATAAGTTAAAATACTTATTTTTATATCAAAAATATCAGTTTACTTACTGATCTAAAACAGTTTTATAAAAAATCCTCCGAAAAACCGATTTTTGACCGTTTTACCGCATAGTTTTGCATCAAACGTTACCCTAACCATCCCAAGTCGTAATGAGTTGATATTTTTACATAACCCATGTTATTTACTGAATAAAATAATGGTTATACTCATGATAGTGCAGGTCTCACATAAAGCACATAAATCATGCAAATTTCACATATTTTACCACTTTCTAAGCTATATGTACAACATGCAAAGCTATCAAACCTATGACAAAGTTTCATGCCATTATAATATACCAAATAATGTTATTTTTAGTGTTTATAATCTGTTCTAAAACATTTTTGTCATACAATCATTTTTTTATCATTTCTTGAGCTTTAAATCAACATTTATTCTTATGCACAAGTGTCTAAAGCACACAATCATATCATCATCTTTTCATATGAACTTAAATGCATCAAATATGTAATTTGTTCATGTTTACTTGCTGATTTAATGGAACATTTATCATATCATACACAAATCATCAAACACTTGCACTTTAACTGTCATTCAAGAACAAGCAACAACTTAAAAATTCTCAAATATGTCTAATAAATTTTTAGCCATTTACATGTCAAAATACTAACATTATTCCAAAGTATAACTCATGATTCAATCACTTCTTTATATCTCTAACATATTTGCATATAATCTTGTTCATGAAAGCAAACATTCTAAACAAGTATTTATCAAAAATCAAGCTCAAATCTCATACACACACACACACACACACACACACACACACATATATATATATATATATATATATATATATATATGTGTGTGTGTGTGTGTACGGTTTATATACACGCATATATGCCACCATTTTTATTTTGTATCAAGACCCATTTCTTTTTAGATTTCAAGTTTGTGAAAAATTCCAAGATTCAAGAGAAACTTCCAATCATCAAGAACAACCAAGAATCAAGAGTATGATTTAAAACACAAACTTTATACCTTCAAGGTTCAAGTAAGTTTTTGGATGAGATTTTGATGATAGGGAGCTTGAAATCACTTGAGAGCACCTTGGAAACTCCTTTGGATCTTCACACCAACTTCAAGTTTGCTTGAAATGGAGTTGGATTCTTCAAGAACAAGGTTGAAGATGAAAATGGAGGTGAGAAGGGGGGTGTACGGTTTGGGAGGAGAGAGAGAGTGAGGGATTTGGTTTGTAGATTGTGATCTCTTGAAAGATTTAGAAGATATATATAAGATATGAAGGATATGGAGATGTAGCATGCAACAACACTTGGCCAAAAGAAATCAAGCAAGATCTAGGAAATATTTTGGTGGGGCCACCCCATTGTAACCGTGAATAAGGATGGGGGGTAAAGTGTAAGTATGATGGTAAAAATAGATAAAAACAGGTATTTAACTGGATACCGGGTATTTTATCTAGCGTTTAAATCCCGGTTTATGGCGTTCTAAATTATTTTTATTACTCTATAAAAATAAACTCGCCAAAATATTACCGAAATAAATTTTAGTTGCCGAGACTGGCTGCGTTGTCCGCGTTTTGCAGTAGAAGCACTGTGTTAAGTAGTAACACTCGGTACGCTGTTAAACTTGAAAAATAACAATTTTAAGCGTTTTAATTTATTTTTCAACACGAACCTGATTAAAATTAAAATTTTAATCATAACAGAATATTTTTAGGATTTAAATATTATCCAGGCGGTCACCAACATTCGTTTCCCAGTTTTTGTTGCAATTAGTTCTATAGTTCGAATAAACATGTTTTTGCCATACCGAATCCTTTGAAACTTATTTCTAAGTTATGTAAAGGGTATTTATGGTATGTTTGGCTTATGTCACAGTTCCGGAGTGTACATCGCGTTAAACTGATTATGTTTACGTAACGGTTTATGATTTCACTTCCAGGACAGGTTTGAGGGTTCGAAATTGAACAATGATTGAAAACGTACTAATGTCACAAATAATTAAACAAATATTGAAATTAAAACACCATATTTTATTAAATACAAAGTTGTTTGGAACAGTACAAGGATTAAAATTACACAGATGTCACAGTCTCCCCTACTTTTGGAAATTTCGTCCCGAAATTTAATTAGAGGAAACTTGCGGGAAAAAGGTATGGATATTTCGCCTTCATTTGATCCTCACGTTCCCAAGTAAACTCTGGGCCACATTTGGATTCCCAGCGAACTTTGACTATCCGTTTGCGCTTACGCTTGAGTTTCTTGACTTTATGGTCCAATATTTCCCCAGGTTTCTCGACGAAGTGCATCGTGTTGTCGACACGAATTTCATCAAGGGGGATGTGGAGGTTTTCATCAGCCAAACACTTTCTCAGATTGGACACGTGGAAAGTTGGATGAACATTTCCAAGTTCAGGAGGCAGCTCAAGTATGTAGGCTACTTTTTCGATTCTTGCAACGATCTTGAATGGTCCAACATATCGTGGTGCAAGTTTTCCTTTCTTCCCAAATCTGATTACACCTTTCCAAGGAGATACCTTGAGTAGGACGAGATCACCGACTAGGAATTCCAAACGCTTGCGTCGTCTATACGCGTAACTCTTTTGACGGCTTCTAGCTATTAAGAGGTTGTCGCGAATTTTCCTGACTTTGTCTGTAGTCTCTAGAATGAGTTCAGTTCCAGCAGACCGGCGAACGACATTTTCGACCGTATAAAGCTTCGAAAGGAGCCATTTTGATGCTGGAGTGATAACTATTGTTGTAGGAGAATTCGATCAACGGAAGATGCGAATCCCAACTACCACCAAAATCGATCACACAAGCTCTAAGAATATCCTCCAATGTCTAGATTGTTCTTTCAGATTGTCCATCCGTTTGAGGATGATAAGCTGTGCTTAAATTGAGTTGGGTTCCCATAGCAGATTGCATGGTTCTCCAAAAGTGAGATGAGAATCGAGCATCTCGGTCTGATATGATGTTCAAAGGAACACCATGTCGGGATACAATCTCATATACATAGATCTTGGCAAGCTTTTCAGCAGAGAGATCCTCACGGATTGGCAAGAAGTGAGCAGATTTTGTCAAACGATCAACTACTACCCAAATGGCATCATGACCTCTATTAGTGCGCGGTAGTTTGGTAATGAGATCCATGGCAATGTTTTCCCATTTCCAAACCGGAATCTCTGGTTGTTCCAATAATCCAGAGGGATGCTGATGTTCTGCCTTAACCTTCAGACAAGTAAGGCATTTTGATACGTATAAGGCAATGTCTTTCTTCATTCCCGGCCACCAATACTTGGTTCGAAGATCCTTATACATTTTATCTGCACCAGGATGAATTGAGTAACGAGACTTATGAGCTTCATCCATAAGCAAGGTGCGAAGATTGTTTATACTTGGGACCCACAAACGGCCCATGAAATAGAATATCCCAAAGTCTCTCAATTCAAGCTCAGGTTTAATGTGACACAGTAATTCTTTACCCATCAAGCCTTGTGTAACACAAGTATGTTGAGCTTGAAAGATGCGGTTTTGAATATCAGATCGAACTCGAACACAATGAAGCTTGACTCTTTCTTTTGGACTTAATGCATCGGCTACGACATTCGCCTTACCAGGATGGTAGCGAATCTCACAGTCGTAGTCGTTTAGAAGTTCTACCCAACGTCGTTGCCTCATGTTTAGTTCTTTCTGATTGAAGATGTGTTGGAGACTTTTGTGGTCAGTGAAAACCACACATTTTGTTCCATAAAGGTAGTGTCTCCAAATCTTGAGAGCAAAAACCACATCACCTAATTCAAGATCATGAGTCGTGTAGTTTTTCTCATGGATTTTCAATTGTCTCGACGCGTAGGCTATGACTTTGTTCCTTTGCATGAGAACACAACCAAGGCCTAGATTCGATGCGTCACAATATACGACAAAGTCGTCGTTTCCCTCAGGTAAAAACAATACAGGAGCATCGCAGAGTTTTTGTTTCAAGGTCTGAAAAGCTTCTTCTTGTTTGGGCCCCCACTCAAAAGGTTTATTCTTTTGAGTTAAGGTTGTGAGAGGAACCGCAATCTTGGAGAAGTTTGAAATAAGGCGGCGGTAATAACCCGCGAGACCCAGAAATAAACGAACCTCGGTAGGAGTAGTTGGTGTATCCCAATCCTTAATCGCACTGATTTTGGCGGGATCTACATGTATACCTTGTTCGTTAACTATATGTCCTAAAAATTGAACTTCCCTAAGCCAAAATTCACACTTGGAGAATTTAGCGAAAAGTTGTTCCTTCTTCAGGAGTTCCATTGTTAGACGGAGATGTTGTTCATGGTCAGCTCGTGTCTTGGAATAAATCAAGATGTCATCAATGAAGACGATGATGAACTTATCTAAATAAGGCTTACAAACCCTATTCATTAAGTCCATGAAGACGGCAGAAGCATTCGTTAAACCGAAAGGCATAACAGTAAACTCATAGTGGTCGTATCGTGTGCGGAAAGCAGTCTTGGGAATATCTTCTTCGGATACGCGAAGCTGATGATACCCAGAACGTAGATCAGTCTTCGAAAAGCAGGTAGCACCCTGAAGCTGATCAAAGAGATCATCAATGCGAGGTAGGGGATATCGATTCTTGATGGTGAGTTTGTTAAGCTCACGGTAATCGATACACATTCAGAATGATCCATCCTTCTTCTTTACAAAAAGAACAGGCGCGCCCCATGGGGAAAAGCTCGGACGAATAAATCTTTTGTCTGATAACTCCTGCAGCTACTTCGACAACTCTTGTATCTCAGACGGTGCAAGACGGTATGGAGATTTGGCAATCGGATTAGCACCAGGTACAAGGTCAATACGGAACTCGATTTGACGCGCTGGGGGTAGACCAGGCAAGTCTTCAGGAAAAACCTCAGGATAATCTCGAACGACAGGGATGTCTTGAACAGTTTTACCCTTGTCTTTCTCCTCTACGACACGTGCCAAGAAAGCCACATAATTCTTTCGTAGATATCTCTGGGCTTGGGTGCTTGTCATCAGTTTAAGGCTACTAGCCGGTTTATCTCCACGAACTTCTAAGACTTCACCAGACGAAAGAGGCACATGAACAATCTTGTCAAAACAAACCACTTCTGCACGGTATTTGGTCAACCAATCCATCCCTACTATAACGTCGAAACTCCCAAGTTGCATTGGCGTGAGGTCAATGGGAAAAAGATGATCGTTGAGGTTCAACTAGCAATTTCGAATGACGGAATCGAGTACAAGGGATTCACCACTGGCTAACTCTAATGTCAAGGGTTTTCCTAGTTTTGTTCTAGGCTTTGCAAGCAAAGGTTCAAAAGCTAGGGATACAAAACTCTTGTCGGCACCCGAATCAAATAGAATAGAAGCAAGTTGGTCGTAAACATAGAACATACCGTTCACCACCTCATTGTCAGCACACGCTTCATTGGCATTGATGTTGTATACTCGTCCACGAGCCGGGTTTGCATTAGCCAACTTCGGGCACTTGTTCCTGTAGTGAGTCAGATCTCCACAATTGTAGCAAGACCCAGGCTGAAAAGGAGGTCGTGCAGGATTTGCTGGCTGTTGAGCAGGGTTTTGTGCCGCTTGATTCAGAGCAGGAGGAGAGCGACATGTGTTAGCCAAATGGCCATACTTCCCATAGTTGTTGCAAAGACGGCACTGAAAATGTGGTTGATGATGACAATTGCACTTGTTACAAAGAGGTGCAGTACCAACATACGGTTTCTTGGCAGGTGGTTGTGCTAGCTGGTTCTGAGTGTTCTGGTTGGGTTGTGCAGTAATCGTAAAGTTTTGGGAAGCCTTACGCTTCTTAGATTTCTTTGAAGTTTCAGCTTTCTTTCCCTTCTTCTTCTCTGTCTTGTTAGATGGTTTCTTGTCACCCTTACGGTGGAGTTTACCCTTCTTGACTTGAGACTCAGTCAAAGTTGCAGCTAGCTCAATAGCTTGTCTAACCGTGGTAGGGTTGCTACCGGTGACAATATCTGTCACACCCTGGCTTTGCGGAAGCGTGGTTAATTTTGGTGTGACTTCTTAATACCATAGCTTAATCATAACAAGCTATATGAATTTAAAAACCATGCAAGTCATCCATTAAGTTTTGAAAATCAAAATACAGTACCATTGTTTTTAACCAACAACCATGACCTTGTTCAACAACATTACAACTTTATAACATAACATAAACGTGGTTTAAGGACTGTGTCTTGTCCAGGAAAGAGACACATCCCCTAAACCCTGATGACTCCATGACAAGTGCAGCGGAAAACGTTCCATACCGTGCCAGATCCGTTTAATTTCCTGAAATACATGTGAGTTGAAAAATCAACAATAATGTTGAGCGAGTTCATGTGCAAGTGAGTAAGTAAAACACTTGTAAGTATAAAAGTTTCCTGGTATGTAGCAGTGTAAGAGGACTTGTGATCACCAATGGTTTGCAAGGCCATTAGCATGTCGTGAAATGCAAGTAGGTAGACACAACCCTAGCCGATTTTGCGTTGGGTACCAAGTCACTCCAGGTCCGTTCTGTTAGTCCTCCGAGAGGCCTGTTCTGTTGGGCCGGGAGCTGGGCTCGCTACACCCAGATAGATCTACCGCTCGAGTCCCTCGGTGTTCTAACTACCCATTCACATGATCTAAACCTCCTTACGTTAATCATACCGTGTATAAAGTACTTGTAAACAAAGTAACATGTATTTCACCCCCGCAGTTAAGAAAACTGAAAACAGTTAGAGAAAAGGGGGACATGAACTCACAGTGAATGCGCGTCTCTACCAAGTGTCTCCAATACAGTAAGCTGTGCAACGACCTACAAGTGCTAATTCTATTAGACGGACGGCCGTGCCTTAGCTTTACAGTTTATGTCTTTGGGAAATAGTTAGACAACTATTTCGTGTTCATGTTCCGTATACACTTGGTAGTTATTCTTCTTCCCAAGGATGGGGGATACAATACATGTGCGTAAGTTACGTTTTATCAATCTTGTGGTAATGTAATTACCGGTGTAACTTATATGTTTGTGGAAGCGTTCGTAAAGTTTTGGAATCATTAACGCTTGTAAATATTATTTTCTTTCTAAAATAATATTTATGTATTTTCACAAAATAATCATAAACAGTGTTGTGACAAATATATTTATCACGTTAATCTTTGTGAAAATCCCACCTCCGAATATTTAGTAAAATATAGTGCTGGCGAAATTTATGTTTTGAAAATATGTCCAAAAGTAGTTCTAACACTTGTTGTGTAAATAATTCTAAGTGTTAGGTTTTTAGAAAATTTCGCCAGAGTTTCCTCTGTAACTGGAGGTGGCCACGCTTTCAAGCGTATCATCTTCTTTTAACAAATCATTTCAACAACTTCTTTATTCAATCAAACAATTTCCGACACATCAAACTAGTCGACAAGTATGTAAATTTGCATAATCGCATGAACTTGTGGTTTTTCCGAATCTATAGTGTAAATCCCCTTATTTCTTGTAGATCTTTATATAAAGTAACTTTAATCTTGTAAAAACCTCGTGTTTAGAGAAATCCGTCTTTACAACTTCTAGTCACTTTTCCCCAAAAATAGTTATTTGTCGGGTCTTTTCATTTCACAAGTGTCTACACACTTGTGGTTTATAAAATCATGTTTGTTAGTGTAAGATCCCTTCTTTAAAATACATGATTTCTTAAATGTGTGGTCCTTCAAAAATACCACTTGCAGATGCGTAGATCTGCTAGTTTTAAACTCCATTTTACCGGTTAAATCACTTTTACACATGTAAAATATTTTCACACAAGTTCATGTATCTTGTGTGGTAGAGTTTCGCCTTTAACCCTTGTATTTAGTCAAAAACGAGCTTATGTGAAGATACATGATCTTACAAAGTCGGGTTAAACGGAGATCCGAGCTACCACATCATAGATCGGGTCTCAATAATCACATATTTCAAGTCCTACGACTTTTACACAAGTTATATGTTATTATCCACCATTTTTGTGATTTTACTAGACTTTAATGCATCAAAACTTATGTTTTCGACAGTTAACCGACAAACTTCCTTTTAACCACTTTAGATATGCTTAAATATGAGTTTTAAACAATATACCTCTAGCTCGGGGCTAGGGAAGAATCGTGATGGAAAACGCGTGGATAAAGGCTAACGGAAGTGGTCCTTCGCGTTCCGAGTGCACCAAAGCTCCTTATACGTGATTCTTGAAGTGTGTATGTTGTTGGAATGCTAGAACAAGAACCGAAAATGATGGGTAAGGGGGGTGGGGTGTTCGGCCGAGAGGTAGAGAGCAAGAGAGAAGTGTGGTTGTGATGTTAAGGGTGTAATGATCATATGTGTTCATGTTTAGTTTTATAGATAAAATTAGTGTGCATTAACCAAAAGTTAATATGCCATCTTGATATCAAACATTTGCATTATTTTAATCTTTCAAGTACCAAGTATGTCCCCTAGTGGGGAACGGTTTCGAATGGGGGGGGGGGGGTTCCCTAACCGATTCCAACTAAATAGTTGGTGTTTAGTTATGATAAACCAAGTTAGGTTAAGGGTTAAACTCCGTTAGTTATGTACAACGTGTTATGACGGGTGTTAGGGTAATCAGAGACCCTAACTGGTTCAGAAAAATATATTTAGTGAAAATATTATTATTTTCATGTTCCGGGTAAAGTCCGGGTGTTCGGTTGGATAGTAATCCGTTAAAGTCTTTTGTAATGCTTTAAAGTGTCGTTATTAACATTTTTAGTGACACATTTTGTTTCCAACACTTTAGAAAGTGTCTAGTGTTATTTTCTCATTTTCTGGCACTTTACTAGTCAGCTAGAAGCTGGATTAATTATTAAAGTGCTGTGTCTGGTACTTAAAGTACGTTTTTGGCACATCCGAATCAGTGTATCTTATCCCTAGAGACGCGGTACCATAACCCTTATATCCCTACACTCACTACCAGTGTAGTCAAAATATATGAGGCTCTTAACAGGCCTTAGAGGCAGTATTTGCCTGATGCTGGTTATATCAGCATGTTCACTGTGTATCCATTTAGTGCTACTGTGCTTTTTGTGCATCATGTTTGTCACTAGGGTTCAGTATGTAATTAATGTAGTGACAGCAAATAAAGTATGATGCAAGTAAGTGCATGTATCAGTATGCAGGTAGCAGTTTATCAGCTAGTTCAATCAAGCACAGTAATCAAGTAGTAATTAATCATTAATTAAGTTGTACGGATACCTGGTTTAGTGCGGGTTGTCACAATATCCTGAACGGGATCAGGAAGACCATCTATGTATTTTTCAATCGCCTTGTCCAAAGGCGTGACCATGGTGGGACACAGCAGGCTCAGTTCTTCGTATCGGTCCGTGTAGGCACGGTGCTCTCCACTATCTTGCTTGAGATCGTGGAATTCGTTTTCCAGTGCCCTCTGTTCATGACGAGGACAAAACTCCCTCATCATAAGTGTGCGAAGCTCTTCCCATGTTTGAGCCAATGCCACGTTGGCACCTCTGTCCCTCATGACACCATTCCACCAAGAAAGCGCGTTTTTTCTGAAACACACTTGACGCAAACTCAACCTTTCGCTCATTCGGGCATTGAACGTGACGAAACATACTCTCGAGACTCTCGAACCACTGTAGGAGCCCAGTTGCTTTTTTTGACCCAGAAAACTGAAGCGGTTTAGCCGAATTGAAAGTCTTAAAGTTGCACGGAACAGGTGCGTTGTTGTTGTTGTTTGCTTGGTTTAAATGGGTAACTAGGTTTGGGAGTACTGCAGCAATTTGTTGAGCAATCAAGGCTGCCATTGCGGCGTCTTGGGTTTGATCACGTCGAGGAGGCATCTAAAAGAAAAGGAACACAAGGAAATGTGTGAGATTGACATAAGACAATCAAAAGGAGTATTGAAAATATCGACAAAGCGAAGGAAGGTGGTCATTTGTTCGTTACTTTAAACAAACAAATGACACAGTGACTAATCAAAGTAAATAGGTCTACATAATGCATAATGAAGACATGCTTTAGCCTATAAGTGGACACTCACCCCAAGAGATCCCAGGTAAGAGTGACTGGTCCGATTATGTGGATTTGTACGAACTCTAGCCTTAGACAGAAAACTCACGGTACAGGAAACCACCCTTCCAGATTGCACGTGTTCACATTATTAAGACCCAAACTTTGACGAGGTTTGAAAACTTTAAAGGCATGAAGACTAAAAATAAATCATCTAAGGATAGATGATTGATTTTTAAATGGAACTGAGATTTGTGTACTTGTTTTGGTAATCACCTAAGGATAGGTGATGGTATTGTTTTAAGATCTAAACACAAGGTAACTTGTGTTAGGGTCCTAGAAAGGTTATAGTCTAGGTCAAGATTTTACTAATAACCTAATTCCCTATAACCATGAGCTCTGATACCAACTCTTCTGTCACACCCTGACCGCGTAAAACAACAAACCGCGGCGGAAACGTCGGGGAGTGCTGTGGCAGAATTATTGTTTTAAAACACATGATAATTAAAGTTAAGTTTTACAAGCTTAATTTATTACATTGTCGTAGTTCAAACAAAACGCATAACATAAAAGATGATAACTTTCTTGATTTTAATTTGCTAAGGCCCAAGTCGCCCTAAATGTAGCTTGCTCACATCAAACAATCGCTCCTGAAACATATGTGAAAGTAAATCCGTCAGCATAAAAATGCCTATGATTAACATAGGTTTAGTGTTGAAGATTAATGACTTTAAAGGTTAAAAGAAATGTTTAACGAAAAATAGTCATGAACCACATAAATTATTTTCTTTCATAAACTCATATAAAAATCAAATGATATAAAAGAATGATGTATGGTTAAGTAAATAACCAACTGAAAATAATATATATAAAATATGTCATGTCTTGTTTAAATGTCAACGTCCAATGTCAAATGTCAAATGTCAAATGTCAAATGTCATGTATAACCAATGTCTTATGTAATCAAAATGTCATGTACAAAACAAAGTCTTTGAATAAACAAAAGTTTTAAACAAAAGTTATGTTTTGAAATCCATTGCTTTTATTGATATGAACATTTATGTGGTTTGTCTATCGTATACACTCAAGCCTTGAGACTGTCGGATAAACCTTTATCAGGATCAGGAATTTATCAAAAAAAAATCTATTCGGATTCTGTCATTACCCTAACGAAATACCTAGAAAGCGGGAACGAGATTTGTCAAGTCATATAGCACTATTACATACTACCGAGCGGCGTGATCAATGTTAATGAATGTACTACTTTGTCAAACGTACCAAATGTCTTTTTTTTCAATGTAAGCATGTCATGAAAATGTCTTTGTAAAACCATGTAATATGCCAAGTAAAATGTCTTTGAAATAATGTACTATATGTAATATGTAACAAAACATGTATAATGTCATGAAAACGAAAAGTAAAGATATGCACATATGCTTCACCCCAAAATATTTGAAAACGTAAAAATAGGGGAACTATGTACTCACCTTTGGGTGCGTTTTTATATGTTAACACAATCTCTCAAATTGTCAATTCGTCCTAAATTAAATAAGAACGATTTAATAATCAAAAACCCACAAAAATACATAAGTTTCTCCGATACTTAGAATTTTCACATAACTTTGAGATTTTCTCGAAAAGTTATTATTTTTTATTATATTGGTGTATTTATATATTTATGAGTTCATATATATTTAAAAAAAAAACTTTACGACTTGAACGATTTTATTGGTGACCCTCATCATGTTATAAGAAATATATCTACGATTTGCACATCGTAATATATATACTTACTGTGACATAAAGTAAATATTGTAACACACATAATTTTGTCAACTATTAACATGTCATCTTACACATATTATAAATCACATAACACATCGTATGACTAACCAAACACCAAGTAAACTTAATATAAGTTAAAATACTTATTTTTATATCAAAAATATCAGTTTACTTACTGATCTAAAACAGTTTTATAAAAAATCCTCCGAAAAACCGATTTTTGACCGTTTTACCGCATAGTTTTGCATCAAACGTTACCCTAACCATCCCAAGTCGTAACGACTTGATATTTTAACATAACCCATGTTATTTACTAAATAAAATAATGGTTATACTCATGATAGTGCAGGTCTCACATAAAGCACATAAATCATGCAAATTTCACATATTTTACCACTTTCTAAGCTATATGTACAACATGCAAAGCTATCAAACCTATGACAAAGTTTCATGCCATTATAATATACCAAATAATGTTATTTTTAGTGTTTATAATCTGTTCTAAAACATTTTTTTCATACAATCATTTTTATCATTTCTTGAGCTTTAAATCAACATGTATTCTTATGTACAATTGTCTAAAGCACACTATCATATCATCATCTTTTCATATGAACTTAAATGCATCAAATATGTAATTTGTTCATGTTTACTTGCTGATTTAATGGAACATTTATCATATCATACACAAATCATCAAACACTTTCACTTTAACTATCATTCAAGAACAAGCAACAACTTAAAAATTCTCAAATATGTCTAATAAATTTTTAGCCATTTACATGTCAAAATACTAACATTATTCCAAAGTATAACTCATGATTCAATCACTTCTTTATATCTCTAACATATTTGCATATAATCTTGTTCATGCAAGCAAACATTCTAAACAAGTATTTATCAAAAATCAAGCTCAAATCTCATACACACATATATTTATATATGTACGGTTTATATACACACATATATGCCACCATTTTTATTTTGTATCAAGACCTATTTCTTTTTAGATATCAAGTTTGTGAAAAATTCCAAGATTCAAGAGAAACTTCCAATCATCAAGAACAACCAAGAATCAAGAGTATGATTTAAAACATAAACTTTATACCTTCAAGGTTCAAGTAAGTTCTTGGATGAGATTTTGATGATAAGGAGCTTGAAAGCACTTGAAAGCACCTTGGAAACTCCTTTGGATCTTCACACCAACTTGTAGTTTGCTTGAAATGGAGTTGGATTCTTCAAGAACAAGGTTAAAGATGTAGACGGAGGTGAGAAGGGGGTGTACGGTTTGGGAGGAGAGAGAGAGAGTGAGGGATTTGGTTTGTAGATTGTGATCTCTTGAAAGATTTAGAAGATATATATAAGATATGAAGGATATGGAGATGTAGCATGCAACACTACTTGGCCAAAAGAAATCAAGCAAGATCTAGGAAATATTTTGGTGGGGGCCACCCCATTGTAACCGTGAATAAGGAAGGGGGGGTAAAGTGTAAGTTTGATTGTAAAAATAGATAAAAACAGGTATTTAACTGGATACCGGGTATTTTATCTAGCGTTTAAATCCCAGTTTATGGCGTTCTAAATTATTTTTATTACTCTATAAAAATAAACTCGCCAAAATATTACCGAAATAAATTTCAGTTGCCGAGACTGGCTGCGTTGTCCGCGTTTTGCAGTAGAAGCACTGTGTTAAGCAGTAACACTCGGTACGCGGTTAAACTTGAAAAATAACGTTTTTAAGCGTTTTAATTTATTTTTCAACACGAACCTGATTAAAAATAAAATTTTAATCATAACAGAATATTTTTAGGATTTAAATATTATCCGGGCGGTCACGAACGTTCGTTTCGCAGTTTTTGTCGCAATTAGTTCTAAAGTTCGAATAAACATGTTTTTGCCATACCGAATCCTTCGAAACTTATTTCTAAGTTATGTAAAGGGTATTTAGGGTATGTTTGGCTTATGTCACAGTTCCGGAGTGTACGTCGCGTTAAACTGATTATGTTTACGTAACGGTTTATGATTTCACTTCCAGGACAGGTTTGAGGGTTCGGAATTGAACAATGATTGAAAACGTACTAATGTCACAAATAATTAAACAAATATTGAAATTAAAACACCATATTTTATTAAATACAAAGTTGTTTGGAACAGTACAAGGATTAAAATTACACAGATGTCACAGCAAGTACCCCATAATATTTCTCACAAGACTATGGATGTGATAATGTGATCCCACAATATTTTATTAACATTGTGCCACACCCATTCCTCCTATTCCTCCACCTCCATTTCAAACAGATGTTGGTTCTTCAAAATTACCAACCGATGTTACCTCACATGATTCACATCTGCAGCCTTCACCTCTCATTGCCATTGTTCCATACAAGGGGGTCTAATCTTCCTTAAATCTCATCCACCTGATCAAGTTATTGGCAACATCAATGAAGGGGTTCTCACAAAAAGTCAATCCCAAGACATTTGTCTTTTTGCTGGCTTTTTATCACTCCGTCAACCAGTCAAGTACCAAGAGGCACTGAAAGACAATAGTTGGGTAGAAGCCATGCAAGAAAAGCTCCAATAGTTCAAAAGACAACAAGTATGGGAACTTGTACCACTGCCAGAGGAAGTTAGTCCCGTTGGCACAAAGTGGGTCTTCAAGAACAAAACTGATGAAAGGGGCATTGTTGTCAAAAACAAAGCCAGACTTGTGGTTCACGGTTATAGACAAGAAGAGGGCATAGACTATGATGAGACATTTTCCCCTGTAGCAAGACTTGAAGCCATCAGACTGTTCTTAGCCTTTGCTGTCAACCACAATATCATGGTGTATCAAATGGATATCAAGTGTGCTTTCCTTTATGGCAAAATACAGGAAGAGGTATATGTTTGCCAACCTCCTGGTTTTGAAGATCCTTTTTATCCTGATAATGTCTACAAGCTCAATAAAGCTTTGTATGGCTTAAAACAAGCACTAAGGGCCTGGTATGAAACTCTTTCTACTTTTCTTATCACTATAGGCTTTACAAGAGGTAAAATTGATAAAACACAGTTTTTAAAATGGAGAGGAAAAGATTTGATGATTGTCCAAATTTATGTTGATGACATCATCTTTTGAAGCACATGTAATTCCATGTGTGAATAGTTTAGACAACTCATAATAGCAGAGTTTGAGATGAGTGCTATGGGTGAACAACAATGCTTTCTTAGTCTCCAAGTTAAGCACTTGCAAAATGGTACTTTCATTCATCAAAGCAAATATGTAAAAGATCTTTTAAACAAATTTGACATGAATGATTGCAAACCATGTAGTACACCCATGGAACCACAAAGCTTGTCATGTTTGATGAAAAAGATGACTTGGTTGATCGAACATTGTACAGAAGCATGATTGTGTCTTTATTGTACCTAACTGCCTCAAGGCCAGACATCATGTTTGCAACATGTGTCTGTTCCAGATCCCATTCAGCACCTAGGAAGTCTAATCTCATTGCTGTGAAAAGAATATTCAGATACATAAAAGGTGCTCCCACACTTGGTATCTGGTATCCTCCTAATGGGAATGTCAAGCTTTCAAGTTATTCAGACTGTGATTTTGCTGGATGCAACACCACCAGGAAGTCTACATCAGGAGGGTGTCAATCCCTAGGCAATTGCTTAGTGTCTTGGCAAAGCAAAAAGCAAGCAGCTATTTCCACATCAACTGCTGAAGCTGAATATATTATTGTTGCAAGCTATACAGCCCAACTATTGTGGCTTCAAAACCAGTTACTGGATTTTGGTATAACTGCTCTAAAGACTCCTCTCATGTTGGACAGTCAAGTAGCTGAAAATATCATCAAAAATCCAATATCCTATTCAACCACCAAACACATTTACATCAGACATCACTTTGTGAGGGATTGTTATGAAAAATGTTTGATTTCTCTGCATCATGTTCCAACAAAAGATCAACTAGCAGATGTGCTAACAAAACCATTAGACACATTTACCTTTGAAAGTTTGATCTCAAGAATTGGCATGCTTAACTTGGATTAGAAGGCAAAAAATTCTTTTCATTGAATATAAAGCATTAAAGTGTTTTCTGAAAATAAAAAATCCATCCTTAAAAATAGCTAAACTGAAAATTTTTCATGAATCCTTAAAAGTCTGTCCATATCCACTGCTTATTTTAAACCTCTGATGGTTGAAAATTCACCCACTACTGAAAGACAACCTCTGTTTCTCATTTCCTTTGTTGACCACTGTTCACCATACACTGATGGTTTCAACCTCTGATGTCTATCAACTGATAGACAAAAGTCAGCCACTATTATTCCATACACTATTCCCAACCACTGTTATTGCCCAATAGTGGTTTCTAAACAACTGTCATCCACTTTTTAATCAGAGGTTACCACGTGGGCATAACCGTCCGATCTTTGAAACCGCTGCCACATCAGAATTCATTTTTTCCTTTATAAAACCCTGATTAAATCCCAAACAGAGCTTTACTCGCCATATCGAATTCAAAATTCTCCAAAACGGTTTCCATCTTCTTCTTCACTTCTACTTCTACCATTCTCAATTTCTAAACTCCGACCATAGCTCTAATCATCAAACACCCTTATAACTACCTCTACACCTTTGAGCAAACCGACAAAAATACTGAATTTCACTCAATAATTGACATCTTGTAAACCTCCAAATACAAAACACTTCTCACCGCTGATGCACCTATCTACCAAGACACACTCCGTGACTTCTGGGCAAATGCCATCATTGAGGAACAAGGCAAAGAGCCATTTGGCATCACTTCAAAAGTCGGAGGAGTATTAGTTGCTATCACCCCCACTACCATATCTGAAACATTCCAGATGAATGACCTAGCAGGTAAAACTTCTTTCCCAAAAAAATGAGTTTCAAAGAGACTTGATAGAAAGGGGTTATGATGGACAGTTGAATAAAGCCACCATGTTTAAACTGAATTTTCCACCACCCATGAAATTTCTGATCCATACCCTGTTAACATGTCTATCAAACAAAACCACTTCTTTTAATGAAATGCCATTAAAAATCCAGTACTTGGGGTATGCAATTTTGAATAAAACTGATTTTAACTACTCCAAAGCACTGTTTACTGATATGGTTAATAATTTGAAAAACATTAAAAATGGAAAGAATGCTGCTTTTCTCATGTTTCCAAGATTTTTAAGCTATTACCTGCAAAAGAAGCTTCCACAAAAAGCCTTTGAAAAAGGTACAACTTTTAAAATAAACAGTTTCTCATTAGAAACTTTTACTCACCTAACGACCAAAGAATCAAATGTTTTCAAAACACAAGCAAAGAGGTCTCAGCAAATTTTAGATGAGTCCACATCTGCTCCTCAAACCTCTGTTGCTAAGCCCACTGCTCATGGTGATCACATCACCACAACCACTCTTGTGAAACCCCCACCATCAAAACCCAAAAAGACCAAATCCAAATCCAAAAAGCCCACCAAACCCACAAATAAGGGTCCTCTGGAAGATGAGATCCCAGAGGTTAACCCCGTGACAACACAAATGTCACTAGAAACCACTGTTGCTACTTCCTCACAATAGTTGGAAAGATCTCAACCTGAAAACCTAACTCCTCATGATTCCTCACAAAAGGAACATGTTATAAGCACAGGGACACCACAATATGAAACATTACCTTCACTTGAAAGTATGTTTAAAAGCCCTTCTCCCGGGGCAACGTCTCTTTCAACACCACTCCCTTCATCTCCTATTCCACCTACCATCATACCACTGTTTGAGGCTATTGACATTCAGACTCAAAACAGCCCCTCTCACCAACACATTACTGAGAGTATAACTTCAACAATAGTTGTGTCTGAACCTGTTCAATTAGCTAACACACAAATATTTGAGGAGGTTACACCACTTGAATTTCACGAAATTCTCTTTGGTAGTTCAAGTGGAGCAGCTACTACAAATGTTGAATCAACGGATTTACATTTGGACAGTAGTTTCATTTCTAAGACTCCCTTGAAGGCAACCACTGCTGCATCTACCAAAGTAACCACTGATGTGTGTACAAAGGTAACCACTGATGCAGAGGGAAGTCCAAGAACCAAGACAAAGGGGCATCTGCTGATGATGATTTGGAGTCTACCCCTATCACTAAGGCAGATACAACCACCTCAGGTGGAAATTCAGGTGATCCTATTAAGTTAGGTGATGAATTAAAATACAAGGATTTGACGGAGAGGATTTCATCTGTAAAACAACTATTGGTGAAATGAAAGATTTGATGAAGCAGTTGGTGGATGCTTCCAAAAGTCAATCTAGTCATCGGTAACTATCCCAGGAGCTTTGGAATTCTGTGCAACTTATCTTAGCAGCTCAAAGGGAATTGGCTGAACTTCAACATAACTCACACATGGAACTGATCAGAGTTATGGTTGAAGCAAGATATACAGACACTTAGGCAGATATCAAGGGCATCAAAGAATCCCTTGCAAAACTTACTGGCACCTCCCCTGCACCTATCTTTGAGAAAGATGATCACGATGATGCCAAAACGGGGGAGAAAGATTCCTTGAGAAAACTTGATGTTGACCCCAAAGCAAAACCAAAAGGTCAACCAAAACAAAAGCCAGAGCCTGCCAAAGACACTTATGCAAAATCTTCTGAAAAATCTGATGCTGGAAAGAAAAAGGGAATTGATGAGACCCTTAAGAAACAGATAAATGAAGAGATTTTAGAAAAGAAGAAGAGAAAATATATAGTAGAAAGCAAGGCAGATGTTTGGAAGCAGGAACAAGAGAAAAGGATGAAAAGAGAAAACAAAGCTCAAAATATTGGCACTTCTGATAGAAGAAAATCTTTTAGAAACAACAAACCACCATTAGCCACATTTCCCAAAAGAATCGCTACTTCTAAAAAGCCAACCACTGCTACAACCAAACCAAAACCTTCACCCAAAAAACCATCACCACAAAAACCACCTCAAAAGAAGCAGAAAACAGCTTCATCACCACCACCATCTTCCAAAGCAACAAATGTTGATGCATCAAAAGCATCAGCAGATGTTAAGGCAACAGCTGTTGAGACACCAGTTGTTTCAACAGTTGTTAGTCAATCCACTGCTTCTATTCACTTTGATTCTCCACCATCAACACCCCAAAGATTTCCCTCACAATCAACCTTTTCACCTAAACCACCTTCTCCATCTAAACTCCTCCTCCTCCAAAGTTTGCATATGCAAGAAAAAGGAAATTTGTGGTACTTGAAGAAGAAAAAGAAATTCCAAACTCAATTCCTTTATCATCTGCTCCTGCTACATTCATTCCATCCTCATCATCTCTACAAACAAATCCACTTGATCATCCACCCATTGGTTACCTACCACGTGACATTCCTTTGGCAACTCAATATCCTCTGGAACTGCTTGCAGTCCAAGATGAAATGATACAATTCTACCAAATAGTGGATCCATCCAAAAGAACATTCACATCTCTATGTGGCTTCAAAACACTCAAAATATGGATGAATACTTAAAGTTGAAAGCCAACCAAGCTCAAAGTATTGCCAAAGAAGAGAGTAAAGGGTTATGGGACAGGATTTACCAGAATAAGTATAAACATGAGCTTAGAAAAGTCAGGAAACTGGAAGACTTTGCTAGAGATCTGAGTAAATCTATGTCAGAGTTGCCACCAAATGCTGAACTTCAAAAGGAACTAAGGATTGATTATTTGGATATCATCATGAAAGACAAGCCCTACAAGGCCAACAAGTCTCAATTCAAAGACTGGTCTCTAGAAGCTCTCAAAGAAGAAGTAAACATATTTGAAATGATGAAGAAAGATCCTCTAATGAAGAAGTCTGCACCCAACTGGAATAAATACAAGAAGGTTGATGCAAATGATGCATTGAAGTACAAAAGGAAGAGAGCAGAGCTTGTTGTAGCTGGATATGAGCCTGTTAGATCAATTGCAAGATGGTCTAAGCAGAATGTTGATGAGACCTATAGAAGGTTAGAAGAGCTCAGAAAGACAGATCCAACTGTTCCTCAGAAACCAACATACACTAAAAACACTGCTGATAGGCCTCAACAGACCCATGCTCTTAAAAAGATGTTCTCATCATCTGCTTTACCCATCAGTGCCTTGAATCAACTAAAAAGGCAGAAGGAGACAGATGAGGAAGATGAAGAGAGGTATGCTGAACACAGAAAAGAGGCCATCAGAAATCAACTTCAATTTGGATTGGATGATGATTCTCTATAACCAGTCGCTCAAATTTCTTAAACAATCAAAAAGTTGTCATGCAGGCCTCAATCCCCAAACTCATCTCAAATAAAACTTCTCCCTAGAAAGCCATCGGATCCAAAAATACTAAAGTGGAAGTCTGACAAAGATACCCACGTATTGACTCAGATCAGGTCTGATGGTAAAGTTGAAAAGCTATCAAGGGAGGATGCATTTGGTCTGGATGCAGGTGACCTCCAAGACTTATTGAACCTTCAACTGCACAGGGATGAAGAAGACACAAATTCTTTTGATTTTGAGCTTCAATTCAAGGGGCAAATCCAGGAACTATTGATGAGTAAATAATGATAAGAGAATAATGAAAAGTTTTGGCATCATCTGTTCTAGGGGGAGATTGTTGGCTCATGTGATCCTTCCTGAAGAACAGATGATACAAATCCAAAACCTATCTGCAAGAGCTGATCTTGAATAACAATGCTTTGAACTCTATTTCCCTCTAATGGTAGTGACATCCAACATCTGATGATTTCTAAAGTCTACTGATAGTCAATGACTGTTACATACAAAGAACTCCTGAAGTCTAAAGTACGTTGAAGACCAATCGTCTGTTGAAGACCAATCATCTGTTGAAGTCAAAGAACTCCTGGAAGTCAAAGGTTTGATCAACCTTTATGGAATGCAATGCTCAGTCTTCATCAGTGGTTGAAGCCCATCAACGGATAGCATTCATCAGTAGTTTGGTTAATCAGTGTTTTAATGTAACAGTGTCTGTAATCATCAGTGTTTAGAGGTTGTTAAGATTGTTAGCTGTCACTGTCTAGGTGATGTCAGCAAAGATGCTACACTGTTTAGGTTTGTACTATAAATAGATAGTTCATGTACTATCCTATTAGCTCTTCCACACACTTTGCATCTTGTACGAACTTACACTTGTGAGCTCAGGCTGGGGGGGATAAAGTGTTCATGCATACGTTGAATATTTTGTAATGAAATCATTTGACACAAAGTATATATGATGAAAGCTTTTCTTTCCTTGTTTATGTTATAAAGTTTTTCATTCATTCCACTGCAAATTATTCCTCTGTTTATCTTCTTTCATTGTGCATCTTATAAAACAACACAAACAAGTAAACTCATATCCTAACAGGGATTTTGTCGACCACACTAAAATTCGATCCTATTTGGTTGAAAATACAATGCACCTACTTTAATGTTTATAAATTTCCCATTTTAATTCAAAATGTACTTACAGAGAGTTATTATCTAATAATAATAAAGATGAATCTGATTTTAACTCACAATTTTGATTTACTCAATCCTAATGAAAATACAAGTTTACATGGAGTATAGTAATAGTTAACTTCCGATTTATTTCACGAGTTTTAAGTAAAAGATGGTGTAAACTGCATAATCATTTATATGTTGTGTTTGTAAAGTAAAGTGGGACGGATATGGCGTAAAGGTTATGGAGTAATTTAATACAATAAGTACATGCGTTAATCCAGATCTGACAATTATTTACTTAAAATTGATTCTGATTCATCCTAAATGTTCATCTTTGAATTAAAAATTGTGTCAAAACACTATTATTGTTTTGTAGGAACGAGGATGTGGTTTTCGAAAAAAACATTATTTAAATCTGTGCATTTCTACTTTAAACACATATTTATAGAATAAAAGGTTACCTATTTAGCGATTCAAGTCCAGATCCAAAACTGCGGATATCGAAAGCAGACCACGCCATTGTGCAGCATTCAGACGGTGACTTGGAATAACGGTTGCTCTTAAAGACTTACATAATGTGATCCAACTCCATAAGCAACTCGAGCTGATAACGTGTTGTGAAACTAGCCTAATAGCAAACAATAAGAGAAAGAGATGTAGGGAGAAAGACATTGATATTTCATTGATAGATATATTCTTTACAATAAGATACAATGAATATATATAGAAGAGTAAGTCTTGGAAAACAAGTTAACCTATATTAGGAGTTGATAACCATATAATATATAATATTTATAACAACAATGATTTTTTTTTTTATTTTATAATGTAATATTTATTCGTGTTTTTACTATTGTGTAAACTGTTTTTATTATTATTAGGTACGTATAACTCATTCTTTTGAAGTGATACGAATAGAGTTTGAATTAATCTTATAGTTATATATTTTTTTAGTAAGTAACTATTATAAATTTAATATATATTATAAAATTATTTACTAATGTTATTTACTATTTATTTACTAGTACTAGTAATAAGCAAATGAAATAAATAAATAGTGATTTGTTGTTATTGATTCACATGGGCGGTTGAATAATTGGTGGATGCCACATGACATTCACTAATTTTTTTCCAACATCCACTAATTTAGTATATATACACATGGAAACATAACATAAACGTGCACCTGGTGCACCTGGTGCAATGGCTAAGACGTGCGTCTCGTATCCGATTTGCACAAGTTCGATTCCTGGGTTGTTTCACAATAAACTTTAGACAAAGCAAAGACTAATCATTATTATTAAATTTAGTAATTATTATTAAAATTTCATGATTATTATTTTATTTAATTGTTTAACTTGATTGATTTTTTGATTGTATTGTTTTAGCTTATGTTTAAGTGAATAAATTAAAATCCAATTAAAAAAAGAAAAAAAGAAACAAAACACTAATTTTTTCCAATTAGATATGATACGACTTTTTTTTTGTATTCTTTTGTGTATATGTTCTCTGCCGCAACGCGGAGGGGGGTTAGTTTGTATTAAAAATTAAATAAAAGGAGTGACAAATGAAATTTGGCTTTGAGGAAAGTAGAGATAAAATAAAGGAGAGCAGCGATGGCATTGGGCTGTAAAACATACAAGATAACTATAATACGTGCCCTTAAAACCTCGTTTGTTTCATGTTAGGTCCCTATGCACAGGATCTGATCTTTAGGAACAAGATGAATCGACTTTGTCTAATGTGCGGAATCCATTATGACAAATCACAGATAATCAACACAGAATTCAACTCTAAAATGCTGTCTGATCTTTCTATTCAACGTATATGAAAGTACAAGAGTTCCTCTGAAAGTCAGACTGACATGAGTTCACCAGAGAGTCAAAAGTGCAAAAGTTACAAATGACCTGATCGGACAGGTATTTATAGGCAGACTCAGGATAGAAGAAGTGCTGTCCGATCGGCTAGCATGAGATGATGTCCGATCGGCTGGCATTGCTGTCCGATCGGACGCCTGTCCGATCGGCTGGGCTAACCGATCGAACGGCTGTCTGATCGGCTGGCATGGCCAACAAAATACAGCACTTTACAACAACGTCCCATATCCTGATCTGCTAATCTAACATACATACAAATACATAACAAAAGACACAAATATACAAAACATGACTACATGCTGACGGAAGCTACAGACGTATGTACTAACATTTCAACATAAGCAGGTGTTAACCGTGTTCACAGGCTATAGTCCCAGTCGCCACAAAATTCGATTACGCAAGAACGAAGCATATCCTCTAGAGTTTGGATAGTACGCTCGGTTTAACCATCGGATTGAAGATGAAAAGCGGTGCTAAGGTTGAGATGAGTACCCATAGAAGATTGAAATGATTGCCAAAGACGAGACGTGAAACGACCATCGCGGTCTGAAATGATGTCGATAGGGATACCATGACGACAAATGACTTCATCCGTGTAGATGTGAGCTAATTTCTCAACTTTGTATTCTTCACGAATGGGAAGAAAGTGTGCATATTTGGTTAATCGATCTACGATCACCCAAATACTTTCATGACCAGATGAAGTACGAGGAAATTTAGTAATAAAGTCCATCGCAATGCTCTCCCATTTCAGACAGGAATTTCTGGTTGTTCGAGCAAGCCACAGGGACGTTGATGTTCAGCTTTAACCTTGGAACAAGTAAGACACTTCGAGACAAAAGTGGCGATATCTTTCTTCATTCCAGGCCACCAATAGGATGCACGCATTTCGTGATACATCTTATCAGCACCAAGGTTAATGGAATAGCTTGATTTGTGTCACACCCCGACCGCGTAAAACAACAGACCGCGGTGGAAACGTCGGGGAGTGGAGCGACAAAATTATTGTTTCATATCCATGGCAATTAAAGTTTTATTGTATTAAGTAAAGTGTTTACATTGTCTTGGAATTTAACAAAAACATAGCATAACTAAATTGTCTTTTAAGTCACTAAGGCCCGAGTCTGCCTAAGTGTAGCACAATCAACATCATACATTATCACCTGAAACACATGTAAAAAATAGGTACGTCAGCATAAAAATGCCTATGAGATACATAGGTTTTGTTTATGAAGGATTCATAACTTGTAGTTAAATGAAATGTTTAACAAAAAGTAGTCATGAACCTTGTAAAATGTTTTCTTTTATAAAATCATATGAAAATCGATATGAAAATCAGATGATATAAAAGAATGATGCATGGTTAAATAAATAACCAAGCAAAATGAATTTGTGTAAAACATGTTGTTTGTAAAACAATGTCGTGTCTTTGTATAAAATGTTTCATGTCTTATCGAAGTGGTTTAAATAACGCTATGATATGTAATATAATAAAAGCACTTATATATAGGAAGTACCAGCGACGTATCTACCATGCTTTTATCATATTACACATAGCCTCGTTATATAAATCACTTATCAATAATCAACCAAAATGTCTTGTTTAAACCAATGTCTAAAAATGTTCATGTGTAACCATGTTCAATGTCGAATGTAAACCATGTCATGTATAATCAAATGAAATGTATGGCAAGTAAAGAGTATTTACTCAAACCATATGTATAATGTCCATGTGTAAACAAATGTCATGTATGGTGAATAAATAGTATTTACTCAACCCCATAGGTAAAATGTACAAAACAATGTTTTTGAATAAACCTAAGTTTAAATCAAATGTTATGTTTTGCAGAAAACAATGCTTTATGGATACAAACATTTATGCAGTAATGTTTATCGCATATATTCAAGCCTTTCGACTGTCGGACAAACCCTTAATAAGTTAAAGGTTTATCAATTATGTATATCGGATTCTGTAATTCCCTACTTCCAAACAAACCTAGGAAGTCAGGAACGGGATTTGTCAAGTCCTATGGTACCATTACATACTACCAAGCGGCGTGATTTGTGACAACCCGTACTCTCGTTGTCAAGAGAATGGTATTTTGGTAATACGTACGTTTATTATTATTATTATTATTATTATTATTATTATTAATATTATTATTATTATTATTATTATTCGTGAAATAATAATAATCCGTGACAAAAATTCCAATTAGTTACGTATGAATGGACAAAACCGGGCCAGTCTATTGAGCGAGACGCCTAATCGTTTAATGGATTCACGCACTTGGGCTAGGCCCGACCCAACTAACCTAAAACCCTACCCTTTAAATATAAACTAAGACCCTACCCCTCTCATCTTGGTCTTCAAAAATCCAAAACCCTAAAGACTCTAATAACTCCTCAGCCGCCTACCCCTTCCCTCTTGTGTCCGATTTCCGGCAACTGGAGCCGGCTGGCTTGCCGGTGACCGCTCGCGTTCCAACGAACACCCCCAAAATCCCCAGCTGCACCCTCTTCCTCCCTCTCTTCCGCACGCACACCCGTTCCACTTTCACCTTCCTCCTTCTATGCTGAATCAATGACCTGAGCCGATGCTGGCGGTTTTGCCGGCGGCCGATTCGTTGTTCTCCAACCGACCTCAGTCACACTTCAGGTTAATCAGTAAACCTCGCTCCTCATCTGAACACCCCTCTCTCTTCTCGAACATAATCTAAACCCCTAACGGTGGATGGCGGTAGCGCCGCCCGTCAATCACGGCGGCGACAGTTGAAGTTCAGGCGGCGGCGATGTTGGCTGTTCTGGCGAATGTCAAGGTAGAAACCCATGTTCCCTCTAACCTTCTGGAGATTTTTAACAACTGATGGTGATTTGGTGCTTTGTGCTCGTGACCGATGGAATGCAGCTGATGTTGATGGTGGAACCACCACAGAAGGCTGTGGTGGCGCTGTGGTGGCGCTGTGATGGTGCTGGTTGCCGTAACCGGACTGGGACAGTGACGACGACATCATACATCCTTTTGTTTCGTAGTTTCGTCGGTTAGTATACGTTGTCTTGAATTGTTTTATATCCTTGTGGTTTACAAGTTGTGAAAAGAAAATGTATGATTATATGTGTTACATGAGTGTTCGATGTTACTTGCCATGACAAGCTGTTTTGATGAAAGTAGGAGTTATGCTAACAAGATGAATTAGAAATCGTTGATTGTTGGAATGTTGCTAGATAATTGAGACTTTTGATAACAACCTGTTAATGTAATTTTTGGAGGCATTAGTCATATTAATTAAGTTAATTGACCTAGAGTTTGGTAATGATGTTTAGAGGATTGATGGTACAAGATATAGGAGTCTGATGAATGATTAATAATGATGAATAATAAAAATGGGAATTTTCTTGATAGTGATGATCGTTTAGGGGTTTTATGTGTAAAATGAAGGTTACTATTGTGCTGGTAAAACCGTGATGGATGTTGACGTGTTTTCTGTTGTGAAATGTTGAAAACCCAAATGATAAACTATTTGAAGATGCCATGAATATTTGAATTATGTTGTTTTGATCTGAATTTAGGAGTGTACAGTATATGGAACATGTTAATAAAATCTGATTGGACAGTACACGTTAATGAAATTTGATTGGGTAGTACGGATATGAAAATTCTAGAAGCATCTGCATAGTTGCGAGTCGAGACCTTACGGTTGCGACTCGAGACCATTGAATGACAACTCGAAACCAGACAACACACTCCAGGAGTCGAGACCAGCTTGGTTACGACTCGAGATCTCCTGATCTCGACTCGAGACCTGACTCGAGACCTCAAAGGTTGCGACTCAAAAACTGCACAACTCAAGACCAGCTGTTGCGACTCAGAATCTCGTGGCTGCGACTCGAGATCTCATAGTCTCGAGTCGAGACCACCCGGTTCCGACTGAACTGGTTTTGTGGGCCAGTTTGGTTATTGGGCCGCACACAGTAGATGATACATTTTGGACTATGTGTTATTGTTACCATTACTGTACCGGTTATGCAAACTATGTGTGCTACGTGATGTGTGTTTAACTTTACTACATGCCACTACTGGTCGACTGTTTATACAATTTGGACAGGCCCGATAACATTGGTGGGCCTTATGCACTATGTGTTAACTGATGTTTTGAACTGTGTGTTAGTATTAATGTCTAACTGTTACTATTTAGTTGTTTACATGCTAGAATAGGCCCAATACCGTGTATGCTTGTATGACATGCATGCTATGTGTTAGATACGTGTAGGATTTTACGTGACACTACTTGCATACGAACCTAACGAATATTAATAACCATAATAGGGTATGGTTGACCAACGTAACACAAGTAAATTAACTACCGAGCAAAGCAAAGGTGAGTTCACTACTTATTACTCAAAGCATGCGTTCCCGGTGGTTGGGAAACGGAACGAAACACTTTTCCTGGTTTGGGACTTCTTACTATCTCCTTGTGTGGGATACGGTATTTCTATCTCCTTGTGTGGGATACGGGTAACAACACTATCCCCTTGTGAGGGATACAAACTTATTTTTCTTCCCTTGTTACTGGGAACAAACTTACTTACTTCCCTTGTTACTGGGACTTTTAGTTAATTACTGTTTATACTGGATGCAACAAGCAACACTAAACAAAACTCTATCACTCAAGTCCTCACTTCTTAATACCGATTAGTCGCCAGGGTCAGGCGAACGGGTTATTAGTTGATAGCGCTATTTAGGTCTCACCAACCTCACACCGTGCCCGCGTATGGGATCGGGCGTGAACTAATGTACTCTGGCAACCGTCAATGATGATAGAACATTGACAAACGGGGCACTCTACGGAAACGTACGGATGAATAGTATTCGGTATTGTAAAAACAGTTTAGCCGCTTACTTATGGGGTAGCTCCCCATCGCATGTATAAACGGATAAATTAACTGGTTGAAACAAGTTTTTGGAAATTAAAACTGGAAAACTGTAAACACGTGAACTCGCCAATGTTATGTTGACACTCTACTGCATGCTTTGCAGGTTGCTCAGTACAACTTTGGACAGACGTTGCAATCGGATGGAGTACGTGGTTCGTAAGTAACACGATAATAAACTTGTGGTTTCAATTATGATGCGTCTTCTTTCCCTTTTCACTGTGAACTTAAACTATGTTTTGAAAAATTTAAATTAGGTCACTAATTATGCTAATGTTTATAACAATAACTAATCCGTTCAAAATAATTAGTGGCTAAGATCCTGGTCGTCACATTCCTTGCGGTAATACTCCGCGTGTGGATTTTGAGGGTGTGACATGATTAGTGTTAATGAATGTATTATTGTCCCGTTAAACATACCAAATGTCATAACCAATGTAAGCATGCTATGTGAAAACCATGTACTAAGTATGCTAAGTAAACATACATAGTAGAAATGTTCATGAAATCAATGTGCTAGCATGCTCAGTAAACATACATAGTAGAAATGTGATGCAAATCAATGTATACATATGCTGAGTAAACATATGCAACAAAGTGTCTTTGAAATCAATGTGCTAGCATGCTCAGTCAACATACATAGCAAAACATAATTGAAATCATGTACTATATGTGTACTAGGTGAACATAGCATGTATATGTCATAAAAAGCAATGAAAACATGAAAGTAACATATAAGCACAAGTGTTTCACCCCAAAATATTTGAAAGCGTAAAAGAGGGGAACTATGTACTCACTTGGGATTGCTTATTAGTCTTGAAATAAAGACCAAATAAAGCTTCAAGGATCACGGAAATCAAACGGCACTAGTATAGGTAACTACGTTAATAATCGGATCCTAAATTGGGAGATAGGATAGAATGAGGTTCTATAAATCAAATGAGTATTAGAACGCATATGGCATGATTTAATAGACCTAACATTCTGATTAGAACTTAACCAAAGTGCTTTTGACCCGTTTCGACCCGTTACGGTAGTTTAAGCTACTATAACGCGTCGTTTGCGTAAATATAAGGTTGGATTGTTATCTATGTCCTATGTCAAGTCTTACATGCCCAATTATGTTTAAATATGTTACTAAATTAGTTTAGATGTCAAAAACTTGATCACATAGGAAAAATATGAATTTACGCTTAAAAGGGGCATTTTGGTCATTTTCTATGGGCATATAAACGACTTAATGGATAACTAACCAACCTAAGTGATCATAATGTATAACCTTAGTAGGTTATTCCCTATGCAACTATGATCACTTAAATAAGTTTGGTCGGATCCTAATGATCGACCAAACGGGTCGGGTTCGAAAGTCTAAGCGGTTGGCGAGACCGCTTAACTTACTACCCTAAACATGCACTAAACTAGTAGTGACGAGTTAAACATGTTAAAACATGTTTAACTAACTTAGAAAAATGATTTGGTATCAAAACAAAGTGTTTTGATACCTAAAAGTAGTTCCGTTGCAAAATGCGCTTAAATACGCATTTTGACGGAAACTTTGACTCGTCACTACGCCTAGTCAACGTGGTAATCAGTAGGTATAATCGCTAAGGATTATAACCATCGTGATTATAATCACGTTGCAAAGTTCAATTGAACTTTGATTTGACCAATTGATGGTCAAAACCGAAAGTCAAACTGTTGGTCAAACTGTTTAACTTTCAGCTCTAAATGGCTGAAAATAAATACTAAGCCATGAAAGAACACTTACAAGGTGTTCAAAGGCTAGAAAAGAGGTACTAGAACTAGGTAGGTGGCTCCCAAAGAAGGAAATCATCCACTTAGAGTTCAAAGTATGTTATGAGCAATGAACTAAGGTGAAATGGAGGGTATTTCTAGTTGTGGAGGACTTGTAAGATCATTACAAGTGTTTATTTGATCCCCAAGCAATGAATCCTGACCATACATGTGTTATAGCCAGCTATCTTTGCTTGGAGAAGTGTTTACTTGGAGCCCAAAGCATTAGAAATTGCTTAAAAGTCCCTGAAATTGCAAACAGTTTGCTGAAAACATGTTTCTGTTGTTGGGGGGTCTATCGCGCCCCGCGTAGTCTTCAGCCTAGGTGTTCGCGGCCCGTGAGCTAAGGTCAGATCAGAAACAGTTTTGTAATTTACACATTTAGTCCATGCATGCACATTAAGGCTTATTTGACATACTTAACCCCTGTTAAGCCACTTTCAAGGCTCTACAAGGTCGTCAAAGTGTAGGGGACTCAAAATATGCTCGGAAATACCACGGATGTCGGTTCGTTTGGCCGTACGGTCACGTTGTTTGGTTAATTACGACGAAACTCGAACGGACACGGAAACGATCCAAATTAAGCGAAGAATGGTATTTTAGCATTCCAAACACCAAAATAAAATATTTTAATGATTACAAAAAATTTTTGATGTCCGGATATGTTCAGAACGTAAGATGTGCGCGTAAATGCAAACTTACACCGTTTTTGACGCTTTTAGTCCCTGATTGATCAAATAAGCGTATTTTCGCATACCGAACCACTCAAAGATTATTTCTAAGCTATGTTAAGGTTATTAATGGTATGTTTAGCTTATGATTATGTTCCGGAATGTACGTTGCCATGCGAAACGGTAGACTTTTGCAGTTTGACGCAAATAGTCCTTGTGAGCGAATAAACTTGTTTTTGCTATACCAAACCCTTTAAAAATTATTTCTAAGTTATGTAAAGGTTATTTAAGGTATGTTGAGCTTATGTTGCTATTCCGGAGTGTTTTTCGCATTAAACTGATTACATTTACGCATCAGTTTGCGTATAACTTTCCAGAAAGCGATATAGAGTTTAAAATCGATCAAAAATCAAAACGTGCAAAATGTCAAACATAAATAAACAAATATTGGAATCAAACACATTGTTTTATTGATATTGAATTGTTCTAAGTTTGTACAATGATTATATAAGTACAGATGTCACAGTCTCCCCTACTTTAGGAAATTTCGTCCCGAAATTTATTTAGAGGAAACTTGTGAGAATAGATGTGGATATTTCGCTTTCATTTGATCTTCACGTTCCCAAGTAAACTCTGGGCCATGTTTAGATTCCCAGCGAACTTTGACAATAGGTATGCGCTTATGTTTGAGCCTTTTGACTTCACGGTCCATGATTTCCACAGGTTTCTCAACGAAGTGCATCGTGTCATCAACACGAATTTCATCAAGTGGTATGTGGAGGTTCTCATAAGCTAAACAGGTTTTTAGATTGGACACGTGGAAAGTTGGATGAACATTTCCAAGTTTAGGATGTAGCTCTAGTCTGTAGGCTACTTTTCCGATTCTTTCAACGATCTTAAATGGTCCAACATATCTAGGTGCAAGTTTTCCTGTCTTTCTAAATCTAATCACATCTTTCCAAGGGGATACCTTGAGTAGGACGTGATCACCGACTTGAAATTCTAAGGGCTTGCGTCGTCGATTGTCACACCCCGACCACGTAGAACATACGAAACGTGGCGGAAACATCGGGGAGTGTTGTAACAGAATCAATGTTTCAAATCCATGGCAATTGAAGTTTCGTTTTATTAATTAAAAGTGTTACAAAGTCTTAATAAACAAAGAAATACAACATAATTAACTAGTCTTGCATCTTTTATTGTCACTAAAGCCCAAGTCTGCCTATGTGTATCTTGATCATCTTATGTAACAGTTCCTGAAAAACACATGTGAAAATAGGTACGTCAGCATAAAAATGCCTGTGAGATACATAGGTTTTGTGAAAATAGGTTTCATGACTTATGTTTGAGAAAATGTTTAGTCATGAACCTTGTTATTTTCTTTGCTTTGTAAATCATTTGAAAATCGATAAGATCAGATGATAAGTATAAATAAATGTAAGGTTAAATGAATAACCAAGTAAAATATGTTTGCATAAGATAAGATGTTTATAAATCAATGTCTTGTGAAAAGTATGTTATTTTCATAAAATGTTCTATGTCTCAAACTGAAATGATTCAAATAACGCTATGATATGTAATACCATACAAACACTTATATATAGGAAGTACCAGCGGCGTATCCACCATGCTTGTATCATATTACACACGCATCGTTACTTAATCACTTAATCAAACCAAACCAACCAATGTAAGAAGTCTATGTTTAAATCAATTGTTAAAAGTATTGGGTAATATGTCAAAGTATTCATGTCAAGATGTAAATCATATCAAAATGTCTATGTCAAATATCCGTGTCAAATGTCTATGTCAAATATCCATGTCAAATGTCTATGTCAAGATGTCATGTATGGCAAGTGAAATGTCTCAACTAAACCATATGCACAAAAACAAAGTATTGAAGTAAAACTTGGTTTAAATCAAAGTTATGTTTTGTGAGAAAATGCATGATCAAATGTCAATCATGTTAAAATGTTTACCCAATCGTTAACCCATTTTGTAAAATCGTTCTAGTCGTTCTTGTTTTAATTGTGAAACTACTTTATGGTCGATTCTCTAATAACATTCAAACCTTCTTGACGCGTTCCTCGCTCCATCTCGCTCTCGCTCTCGTTCTTAACAAACCCTTACCAAAGGATAAGTTAATAATTACAGATTCAGTCGCTACCCACAACCCCCACACATAACAATGGGTGCAGTAAATAACGGGATTTGTCAGATCCTATGGTACCATAACCTAATACTGGTCGGCTTGATCATTGCTAATGAATGTCATCGGTCATGTAAACTACAACCAACAAGTTTGTTCACTTTTTGAAATTTATTATTAGTTTTTGAAATCATTGTTAGCGTTCTTGAAATAATTGTTAGCGTTCTTGAAACTATTGTTATCGTTCTTGATACTACATTGTAATTGTTTTTGAAACCATTGATAAAACATTTAGCACATATGAGTCACCCCAAAACAGTTGAAAACAGTAAAAGAGGGGAACAAAGTACTCACTTGAGATTGCTCAGTAGTCCTTGAGTAACAACTAAACAATGCTAGAGATCGCGGATATCAAACGGTACCTAGTATAGGTAACTACATTAATAAACCGGACCTAAATCGGAAGACTGGGTAGCATGAGGGTTTGTAAACCAAACGAGTGTAGAGACTCGTGTAATTTGGTTTAACAAAGCCTACATACTAAATGAAACCTAACATAATTGTTTACGACCCATTACGACCCGTTTAGGAAGTTTATGCTACTTTAACGCGTCGTTCGCGTGAAACGCGTTCGGACCGCCTAACTAGCCCTATGACAAGTGTTATATGCCTAAACATGTTACATAATCAGTTATGTGACAAAAGTTTAGGTTACATATGCTTAATTACCAATTATACATGAAAAGGGTATTCTGGTAATTTACCTAAGGCATATAAACTACCTATCATACAACTACTTAACCGATGTGACCATAGGGTATAACCTTGGAAGGTTATGCCCTATACTAGGGTCACCTAATGTATTTGGTCGGATCCTAATGATCGACCAAACTGGGTCGGGTTCGAAGGTATAGGCGATTTATTAGATCGCTTACCCTACGACCCTAGACAACGTGGTAATCAGTAGGCATAGTCCCAAGGGACTATGACCATCGTGATTACAATCACGTTGCGAAGTTCAAACGAACTTCGCATTGACCATTACTGGTCAACGCTGAAAGTCAAACAAAGTTTGACTTTCTGACTCGAAAAGCAGTAAAATAAGGAAAAGAACGAAAGAATACTTACGAAGGGTCCCCGAATGCTAATCCCGATTCAAGAATCTCAGGTATGAAACAATGGTTTCAACTTAGAGGTTCTCAAATCAGAATTCTAGTGATTTTAGCAATGGGGGGTATGCGGTATTTATAGGAATACCCAAACCGTTAAGATTGTTTCATGGAAAACGTGCCTTAATCCCATCCGTACATGTGTTGAAATGTCATGGTGTTTAGGTGTTTAAATTCCATCCATACATGTGTTGAAATGTCATGGTGTTTAGGTGTTTAAATTCCATCCATACATGTGTTGAAATGTCATGGTGTTTAGGTGTTTAAATTCCATCCATACATGTGTTTCAAAGTCATGGTGTTTAAATTCCATCCTTATCCGCTGACTAAGCATTGTTAGAATGTGTGGTTGTGAATTAAACAACGGCTAATACATCGAATCTGGTCCCGAATGCGAAAAACGATCCAAATGACGTGACGAATGGATTTTTCTTATGGCGAACACTAAAATAAAATATTTTAGTGCTTACATAAATTTTTGGATGACCGGATGTATTCAGAACGTAAGTTATGCGCGAAAATGCAAACTTGTGCACTTTTTGACACTTTTAGTCCCTGAATGACCCAAAAGTTTATTTTAGCACACCGAACCCCTCAAAGCCTATTTCTAAGCTATGTAAAGGATATTTATGGTATGTTTAACTTATGGTCATGTTCCGGAATGTCTGTTACAGTTCAAATTGGCATACTTTCGCAGTTTGTCAAGTTTAGTCCCTGTAAGCGAATTAACTTTGATTTCACCACACCAAACCTTCCAAAACTTATATCTAAGTTATGTAAAGGTTATTTAAGGTATGTTAAACCTATTTCACTATTCCGGAGTGTTTGTTGCATTAAACTGGTTATATTTACGCATTAGTGCGAGTATAACCTTCCAGAAAGCGATTTAGAGCTTGAAATCGAACAAGAGTTGATATGTGCAAAAGATACACATATTTATACAAGTCCCAAGTATGAAATACAATATTTCATTGGTTTGGCCTTTGTTTGATGGTCGCAGTGACACGGGTGTCACATCGATCCGCGTAACTCTTTTGACGGCTTCTAGCTATCTGTAGGTTATCACGAATCTTCTTAACTTTGTTTGTAGTCTCTAGAATGAGTTCAGGTCCAGTAAGCTGAGCTTCACCTATCTTATTCCAGCAGATCGGTGAACGACATTTTTGACCGTTTAAAGCCTCGAAAGGAGCCATGTTGATGCTAGAGTGATAACTATCATTGTAGGAGAATTCGATCAACGGTAGATGCGAATCCCAACTTGTAGGACCGAGTTTCGTGACCGAAACCGTGATTCGTGTGAGATCGGTTCAAGATGGGAGAGATTAGAGATAAACAAACAATTTCTTTGTATTAATCCGGTAGTATAACATTACAAATCGGCCCGATTAACAAGCTAACCGAACCATACTAAAGGAGTACACATCCGGGGAGAGACCAAGTGGTGATCTCTCCCGGTGAGGTCTCAAACCTCCTAAAATCTCCAAGTGTTGCAAATGGCAAGGGTTTTCTATTTATAGTCACACCCCTTGTCTTGCAAACACACACGGTCAACCGAATAACCCTCTCGTTTGACCACTTCAAACGAGCGGGTCTATACACGTTCGATAGACCGTTTCATTAACTATTACAAATTCAGCGTAAAATAAAACTAATCTATTCGACAAGCATCGGACACAAAATCTGCATCAACAAATTCCCCCTTGTCCGTTGCTGTCGAATGCTGAAAATGCAACTGCAATCGATCTTCAGTCAAGTATTCATCTTCTCTGTGTTAACAAATTCCCCCTTGACCGATGATCCAGGTAAATAGTATCTTGATGCTCCTTGTATAATATTTCCCCCTTAAAGTACGCGTATCCGTGTTGGGTGTTGTGCAATTTCCTCAATTGACCGATCTTCCGCTGATCTTCCAATACTCCAACCGGCATTTGATAAGGGTTCCAATCTTTAAGAACTGCATCAAGTCTTGATCTTGTCATAAGAACTCTATTTCATACAAGCATACTACATTGATAGAGATTTCTGGTGAACTGTCTTCTGTAAACCGTCTTTGTGGAATCGACCAAGTAATGCACTTTAATCTTCAGCATCAACACTCAGGAAAGTCAGCTAGACCAAGTGTATCCCTTGCAAGCTCAACCAGCATGCTTAGTTGAACTACATCCAGATCTCATTGTCTCGCCTTTGTGAAGTTGACCACGTAATGCACTACGGATCTTCAGCATCAGTACTCAGGAAGTCAGCTAGACCAAGTACATCGTTTGCAAACTCAACGAATTGAGTTACCCCAGATCCCTGTAAAATCCTGCAGGTCTTCAGTCTTGAACTATCAGCTTTCATAAAGATTCCCCAGGTCTTCAGTGAACAGCGCTTTTGTAACTACTGTAGACTTTAGAAACCTGTATTTTTCCGTGCAAAACCCTTCACGCTGGCTGGAGAATTAATTAAAATCCTCAAATATGTGTATGTGCAAAACATTCCACGCCGAACCGTTTGTATCACCAGAAAATCACAAACTCTACCACCTGTGATTGCGTTTAGAAATTTACCGAAGAAATTCAACATTTGAAAATTTTTTATCCCCCCATTTCTTTGGTAAAATCTCTAAACCTTAACAGATTCTCTCCACTTCAAAGAAACTGTCGTCAAATGTTCACCAATTCCCTCCACTAAGCGGAACTGTCGTCAATCTTCATTGAATGTTCTCGGTTCCGAAAAATCACGAAAACGACTTTCTTCTTTGCATATTCTAGTTGAATAAGAACGTCCCCTAGTACCCCGTAGGATCCGACTTGTATCCCTCCAAAGACTTTATGAACTCGTTAGGACCGGTATTGACATTCTAGGTTCATTCATTCATTACCAAATGCGAGAATATGACAATAAACAAAAAAGATTTCTTCGTTGCATATTCTAGTTGATAAAGAAATTTCGCCTAGTACCCCGTAGGATCCGACTTGTATCCCTCCAAAGACTTTGTGAACTCGTTAGGACCGGTATTGACATTCCAGGTTCATACGTTCGTTTTCAAATGCGAGAATATGACAATAAACAAAATGCTTTCGAACATTTACGAATAACCGATAACAATCATAAACATTGACATGCGGAAGTGAACATACCGTTTTCGTTTTTGGCCTATTGTAGTCGCGTCACCAAAATTTGACGTTTGCATCGGTAACCGTGACTACCCCACATTTTTCAAAAATATCAAGTTTTCATCAAACTTCATCATCTCACATCATCCCGCGCGCTTCATGAATCCGTACAAATTTGACGTTGAAATTTGGAAGCCCGATTCAAATAATCTTCGCGAACACCCGACCAAAACTGATCAACATTCCATCACCACTAATAGTGTTTTTTTTTTTTTTTTAATATTGCAAACCTCCTTTCCTAGGTGTGTATGGCCCAAACAAAAATATCAAATATATTCAGCTGATTAAGTGATGGCCCAATTAAAAACATTGTTATATCCTTTTTGGCATCTAAGTGTTACCCATATTCTGATTTGTTAATGAAGGCCCAATATGAACTGAAGTCCATGATGCGAAAAATGGAGAGTACACCAGGCCCAATCCTCAAATCAAAAACCTAGATGTCAAATAACAATTTCAGCCGACACTTTGTTGTACAGCACACCCATCATCAACCTCAGCTAAACAAAAATCAAACATCCTGCTCTTCTTCTTCGATACAATGAACAAATTCAAACCCCCAAAGAAATTTCCATTACACAAACAACATCTGCCTTTATGTCTCTGCGATACCCAACATCAACACCCTAAACCAAACATACAAACAACCGACATCCACAATTCACAGCAACTAACTTCAAATTACCAGCCGACATCTTCTCTTCCTTGTGTTGTAACTCATCCAACATTATTTGGAAGGTATCTCTCCTCTTTCTCTTCGATACCCAGCACAACAATCAGAACAGAATCCATGAAAATCCAAAATTAACAGCAAACATCTTCCTGTACGACTTCTTCTTCTATTTCTGCGATACTTAACATCAGCAGCAAACTTTCATCTTTCAAGTCTGTCTCCCCGAAGAACAACAACAGCAACCAGCGATACATAACAATCAAACCTTTCCTTGTAATTTCTTTGCGTTCAACCAGACATCCAACAATCAGAAACCCCTGTTTCAGAATAGATCGACGAAACAGGATTTGTTATGTTTAATCGACGAAACAGGTTGCTTATTGATCGACGAAACAGGTTGTTTGTCTTGTTCGACGAAACAGGTTATGCGACGAAACTGAGTTGTTGATGTACGACGAAAGTGGAGGTGGTGTTTAGTCATGGGGTCAGTTTCGTCGGGAGTGGGTATGAAGAAACCCTAGTTTCTTTAAGCAGCCGCCAAGAACATCAAGAACAGAGTGTACTGTTACTTCCCAGATTTGTATAAAAACATTTTGTATATGATTTTTGATGATGATAACTTGAATATTTAGGTGAAAAACATAAAACCCAACACTCGTTTCAGCACAGATCTGAATATTCGGGTCCAGATCTGAGTTTTTCTCATTTTCACCCAACTTTTCTTCTTGAAAAAAAATCACTAAAATCACAGATCTAGAGCACATGTGACTTAGTAAACGGTTAGATTTACTAAATCGGGCACCATGGCTCTGATACCAATTGTAGGACCGAGTTTCGTGACCGAAACCGTGATTCGTGTGAGATCGATTCAAGACGGGAGAGATTAGAGATAAACAAACAACTTCTTTGTATTAATCCGGTAGTATAACATTACAAATCGGCCCGATTAACAAGCTAACCGAACCATACCAAAGGAGTACACATCCGAGGAGAGACCAAGTGGTGATCTCTCCCGGTGAGGTCTCAAACCTCCTAAAATCTCCAAGTGTTGCAAATGGCAAGGGTTTTCTATTTATAGTCACACCCCTTGTCTTGCAAACACACACGGTCAACCGAATAACCCTCTCGTTTGACCACTTCAAACGAGCGGGTCTATACACGTTCGATAGACCGTTTCATTAACTATTACAAATTCAGCGTAAAATAAAACAAATCTATTCGACAAGCATCGGACACAAAATCTGCATCAACACAACTACCACCAAAATCGATCACACAAGCTCTAAGCATATCCTCCAGTGTCTGGATTATTCTTTCAGATTGACCATCCATTTGTGGATGATAAGCTGTGCTCAAATTAAGTTGGGTTCCCATGGCAGATTGCATGGTTCTCCAAAAGTGAGACGAGAATCGAGCATCTCCGTCAGATATAATGTTCAAAGGAACACCATGTCAGGATCCAATCTTATCCACATAGATTTTGGCAAGTTTGTCAGCAGATAGATCCTCACGGATCAGCAAGAAATGTGCTGACTTTGTAAGACGATCAAAAACTACCCAAATGGCGTCATGACCTCTTTTAGTACGTGGCAGCTTAGTAATGAGATCCATAGCAATGTTTTCCCATTTCCAAACTGGTATCTCTGGTTGCTCCAATAATCTAGAGGGATGTTGATGTTCTGCCTTAACCTTAAGACAACTAAGGCATTTGGAAACATATAAGGCAATGTCTTTCTTCATACCCGGCCACCAATATTGGGTTCGAAGATCCTTATACATTTTGTCTGCACCAGGATGAATAGAATAACGAGACTTGTGAGCTTCATCCATTAACAAGGTGTAAAGATTGTCTTGACTTGGGACCCACAAACGGCCCATGAAATAAAATAGCCCAAAGTCTTTCAGTTCAAGCTCAGGCTTAAGATGATATGGTAATTCCTTACCCATCAAGTCTTGTGTAACACAAGTATGTTGAGCTTGAGAAATGCGGGTTTGAATATCAGATCGAACCTGAACACAGTGAAGCTTAACATGTTCCTTACGACTCAATGCGTCAGCCACGACATTCGCCTTACCAGGATGGTAGCGAATTTCGCAATCGTAGTCGTTTAGAAGTTCAACCCAATGTCGTTGCCTCATGTTAAGTTCTTTCTGGTTGAAAATATGCTGGAGACTTTTGTGGTCAGTAAACACTACACATTTTGTACTGTACAGGTAGTGTCTCCAGATTTTGAGAGAAAAAACTATAGCACCTAACTCAAGATCATGAGTTGTGTAGTTTTTCTCATGTACCTTCAGCTGTCTTGATGCATAAGCTATGACTTTGTTTCTTTGCATAAGAACGCAGCCAATGCCTAAATTGGATGCATCACAGTATACGAAAAAGTCGTCGTTGCCCTCAGGTAATGTTAAGATAGGTGCATCGCAGAGTTTCTGTTTCAAGGTCTGAAAGGCTTCTTCCTGTTTGGGTCCCCACTCAAAAGGTTTATTCTTCTGAGTTAAATCAGTGAGAGGAACCGCAATTTTGGAGAAGTTTTCAATAAATCAGTGGTAATAACCCACTAGACCAAGAAATGAACGAACCTCGGTATGAGTAGTAGGTGTATCCCAATCCTTAATCGCACTGATTTTGGCGGGATCTACATGTATACCTTGTTCGTTAACGATGTGTCCCAATAATTGAACTTCCTTAAGCCAGAATTCGCACTTGGAGAATTTGGCAAAAAGCTGTTCTTTCTTTAGGAGTTCCATAGTAAGACGGAGATGTTGTTCATGATCAACTCGTGTCTTGGAATAGATCAAAATATCATCAATGAAAACAATGATGAACTTATCCAAATAAGGCTTACAATCCCTATTCATCAAGTCCATGAAAACAGCAGGAGCATTAGTTAAACCGAAAGGCATAACAGTAAACTCATAGTAACCATATCTTGTGCGAAAAGCTGTCTTGGGAATATCTTCTTCAATCACTCGAAGTTGATGATACCCAGAGCGTAGGTCAATCTTTGAAAAGCATGTAGCACGCTGTAGCTGATCAAAGAGATCATCAATGCGAGGTAGGGGATATCGATTCTTGATGGTAAGCTTGTTAAGCTCACGATAAACGATACACATCCTAAAAGATCCATCTTTCTTTTTCACAAATAGGACAGGAGTGCCCCAAGGTGAAAAGTTTGGATGAATGAATCCTTTGTCAGAAAGCTCCTGAAGCTGTTTAGATAACTCTTGCATCTCAGACGGTGCAGGACGGTAAGGTGATTTAGCAATAGGATTTGTGCCAGGTACAAGATCGATACGAAACTCAACTTGGCGTACAGGGGGTAAACCAGGTAACTCTTTAGGAAATATCTCAGGATAATCCCGAACAATAGGGATATCTTGGATAGTATTACTTTGCCTTTCTCCTCGACGACATGTGCCAAGAAGGCGACATAGTTCTTTCGTAGGTATTTTTGGGCTTGGGTACAAGACATGAGTTTAAGGCTACTAACGGGTTTCTCCCCACGAACTTCTAAGATTTCACTAGTCGAAAGAAGTATACGGACAATCTTCTCAAAACAAACCACCTCAGCATTGAAGGGGTATGGTCCCAAAAAGCCGCGCAAACCCTTTATCAGGTCGCGCCATGAACCATACTCCTTACTCACAAAGCTGATCAATCTCCAGTCTCGCGGGAGATACACAAGCAACCAAGACCTCGTGAGAGATCCAAACAAGAGAGCAAATCACTTTCCACACTTGTTCTGAATAAGAGCCCCAGCCCTCAACCATGCGCAGACTAATTACGTGTCCAGCAAGAGTCGTGCAGGAGTTGGGGCACGAGGCCACTTCAGAAAGTACAAAAGGTACAAGTGGCAGAAAGTTAAGCCAATCAGCATCCTTCAGGCTGTGCTCTATCGTGCTCCACGATCGTCTGACGTGCAGGAGACAGAAAGGATACAAGGACTCGTATGTGGCACCAATCAGGGGGCGGCGACACCTGCCCCATGATCTCCACCTACCTGCTGATGGAAGAGGGACAATAAGGCCGATAACTAAGACACATGGCTCCAGTCAAGGTGCGCCAACACCAAAGATCATCTAGAAGACACTAACGGCCGACACCAGTGAGACAAAGAGCATATCCTCTATGTTGTCGCCTTCCGGCCCATCAGCCCATCTCCCCTTACACCTCTCCGGCTATAAATAGAGACCTCAGTTCACAGGTTAAAACATTCTATTCCCTCCACTCTCACTCTTAACACACATTTACCTACTCATAACAGTTACTTATTCTCACGCCGGAGCCCGGTTAAGAGGGAAACCCCCATATTCCCCTCTTAACGAGCTAACGGTGCTTTGTTTTGCAGGATTAGCGGATCATTCAGGAGCTCAGAAAGTTATAAGAAGATTAACCACTATGGTAGAAACATAAACCAAACTAATTGACCCTAAAATTAGTTCCGTGTTTCTTCATTGGCGCCCACCGATTTTTTGCAAATCACTTTTATCTTCTTTTTCTGAGTTTTCTAAGTTGTTTTTCCTTCAATCATGGCTGGTCAAGGAATCATTCCTGATTTTGGTTTTGGAACAAACTCTAACGTAGTGTTGGGGGAGGACAATCAAAATGTCCAAGTCCAACATGTGGAAGAAATCGGTGAAATCGAAGTAACCAACACTGGGGGACCCCGCGTGAGTGCCACTCGCATCACTCAAACGGTAACCCCAGTAAGTCACGTCGTTGGCCCTTCAAACCCAGCTCCACCTCATAACATTTCGGCGCTATTAGGGCTACCAGAAGCCGAAACTCCAGCCTCTTGGTACGCCAAACAAATTGCTACCATTAATGCGGCGTATCAATCTCTGAGCGCACAACAAGCAGTTTTGCAAGCTGAACCATCCTTGGTTACCCCTCCGGGCCCAAGTCAGGAGGCGCGACAGATACCCCCGCAGCAAGTCTTGCAAGGAAGAATCAATAGAACCCCTCCCCAAAGAAGGCCAAGCGCGCAAGACACGCGTGACACACACGGGGAGACGGGCAGTTATTATGATCATCCATCAAATGTTCAAAGGGTTCCAATTCACAGCCGGCTAGGGCCACGCAACATGAACAACGAATGGGAAGAGACAGATCCGAATGATCCCACATGGCAAGATGACGAGGGCACGTCAGTCTTTAACCGTCTGCAAAGAAACCACGAGTATTACAAACCAAGGCAGCGCATAGCGTACAGCGAAGAAGCAGAGAGGGATTTTAGCCTAGCTTATAGGCCAGCAGAGGCTGCGGAAAACTCGAAGTTCATCCCGAAGATCGCCTTAGCCCCACTGACAAGAGAAAAACTACCCCCAACAGTGGGAAAATTCAATGGTTTAACTAATCCTGACGATCATGTTAGAGTATTCACAAGCGTTGGTTGTATGGGAGGATGGAATATGCCAATGTGGTGCCATTTGTTTATCCAGACGCTTACTGGGGCTGCTCGCGCTTGGTTTGACAGCCTCCCGCCTGGAAAAATCATTTCATGGGTTGATTTCAGAACACAGTTTGTAAACCACTTCAGCCAGCAAAGACGCTATCAACGAGATATGTCTGAAGTAACAGATATCTAACGCAGAGAAAACGAAGGTCTGGATGACTTCATCACTCGCTTTAACAAGGAGTGTCTAGAGATCGGTGGTGTAAGCGAGCAACTCATGCGCGCTCACTTTAAGAAAGCTATTCGATGTGATAGTCTTATCAGAACCATCACCGGAAAAGATGGTATGCCCAAGGAATGGAGTAACCTGATGGAAGCCGCAAAAATAGTAGCGCAAATCGAAGAATCGCTAGCTGGAGCCAAGAGCTCATACACCGCTGATCGCTTTTCCAAAAGAAGCTCGCACGACTACGGCAAGCGCAACAAGAACAAAAGTCATGATTGGAAAGCTGGAAAGTCAAGCAGTTATGAGGAAAGATCGTGCTACAAAGAGGGCGCGCGAGAAACAATTGACAAAATTTGTTTATCGAAAGGCAGTCAGGGACGATAACCGAGAAAAGCACTGGACTCCGCTCACAAAGACACCAAAAGAGGTGCTCATGACGGAGAACCACGATTTCAAGGCTCCAAGGCCTATGACAAACAAGAAAGGGCAAGACCCGAACCTATACTGCGATTTTCACAAGGATACGGGTCATTTGATAGATGACTGTATTAGTTTACGACAAGAGATCGAGAAAGCGCTGAAAAGCGGAAAATTAAGCCACCTGGTGAAAAACATACGCAAAGAAACACGCCAGATCCAGCGCCTGGAAACTCACATGGTTAACGGACCAAGATACAGCGCAAGAGATAAAGGAAAATGCCCTTACGAACGTGCTTGGCAAGAGCAACAGGTCATCTTCCTGGTAGTACGCGGGGGTCCTCGCGCCACTCGCCCCGTCGTTATTACCGGTATCATCGGTCATTATGAAACAGAATACATATTCATTGACCCGGGAAGTACAACCGACATCATCTATGAGCAGTGTTTTAATCAGTTTGATGAGGAAGATAAAGCGAGACTCGAGCCAGTTGATTATCCTTTGTCAGGTTTCTGCAATGAAATCGTCTTCCCATTAGGCCAAATCAGCTTCCCCGTCACGTTGTCTGGCGGAAAGCATTCAAGAACCACAAATGTCAACTTCATGGTGATGCCTGTCAAATCAAGGCATGATGTTTTGATTAGGAGAGAAACCCAAGGAGAGCTAAACATGGTAACCTCCACACCCCACTCAGCCATCGGCTTCCCAACCGAGACGGGGGTGGCGATTATCTATGCAAAGAAAGAAGTGATGTCAACAGAGGATGTGCGCCTAGCCAAAGCGGTGAAAATTTCAACGACTGAACAAGAAAAGTGGGTTTTAAACAGCAAATACCCAGAGCAAACGGTGACGATAGGCCATGCAATCTCACCAAACATCAGAACGCACCTAAAACAACTTTTGTTTAAAAACATGGACATATTTGCCTGGACCCCGGCAGACATGACCGGTGTCCCGCACGACGTCACTGAACGCTGCTTGAACACCTACCCCTCCGTCGAACCAAAGGTCCAGAGAAGGCGCAACCTAGGGGCGGATAAAACGAAAGCAATGAATGAGCAAGTCTGTGAGTTGTTAAAAGCAGGTATACTGAGAGAAGTGCGGTATCAAAGTTAGGCTGCAAACCCCGTGAAGGTGGAGAAGTCTAATGGAGGATGGAGAATGTGCGTCGATTATACCGATCTCAACAAGGCATGTCCTAAAGATTGCTATTCTTTGCCTGAGATCGACAAAAAGATATACTCTCTCGCGCCGTATAGATGGAAATGTTTCCTGGATTGTAACAAGGGGTATCATCAGGTTTAAGTGAAGCTCGAGGACGAAGACAAGACAGCTTTTCGGACCGACATCGGCATCTTCTGTTACACAAAGATGCCATTCGGCCTCAAAAACGCTGGCGCAACCTATCAGCGCTTGATGGATACGATTTTTGCTGATGACATCGGAAAGCATATAGAAGTCTACATCGATGATCTCATGATTAAAAGTCCCGAAGAGGACCAGATGTTGAAGGACATTGAGAAGACGTTTAATTCGTTGAGAAACGTGAACATGAAGCTGAATCAAGAAAAATGTTCTTTCAGTATGGAAGAAGGCAAATTTTTAGGCTTCGTGGTTACAAATGGCGGTTTCAAAGTTAATCCTAAAAAAGTTCAAGCCATAGAGCGGATGCCGTCACCGCGACCAATCAAAGAAATGCAAAGATTAGTCGGCCGTCTAGCCGCGCTCAGTCGATTTCTATCAAACCACGCTGCAAAATCATATCCTTTTATTAGCACTCTGCGCAATTGCGTGAAGAAACAAGAATTCAAATGGATGCCAGAAGCAGAAACTGCCTTCCAGTAAATGAAAGAGTGCCTGATCAAGCTCCCTACCCTGACTGCGCCGTTTGAAAAAGAACCACTCATTCTGTACATGTCTTCTTCAGACAAGGAAGTTGGGACGGTATTGTTGGTGGAGAGAGACGGAGTTCAGACTCCGATTTATTATGTCAGTAGGGTGCTTACAGATCCAGAAACGAGATATTCAACAATGGAAAAGTTAGTACTAGCGCTGCTACAAGCCTCCAGGAGGCTGCGCAGATATTTCACAGGGCACGTATGTGACAACCCTCACTAAACCAGGTATCCGTACGACTTAATTAATAATTAATTACTACTTAATTACTGTGCTTACTTGATCTTGTGGATAAACTGCTACTTGAATACTGATACATGTACTTACTTGCATCACACTTTACTTACCGTCACTACATTATTTACATGCTGAACCTTAGTGACAAACATGATGCACAAAAAGCACAGTAGCACTATAAACGGATAACCTATTGAACATGCTGATAGAGCCAGCATCAGGCAGACACTGCCTCTAAGGCCTGTATGAGCCAGAAATATTTTGCTACACTAGTGGTGAGTGTAGGGATATAAGGGTTGTAGAACTGCGTCTCTAGGAATAAGTTACAGTGACTGGATGTGCCTAAAACGTGCTCTAAACACAAAATTCAGCACTTTACATAATAATTCAGCATTTAGCCACCTAATAAAGTGCCAAAACATGAGAAAAATATTACTAGACACTTTCCAAAGTGTCAGAAATGAGTTGTGTCACTAAAAAGGGTATTAACGACACTTTAAAGCTTTGTTAAGCACTTTAACGGATTACCATCCAACCGAACAACCGGATTTTACCCGGAACATGAAAATATTGTTATTTTCATTATTTATCTTTTTCTGAGCCAGTTAGGGTCCCAGAATACCCTAACACCCGTCATAACACACTACACACTAGTAACCGGGTTAATCACTTAACTTAACTAGATTAACCTAACTAATATACTTAACCCTTGGTTGAAATCGAACTAGTACCCCCCCCCCCTTTACGAATTCGGTCCCCAATGGGGACACCTCATGTCCTTTGATGATTATTATAATCTAACATGTTTAATATCTAGATAGCATATGATCCATTGGATAATTATCATAAGAATTGTCTATAAGTTGCAAGATTAACACAACATAACATTTCCATCTCACAACACAAATCACACACTCTCTCCCTCTCTCTTTGGCTCTCGGCCGAGAACAACAACAACCATCCATCCATCCTTCGATCTTGATCAACCAATTCCAAGTGCATACAAGTGTTAAGGATCTCGTATAAGGAGGCTTGGTGCATTCGGAAGGCGAAGGACCTCGTTACATTGCTTTTATCCTCTCATTTTGCGACTAGTTTCTTCCCTAGCCTCGAGCTAGTAGTAAGTTGCTTAAATCACCTTCCCGAACTATTTTAAAGTGGTTAATATGATTTGTAACGGTTAAAACTCGTGAACATACAAGTTGAAGCTTTAAAAGTCTACTAAAAATACTAAGAATGTTGGTTAAAAGCTCATATGTTGTGTAAAACTTGTAGTAATTGATTTGTGTGATTATTTGGACCCGATCTATGTTGTGGTAGCTCGGATCGTCATTTAACCCGGGTTGGTCATGATCATGGATCATGACATAAGGTTGTTTTGGAAGTAATAAGGGTTAAAGGATGAAACTCTACCACACACGAAACATGAACTTGTGTAAAAGCGATTTTGCTTGTGAAATAGTGTTTAAAACAAGTAGATCTACACATCTACAAGCGGTATTTCCAAAGAACCAAGTATCAAAGAAATCACATTTTCTAAAGACGGATCTTACACTAACACGAATGATTTTTAGAACACACAAGTGTGTAAACACTTATGTAGCACACACTTTCGACAAAATAACTATTTTTGAAAAAGATAACGAAAAGTTGTAAAGATGGAATTTCTTTAAAAACGGGGTTTTTACGAAACCGGACTGATTTATATAAAGATCCACTAAAAGTAATGGAATTTACTTTATGTTCTTGGATAAAACGCAAGTTCATGTGATTTTTGCGATTTACATGTTTATTAACTAGTTGATGCGTTGAATATTGTCTTGGTTAAATAAGAAAAATGGTTGATTTGATTTAGAAAAGAAAATGATACGCTTGAAAGCGTGGCCACCTCCAGTTACAGAGGAAACTCTGGCGAAATTTTTCCAAAAGCCTAACACTTAGAAATATTTTCACTATGAGTGTTAGAAATACATTTTGACTTGTTTTCAAATTATAGATTTCGCCACGACTTATTTACAAAATACCGGAGGTGGGATTTCACAAAATAAAACGTGATACATATATATATTTAGTATATATTTTTCACAACATCACTTGTATAAGTGTTTATGATTATTTTGTGAACTACGTAAATATTATTTTTAGGGTAAAAATAATATTACTAAGTATTATTTTGGGAAAATCACATGTATTAAAGTATAATATTTTTGAGAAGAATATTTATATTTTGAAGTTGGAAATAAAATATATTTTAAGTGAGACTTAATAATATATTTCGAAATTATACGAACACACATGTATTAAATCCCCCATCCTTGGGAAGAAAAATGACTACCAAGTATATACAGAATGTAAACACGAAATAGTTGCCTAACTATTTCCCAAGAACTTAAACCTTAAAGCTAAGGCACGGCCGTCCGTCTAATAGAGTTAGTACGTGTAGGTCGTCACACAGCTGCTTGATTTGGAGGCATACTTGGTAGAGACGCACCACTGTGAATTCATGTCCCCCTTTTCTCTTAACTGTTTTCAGTTTTCTAAATTGCGGGGGTGAAATACATGTTACTTTGATTACAAGTACTTTATACATGGTATGGTTAGCGTAAGGAGGTTTACTACTTAGATCATGTGAGTGGGTAGGCGGGAACTGGAGGCCATTAATCCTCATTGTAGGACCGAGGGACGTAAGCGGTAGATCTATCTGGGTGTAGCGAGCCCAACCCCAGGCCCAAACAGAACGGACCTTGGGGTGACTTTGTACCCATCGCGAAATCTGCTAGGTTTGAGTCTTCCTACTTGCACTTCACACATATCAATGGCCTTGCAAACCATTGGTGATCTCTTTTTCCTTATTTGCTACATACCAGGGATTTTTATACTTACAAGTGTTTTACATACTCACTACACATGAACTCGCTCAACATTATTGTTGATTTTCCAACTTACATGTATTTCAGGGAATTAAAAGGATCTGGCGCGGTATGACACGTTTTCCCGCTGCACTAGTTACGAGGTCATCCGGGTTTGGGGAATGTGACTCTTTCCTGGACAAGTCACAGTCCTTAAACTGTGTTTATGTCATGTTGATGTTTGTGTTTGTTGAACAATGTCGTTAGGATGTGTTTCCGTTAAGACAATGTTATTGTATTTGGTTTTTAAAACTTAATCGAATGGATGATCTTGCATGGTTTTATTTCATATAGCTTTGTTATGGTTAAGCTATGGTATTAAGAAGTCACACCAAATTAACCACGCTTCCGCAAAGCCAGGGTGTGACAGCTTGGTATCAGAGCTCTGATCATAGCGAACTAGGATTCCTTCTCGAGTCTAGACTATGATCACTAGGGCTCTCACGAAAACATTTTTACTGCATACCACTTAAGTCCATATCCAAAACTTTTATAAACAAATGTTGAGCACATTTTATTCATTGTTTTTAGGCTCAGTCTTGAAGGCTGAGGCTCGGCCTCGGAGGCCGAGGCTCGATCTGAGAGATCAAGGTAGTTGGCTAGTGGGACTAGGAGAATTGGCTAGTGGGACTAGGAGAATTGGCTAGTGGGACTAGGAAGAGCTGTCTGAGAGGCTGGGAGGCTAGTGGGACTAGGAGAATTATTTGAATGCTTACTTTGTGACTTATGTGATTATTTGATTGTATGATTGACTGTTTGTGCATGTTTGTGTTTATGTTACAAACACTATGGACACCTCTGGCACAGGTGACTCAGACACCACAGGACCTAGACCTATAGTATCAGATGACCTAGAGCCTTCAGAGCACGAGGTCCACACGTCCGACGTTACTAGCACAGACGAGGATGATTTTCAGCCCTTTGCTTTACCTGATGGTGCTGATGAGCTCGCTGATGGCCCTTTAGCCGGGGACCTACCGTTAGTAGAGATCCCTGCTCCCATACCGCTTGCTTCATATCCTGCTTACGATTTGCTTCTCGACGCCGACGATGATGGCGACGTCGATCTGTTTGATGATGAGCCCTTAGAGGATGAGGTTCAGGGCGAGGCCTTCTTACTGCTGGAGATCTTTTGATGATCGCAGATGCTCCCGCTGAGGAGTCACCTGCTCACTCTCCGGTCCCAGACTCTTTCGAGTCTGTGGCCTCCGCACCTTCACACACCCAGAGTGCGCAGCACTTCTCACATGGATCAGATCCCGACCAGGCATCCTCTGTTGCCCCTATTCCTAGTTTTACTTTCGACCATGATGACGTGGAGGATTCCGATCCTGTCTTTCCCCCAGGATTCGACCCAGATCAGGATATAGAGTTTATACCCATGGATCAGCCTATGGAGGATCCGGTTGACCCAGTAGACCCAGTTGATCCCATCGACCCTGAGTTTGATTTTGAGATGGCCTTTGATGAGCCCGAGCAGCCACTGGACCCTGCTCCTGACCCAGTGCTTGAGCATGACCCTGCTCATGCTGGCATGATTATTGAGCATGTCATTGCTGACCCACCTATTGATGATCACCCCGTAGATGCCCCGTTATTGGAGGGCGATCATGTCATTGATGCTGATCATGTTGATCCCCCACTTATTGTTGATGCACCAGTTGACCCTCTTGTTGCACCTCACCATGATCCAATGCCAGTTCAGTTTGATCGTGCACTTTTTGAGGCACAGGTGGACCCACGAGATGAGCACGCCCAGCATGGGTGGATTCCTGCTGATGACGAGGTCCCACCTATTCCCCCTCAGATCACTGATACCCGTCACGTTGACTTCTCTTTTGCTCAGTACCCTCTCCAGGTCGGCATCGCGTCACGGGAGCTAGAGGGTTCTTCGGCTCACCCTTTTGGACATGTACCGGTATCTATCCCTGCTATACCACCGTCTGCTACTTTTCCCCCTGTTTCTCCATTTCATGTGACACCTTTTGATCCCACCAGTGAGCCGTTTCTTTGGACATCACCTTCTGCTATGCCACCGACTGACCCCTACCATTCTTTCCACATGGGGTATACTATTGAGGACGTTTTGATGTCTTTTGTCGCCCAGCACGAGGCACACACGCAGCGCATACAGGAGCTTGAGAGAGCCCAGCCGCCGCCGTGTCAGTGCCAGGGTCAGACCCACTCTCCTTTGCAGCCCTCTCGACCTTTACCACCAGACTATGCTGCACGCCTTTTGGCACTTGAGCAGCAGGTTGCTTCTTGGTTGCGTACCCAGAGAGCCATGGAGGAGGACTGGCTCCATTTGCGCCGTTTGTTCTACACTCACTTTCCCCCTCCTCCACCGCCATCTGTGTAGAGCTCTTCAGTACCGTATGGGTAGACATTGGTGAGAAGACGGCGAATGCTTTTGACTGCACAGCATTTTTGGAGACTACATTATGATTCTGACTTTTGTTGACATGTATTTGATGTATTGACACTGATTTGATATAGTTTTTGGACTAGGGTGATGTAGCCCTTAGTCGACTGATGTTGTATGACACTGTGGTGTACTTGTACGCTTACTATGTGGTCTCATTATATGGCAATCGCAGTATTCTCATCATATTTGATGCTTGATTTGGTTATTTATATTCTATGACATGGGATGTTGTGTGATTGATGTTTGTAACATGGGATGTTGTGTGATTAATATGATTATAACATGAGATGTTATGTACTATTACTATCATAATAAAGCGTATGTATTATAACATGGGATCTTTACTATGGCCTGACCGACGTAAACACATCTTTTAGAAGATGCCGCCGAGACGTGAGACACGCATGCCTACCAATGAGGCAGAACTCCAGCAAGTCATCGCTGCTGCCATCGCACAATACGCCGCTTCACAAGGAGGACCCAGCGGAAGCAGCTCAAACAACAATGGCAACAACAATCCACCTCATGGTAATACTAAGACATTCAGACATACCATGACCTAAATGGATATCTTTAGCAAAGATGCTAATGTCGTTCGTATGTTATAACGTATGTGCAGGGTGCACCTACAAGCAGTTTCTAGACTGCAAACCGGTCAACTTTGATGGCACAGGAGGTGATGTCGCCTTTGTTCGTTGGGCCGAGAAAACTGAATCTGTTCTTCGCATGAGCAAATGCGCACTAGATCAGCAAGTCACCTATATCTCAGGGCTATTCTTGGATGGAGCCCTCTCTTGGTGGAATTTGCAAGTACAGACACTTGGTGAAGCTGCTGCCTACACGCTAACCTGGACCGAACTGAAGGAACTCATGCGCAAAAAGTACTGCTCTCGCGCGGAAATCCAAAGATTGGAAACCGAGTTCTGGCATCTGAAAATGGACGGTCCAAAGATCGCAGAATACGTTCAAAGGTTCCATGACTTATCGCATGTGGTACCCTACATGGTCACTCCGGAGTTCAAGCGGATTGAACGTTTCATTTGGGGATTAGCTCCTCAAATCATAAGCATGGTGACCTCATCCAAGCCTACGACAATTACTGAGGCAATTGATTTGAGCGTGGCTCTCACAGAGGAGGCCATTCGCCTGAACAAGTTCGATGATACTGAGCCTAAGAAGAAAGAGACTCACGTCGAGTCATCAGGAGGTAACAAACGGAAGTTCTCGAACTTCAAGCAGGGCGCTAGTGTGGTTGTTAAGAAAGGAGAGCCAAGCACGCCAGCTCAGGTTACAGCTGGTAGTGGAAAGAAAGGAAAGGGATATATGGGCACCCAGCCCAAGTGCAATACCTGCCAGCGTCACCATTCTGGCCGATGCGGGCCAAAGGTATGTGAAGCTTGTGGAAAGACTGGACACTTGAAGGATTCTTGCTGGGCTAGTGCTGGCCGGGGAGGCCAAGGAGGATTTGGGAATAGAAATAACAACCGGAGTGGGAATGGAAATCGCCCACAAGGAAACAATGGAGGAAACGGGAATCGAGGCAACAATGCGAATCAAGCTGGTAATGCGAACCAAAACAACAACCAAGCTGGAAATGGAGGTGGAAACGGGCAAAGACCTGGATGCTTCAACTGTGGTGATCTTGGGCATTACAAGAGGAACTGCCCAGAGTTGAACCAAGCCCGTGGAAGAGTGTTCCAGATCGAAGCGAGGGAAGCACGCCAGGACCCCAATGTTGTCACTGGTACGTTCCCTGTAAACCAACGCTATGCATCCATTTTTTTATACTGGTGCCGATTATAGCTTCGTATCGTTAGAGTTTAAGAATATGCTTGGTTTAGCCGCTAGTATGTTAGATATCCCCTACTCAATCGAATTGGCCAATGGAAAGTTAGTAGAAGCCAACGAAGTAATCAGAGGTTGTGTGATCGAATTGGGAGAGCGTGAGTTTGCTTTGGATCTACTACCAGTCCATTTGGGAAGCTTCGACGTGGTGGTAGGAATGGATTGGTTATCAGGAAACAAGGCTGAGATAGTTTGTCACGAAAAGGTCATTCGTATCCCAACCGAAGATGGTGAAACAATTGTGGTTCACGGGGAGAAGCGTGATACGCCGTTAAGAATTATCAGCTGCCTGAAAGCACGAAAGTGTTTACAGAAGGGATATGTTGCCTTCCTGGCACACATTGTGGATAAGAAAGTTGTAGAACCAAAGATCGAAGACATCCCTGTCGTGAGGGAATATCCAGAAGTCTTCCCAGAGGACTTACCTGGACTGCCACCTCAGAGACAAGTAGAGTTCCGCATTGACTTAGTTCCAGGCGCCGCGCCTGTGGCTAAGGCACCTTATAGACTTGCTCCGTCTGAGATGCAGGAATTGTCGACACAACTTCAAGAGTTGTTAGACAAGGGATTTATCCGACCAAGCTTCTCGCCTTGGGGAGCTCCAGTCCTGTTTGTCAAGAAAAAGGACGGTAGTTTTCGTATGTGTATTGACTACCGGGAGTTGGACAAGCTGACGATCAAGAATAGATACCCTCTGCCAAGGATTGATGACCTGTTTGATCAACTGCAAGGTTCAAGCTTTTACTCAAAGATCGACTTGCGATCTGGATACCATCAGTTAAGGATACAGGAGGAGAGTATCCCGAAGACAGCCTTCAGAACTCGTTATGGACACTACGAGTTCCTTGTTATGCCGTTTGGTTTGACAAACGCACCTGCAGTCTTTATGGACTTGATGAATAGAGTTTGCAAGCCGTACTTGGACAAGTTCGTGATTGTGTTTATCGACGACATCTTGATTTATTCAAGAACAAAGGCTGAGCACGAGCAGCATCTAAGATCTATTTTGGAGCTGCTAAAGAAGGAACAGTTGTATGCCAAGTTCTCTAAGTGCGATTTTTGGCTAAGTGAAGTACAGTTTCTTGGACATGTGGTGAATGGAGATGGAATCCATGTGGATCCAACCAAGATCGAAGCGATCAAGAGTTGGGAAACGCCAAAGACGCCAACCGAGATTTGACAATTCTTGGGTTTGGCTGGCTACTATCGAAGGTTCATTGAGGATTTTTCAAAAATCGCTCAACCTTTGACACTCCTCACGCAGAAAGATAAGAAGTTTGATTGGGGAATCAAACAGGAAGAAGCGTTCCAGATATTGAAGGATAAGCTCTGCAATGCGCCAATCTTAGCACTACCGGAAGGTACAGATGATTTTGTGGTATACTGCGACGCTTCGCGACAAGGATTGGGTTGTGTGTTGATGCAACGTCAAAAGGTTATTGCTTACGCATCGCGTCAATTGAAAGTGCACGAAAAGAACAATACCACACATGATTTGGAGCTTGGCGCAGTGGTATTTGCATTAAAGATCTGGAGACACTACCTTTATGGTACGAAGTGTACAATTTTTACAGATCACAAGAGTCTACAACACATATTCAACCAGAAGGAGCTGAATATGAGGCAAAGACGTTGGGTTGAGTTACTGAACGATTACGACTGCGAGATAAAGTATCATCCAGGGAAGGCGAATGTGGTCGCCGACGCCCTAAGTCGAAAGGAGAGGATCAAGCCCATAAGGGTTAGGGCTTTGGAAATGATTATCCGAACCGATCTTTGCTTGCGCATTCGTGCCGCGCAGAAAGAAGCTCTCAAGGAAGGAAACCTTGAAGAAGAATATCTCCGTGGGATGGAGAAGCTACTGGTACCAAACGAGGAAGGAACGTTATGTTTTGAGAAAAGGATTTGGGTTCCTTTGTTTGGAGGTTTAAGGAAAGTTATTTTTGATGAAGCTCACAAGTCGCGGTACTCTATCCACCCTGGAGCGGATAAGATGTACCAGGATCTCAAAGATTACTATTGGTGGCCTAGGATGAAGGGCGATGTTGCTGTTTATGTGAGCAAATGTTTAACATGCGCCAAGGTTAAAGCGGAATACCAGAAGCCTTCAGGACTTCTACAACAACCTGAGATTCCCAAGTGGAAATGGGAACAAATCTCCATGGATTTTATTACAAAGTTGCCAAGAACGCCAAGAGGCCATGACACTATTTGGGTAATAGTGGATCGATTAACGAAGTCAGCACACTTCTTACCTATCAGAGAGAAGGATAATACGAGTAAGTTGGCTGAAATATACATGAGAGAGATCGTCGCATGTCATGGAGTGCCTCTCTCGATCATCTCTGATCGAGACGGAAGGTTTGTGTCAAGGATATGGCAATCCTTCCAAGAAGCTTTTGGCTCACAATTAAATCTGAGCACTGCGTTTCATCCGCAAACTGACGGTCAAAGCGAGCGAACGATACAGACTTTGGAAGACATGCTGAGAGCGTGTGTTATGGATTTGGGCGGTAGCTGGGATAAGCATTTGCCTTTGGTCGAATTTTCATACAACAACAGCTACCACACCAGTATTGGTGTCGCGCCATTTGAAGCCCTTTACGGACGCAAGTGCCGATCACCCCTATGCTGGGCTGACGCAGGTGATAGGCAGCTTGCTGGTCCCGAAATCGTCCAGGAGACGACAGACAAGACTGCGCAGATTCTAAAACGCATCGAAGCAGCTCGCCATAGACAGAAAGCCTATGCGGACCCAAACCGGAAACACTTGGAATTCCAAGTTGGAGAAATGGTTTTATTAAAAGTTTCACCCTGGAAGGGTGTGGCACGCTTCGGAAAACGTGGAAAGTTAAATCCGCGCTACATTGGTCCTTTCAGAATTTTGGAAAGAATAGGACTAGTAGCATACAAGCTGGACTTACCTACTGAACTCCATTCAGTTCACGATACATTTCATGTATCCAACCTGAAGAAAAGTCCAACTCAAGATACCATTGCCATTCCCATCGACGAGATTCATGTTGACGACACGCTCCATTTCGTTGAAGAACCGGTTGAGGTTACAGATTGGAAAGTAAACAAGACCCGCCGGAGCAGTGTCAAGCTCGTCAAAGTTCGTTGGAATGCCAGACATGGTCCTGAATACACCTGGGAGCGTGAGGACCGGATGAAAGAGAAATACCCCCACTTATTTCCTAAGAACCCTGCATCTACAAGCAGAACTTAAAATTTTGGGACGAAATTTTTCTAACGGGGGGAGAATGTGACAACCCTCGCTAAACCAGGTATCCGTACGACTTAATTAATAATTAATTACTGCTTAATTACTGTGCTTGCTTGATCTTATGGATAAACTGCAACTTGAATACTGATACATGTACTTACTTGCATCACACTTTACTTACCGTCACTACATTATTTACATGCTGAACCTTAGTGACAAACATGATGCACAAAAAGCACAGTAGCACTATAAACGGATAACCTATTGAACATGCTGATAGAGCCAGCATCAGGCAGACACTGCCTCTAAGGCCTGTATGAGCCAGAAATATTTTGCTACACTAGTGGTGAGTGTAGGGATATAAGGGTTGTAGAACTGCGTCTCTAGGAATAAGTTACAGTGACTGGATGTGCCTAAAACGTGCTCTAAACACAAAATTCAGCACTTTACATAATAATTCAGCATTTAGCCACCTAATAAAGTGCCAAAACATGAGAAAAATATTACTAGACACTTTCCAAAGTGTCAGAAATGAGTTGTGTCACTAAAAAGGGTATTAACGACACTTTAAAGCTTTGTTAAGCACTTTAACGGATTACCATCCAACCGAACAACCGGATTTTACCCGGAACATGAAAATATTGTCATTTTCATTGTTTATCTTTTTCTGAGCCAGTTAGGGTCCCTGAATACCCTAACACCCGTCATAACACACTACACACTAGTAACCGGGTTAATCACTTAACTTAACTAGATTAACCTAACTAATATACTTAACCCTTGGTTGAAATCGAACTAGTACCCCCCCCCCCCTTTACGAATTCGGTCCCCAATGGGGACACCTCATGTCCTTTGATGATTATTATAATCTAACATGTTTAATATCTAGATAGCATATGATCCATTGGATAATTATCATAAGAATTGTCTATAAGTTGCAAGATTAACAACTCATAACATTTCCATCTCACAACACAAATCACACACTCTCTCCCTCTCTCTTTGGCTCTCGGCCGAGAACAACAACAACCATCCATCCATCCTTCGATCTTGATCAACCAATTCCAAGTGCATACAAGTGTTAAGGATCTCGTATAAGGAGGCTTGGTGCATTCGGAAGGCGAAGGACCTCGTTACATTGCTTTTATCCTCTCATTTTGCGACTAGTTTCTTCCCTAGCCTCGAGCTAGTAGTAATTTGCTTAAATCACCTTCCCGAACTATTTTAAAGTGGTTAATATGATTTGTAACGGTTAAAACTCGTGAACATACAAGTTGAAGCTTTAAAAGTCTACTAAATATACTAAGAATGTTGGTTAAAAGCTCATATGTTGTGTAAAACTTGTAGTAATTGATTTGTGTGATTATTTGGACCCGATCTATGTTGTGGTAGCTCGGATCGTCATTTAACCCGAGTTGGTCATGATCATGGATCATGACATAAGGTTGTTTTGGAAGTAATAAGGGTTAAAGGATGAAACTCTACCACACACGAAACATGAACTTGTGTAAAAGCGATTTTGCTTGTGAAATAGTGTTTAAAACTAGTAGATCTACACATCTACAAGCGGTATTTCCAAAGAACCAAGTATCAAAGAAATCACATTTTCTAAAGATGGATCTTACACTAACACGAATGATTTTTAGAACACACAAGTGTGTAAACACTTGTGTAGCACACACTTTCGACAAAATAACTATTTTTGAAAAAGATAACGAAAAGTTGTAAAGATGGAATTTCTTTAAAAACGGGGTTTTTACGAAACCGGACTGATTTATATAAAGATCCACTAAAAGTAATGGAATTTACTTTATGTTCTTGGATAAAACGCAAGTTCATGTAATTTTGCGATTTACATGTTTATTAACTAGTTGATGCGTTGAATATTGTCTTTGTTAAATAAGAAAAATGGTTGATTTGATTTAGAAAAGAAAATGATACGCTTGAAAGCGTGGCCACCTCCAGTTACAGAGGAAACTCTGGCGAAATTTTTCCAAAAGCCTAACACTTAGAAAATACCGGAGGTGGGATTTCACAAAATAAAACGTGATACATATATATATTTAGTATATATTTTTCACAACATCACTTGTATAAGTGTTTATGATTATTTTGTGAACTACGTAAATATTATTTTTAGGGTAAAAATAATATTACTAAGTATTATTTTGGGAAAATCACATGTATTAAAGTATAATATTTTTGAGAAGAATATTTATATTTTGAAGTTGGAAATAAAATATATTTTAAGTGAGACTTAATAATATATTTCGAAATTATACGAACACACATGTATTAAATCCCCCATCCTTGGGAAGAAAAATGACTACCAAGTATATACAGAATGTAAACACGAAATAGTTGCCTAACTATTTCCCAAAAACTTAAACCTTAAAGCTAAGGCACGGCCGTCCGTCTAATAGAGTTAGTACGTGTAGGTCGTCACACAGCTGCTTGATTTGGAGGCATACTTGGTAGAGACGCACCACTGTGAATTCATGTCCCCCTTTTCTCTTAACTGTTTTCAGTTTTCTAAATTGCGGGGGTGAAATACATGTTACTTTGATTACAAGTACTTTATACATGGTATGGTTAGCGTAAGGAGGTTTACTACTTAGATCATGTGAGTGGGTAGGCGGGAACTGGAGGCCATTAATCCTCATTGTAGGACCGAGGGACGTAAGCGGTAGATCTATCTGGGTGTAGCGAGCCCAACCCCAGGCCCAAACAGAACGGACCTTGGGGTGACTTTGTACCCATCGCGAAATCTGCTAGGTTTGAGTCTTCCTACTTGCACTTCACACATATCAATGGCCTTGCAAACCATTGGTGATCTCTTTTTCCTTATTTGCTACATACCAGGGATTTTTATACTTACAAGTATTTTACATACTCACTACACATGAACTCGCTCAACATTATTGTTGATTTTTCAACTTACATGTATTTCAGGGAATTAAAAGGATCTGGCGCGGTATGACACGTTTTCCCGCTGCACTAGTTACGAGGTCATCCGGGTTTGGGGAATGTGACTCTTTCCTGGATAAGTCACAGTCCTTAAACTGTGTTTATGTCATGTTGATGTTTGTGTTTGTTGAACAATGTCGTTAGGATGTGTTTCCGTTAAGACAATGTTATTGTATTTGGTTTTTAAAACTTAATCGAATGGATGATCTTGCATGGTTTTATTTCATATAGCTTTGTTATGGTTAAGCTATGGTATTAAGAAGTCACACCAAATTAACCACGCTTCCGCAAAGCCAGGGTGTGACAACGTAATCACCGTACTTACTAACTTCCATATCGGCACAATATTGCAAAAACCAGAGACGTCGGGCCGGTTAGCAAAATGGGCGATCGAGCTGGGGGCCACAACATTTTATACAGGCCGCGCCCAGCAATTAAGGGTCAAGTGCTAGCGGACTTCATCACCGAGGTCCCGGAAGATAAAATCAAAGATTGTGAAGTTGTTGACACTCCCATAAAAGACACGTCTGATGGGTTATGGTTGCTATACACTGATGGGGCCTCAAACGAAGAAGGCGCAGTAGCTAGATTGCGCCTTGTTAGCCCTGAGAAACATGAATTTACATGCGCCATCAAGTTGGATTTCAATAATACCAACAACGAGGCGGAATATGAGGCATTCTTGGCAGGCTTGCGCCTCGCCATAAAAATGGGAGCTCAAAATATACAAGCGCATGTTGACTCTCTCCTGATCGGCAGTCATGTCAACGGATTTTATGATGCAAATGGCGAAGTTATGGCTTTGTATTTAGACCAAGATAAAGAGTTGCTTCAAATATTCAAGTCACACAAGGTAGCGCACATCAATCGCTCAGAGAACAAACCAGCAGACGCACTAAGCAAGCTCGTTTCAACTTCTTTTCAACATCTCGCCAAAGATGGAAGAATCGAAGTGTTAAAATACTGCACCAAGTGAATGTGATCGAGATAGGGTAACCATCTTGGATGACCCCTATAATCCAGTATTTGCAAGAAGGGATACTCCCAGAAAACAAAGCAGACGCAAGGAAAATACAGAACAAGGCCTTGCACTATGAGATGAATGGTGGTATCTTGTACCGAAAATCCTTCTTGGGGCCACTTCTGCGCTGTGTGGACCCCCAAGATGCGAATTACTTGATCAGGGAGATCCACGAGGGTATCTGCAGCATCCATGCAGGACCACGGATGGTTGTCGCGAAAATAATGAACGTTGGTTACTACTGGCCAGGGATGCATGTCGATGCCCTGAAGGAGCTGCGCAAGTGCGACTCATGTCAAGGACACGCTCCGAAAACCCTGCACCCAAAAAACGATCTAATCCCTGTGTCCACTGCTTGGCCTTTCCAGTAGTGGGGAATTGATATGGTGGGACCTTTCCCCAAATCTCCTGGCACCATCAAGTTCATAATCGTGGTCGTCGATTATTTCACTAAATGGGTGGAGGCCAAAGCTCTCGCCACAACCACTACAATGATGGTGCGCAAGTTTATATGGGAACACATCATTTGTAGGTTTGGCCTCCCACTCAAGATTGTAACCGACAATGGCACCAATTTCACGTCCGACGATCTTCGAAAGTGGATGAAAGAAATGAAGATCGATCACACTTTCTCTTCCGTTGCGCATCCTCAAGGCAACGGCCAAGTAGAAAGTGTCAACAAATGTATCGTCGACGGGATAAAAGCCCGATTGGGCACGAAGAGAAGAGGCTGGGTAGATGAGCTCCCGAGCATCCTATGGGCTCATCGAACCATGCCGAAAACAAGTACTGGCGAAACCACTTTTAGCCTTGTTTATGGCTCTGAGGCGGTTATCCCAGCGGAAGTTGGCCTCCCCTCGCCACGCTTGACAGCAGTCAACAAAATCGACAACGAGGCAGAGCGCCGTCTTGACTTGGATTTACTCGAAGAGAGGCGCGAAATAGCGCGAATCAAAGAAGCCAAGTATAAGACACAATTGGAGAGGTACTACAATACAAGAGTATGCATTTGTACCTTCACTCCAAGAGAATATGTCTTCAGAGACAACGAAGCTTCAAACGCTAAACGCCCCGGAAAGCTAGCACCCAAATGGGAAGGCCCATACTTAATACACGAAGTGCTAGGGAAAGGGGCATACAAGTTGCGCACTCTGGATGGACACAACATCCCGCGCACGTGGAACGCGCAACAATTGCGCAAGTGTTATATGTGAATGATCTCGGCCTTGCGCCTCTATACACTTATGTTGGCCACTCGCCTTTCTTAATTTCCTATGTTGGCTATACGCCCTTTATCTTATTTCCACGATGTATGTTGGCCTAAGCGCCTGTTTCCTACTTAATGAAAGCATATGCCTTATGTTTTTTCTTCTGTCATGATGACTTCTATGTTACAAATGCATGTTAAACTTTTGATTAGCACGAAAACACTTCAGTAAATTACGAGCTCTTGAGCTATGCCTCCAAGGTCCTCCACGAACATAGCGCGAGACCGGGCAGTTACGCTCACACAAGAGCCACACTTACATTCATTTACGCTAATTTAACCAAAGTTTCTAACAACAGTGCAATAATTGTAACTTCAAAATTAATAACAGACACAACGATGTATTCTAAAAGGAGCACCACGCAATGTGCACATAAGAAATACACAAACATCATTGATTCATTGCAAAATAGCGCGACCACGCGTCTAGTTACATTCAACAGGTAAAAAGAAAATTACAAAGCACGAAGCCTATCAACACTAACTACTCATAACCATCACCTCCGTTATCATCATCATTTCCATCACCATCGCCACCATCATCACCAGCTGGTTCTTCTTCATCAGATAACTCGACAGTTTCCGGAGGGTTGAGAATGGCCTTTAGCCGCTGACACCAGTCATCATGATTCAGCGCCTCTGCAACCAGGTCCATCACAGGCAAGGATAAATGGTCGTACACATTTTCAGCGCGAGCCAATGCAGCATCAGCCTAATCGGTCACTGAGCAATGACTAACGTCAAACTCCTGTCCTAACACCTCTTCAACATGTTGCGCACAATCTAGATAACCTCCACGGTGACCAACCACGCGTGAGGCAACTATAAGAGCAACAACAGCTCCGTCCAGCTCGGAGGCATTAAGAATAGAGTTGGACATCTGCAGCAAAGGCAATAGATAAGAAACAAATTTTAGCAAATAAGGCTAAAGTTAAAAAAAGGAACCTTACCAGCACTACTCCCCTACTGCGCATCCATTCCGCCTCAGCGACAAGCGTGTCAACAATTCCCTGGGCCTCGGAATAATTGTTTTGCGCCACATTCAGGGCAGTTGTGCTCATATCTCGCGCCTCCTCAGCCTTCTGTTTGGCTTCCTCAGCAATAGCAGCTTTTACTCGTTCAGCCTCAAGGTCAATCTCTAAGGACTCACTTTTGCCGGTTTGCTCTTGCAAACGACGTTTCAACTCTGCAATCTCCACGTCCTTAGCAGCCAGGTCTTTATCCTTACCGGATACCTGCGCTTTCAGCTCAGCCTACAAAGGATAAAACAGACTTAGAATTTTAACAAATGCAAAGCAACATGGAAAAGAAGAATTGAACTTGTTGAACCTCAGAGCGTTCCTTATCAGCTACAAGATCCTCAACCTTCTTTGATAATTCTGCATTTTGGGCTTCAAGGTCGGTAATCTTGTTGCGAGCTGCAAACGCGCGCTAATTATCTTTTTCGTATATTCTCTTAAAATCAGCACGCTCGTTTGACAACAGCTCTTCAGTAGCGCGAAGCTTGCCCCTAAGGCCCTCGCGGCCCCATTCCTCTTATTTCCTATCGGTCTCAAACTTAGACTTCTCTTCAGCAAAAGCAGCTTTAGCCTTCTCAAACTCCTTAACCTACTTCACAATACGTTCCTGATATTTTTCCCAATCACCCCGCTCCCTAACCATCGTTCGCCACTCGCGCACGATTTGGTGGTTAGCGGCGCGGGTATTGGCTTCCCCAGCAACATAAGCTTGGTATAATCCATCGTGCGTTCGCACCCTTTGACGGTTAACCTCACCAGGAGAATCGAATTCAGGAACCAGTCAGGACACACACTAAACTCCAGAAAAGTATCCTTCTGCTTCAAACCCCATGGAGCTCGATGGGGAGCATCGCCGCGAGCCTCCTCGGTGTAAGTTTGGTAATAGATATCACCTAAAGTATCTTTAGGACCGATAGGAGTTTGCGGTACGGATCCTCCAGCACCACCTACGCCACCTGCAGTCGCAGCCGACCCCCCCCAGCAGAAGTGACTTGAGCAGTTTGGGTGGGGGCATCGACCTACGCAGGCTTGGTTGGCTCAACAACCTCGGGTCCTTTACCTCTCGTGTTTTCCTTCTTTTTCTCATGAAGGGGCTGGTCAAGCCCCGTGATATGGACGACCTTCGGACCCTGCGCTTTTTCATGGGCAGTAGTTGCAGCGGCCCCGGTCTCCTTAGGATCATCGACAGGCTTTTCAAACGCCTTCTTTTTCTCCTTCTCCTTCTCTTTCTCAACAGCCTTGTCAACAGGCTTCTCAACAGCCTTCTCCTTCTCCTTCTCAGCCTCAGTAGTCCTGAAAGGCTTAATTGTAACCTTGGGTCTTTTCTGCAACGGCTCTTGGGGATCTTTAAAAACGACACCCTACTTTTCAGGGGTCTTCTTTTTGGCCTCTGCAGAAACCAAGTGTTAAAAAGAGTTGACAAGGGAGACAGGAAGGTAGTAAAGAAACTAACCTGGTGAGAATTTGTAAAGAGAGCGCAAACTGCTCTGCTTTCAGATTACTGGGACCTCCCCAGTCTTTTGCGCCACCGAAGCACCAGCAGTCTTCTCCTCTCTACTTCTCTTCCTACTCACTAACTTCTCAGCAGGCTCCTCCTCTTCTTCTTCCTCTTCATCATCAAGCGCGATGGAAGATGGAGTGGCACCAGCATCTGGGTTTCGAGAACCCGCGCTACCTGAACTCTTCGAACCAGCGGCGCCAGCCTTCTTCTCGCCTATACGCGATAAACCTTCAAGTGAGTCACTGATAATAACGTAATCATCCAAGTTACTCTGACGAAAGCATAGAGTACCTTTATCAGCAGCACCGGCAGTCGCACGGCTACTCCCGCCTCTCTTGCTGGTCATCTCAGCTTCAAGAGTAATCACCTTCTTCTTCTTGATGGGTTTTTTCTTCTTCACTTCTGGGTCAATTCCCAGGTTGCGCAACACACCTGCAAAGATGTTAGACCACAAACTTAGCTCCCCATTCGAAGACCCTACAGACTCCTCGCTAGAAAGATAAAGAATCTCTTTCCCAGCGGAAGTCACAGCTCGCAAGGGCCTGGGATTGGGTAGATGCGCACCTTCGGTTGCAGAAGGAGGATCGGCGAAAATTCCAGCAGGAGGATAAAGAAAGTTGCCCTTGATGTGCTCATACCAGTTAGTTTCCCCCGGTTCTAGCGGGCGAGCACCCATAGATCCACCAAAGGTGGGGAAAGCAGCCTGGTAGAGGTGCGCCTCTGCAAGGAAACCATACATTTAAGCGCAAGATTAAGCGAGGGGAAAATGAAAATCAAAGAAATGACTAACCTCTATCTTGAAACCTCAAAACCGGCACCTCAGTGCTATCTTCAGACCATTGATCGCTCATCTGCGCTGCAACCAGAATGTTTTCACCAAATATATGGTTTGGCGTCACAGTCAGCTTTAAGTACCAACCGGCGTTCTTTGGAATCGCCAGCTCCTCCTTCTCGATCACATCCAGTGCACGGAAGATCATGGCAATAGGGATAACCTCCTCTCTAATGAAGAAAAACTTTTGCTTCCAGTCATGGAAACTCTTGGGAGGGTTCAACATAATCTTTTTGGCAAAGCCACGATTGCCAAAAGAGTAAAACCCTATGTTCCTGATCAGTTGATAGAAGGCCCTAAACTTATCCACTGAAGGCTCTATGCCATGGGATTGGCACAAAAACTCGAAATGTCCCACCCTCACCATTCTGGGTGGACTCAGTTGTGAGATATGGAAACCATAATGATGAAGAATATTGGACATGAACCTCGTAGCCGGCAAGCGGAAGTTGCCCTGTAAGAAGAAGTCTTCAAAAAGGGTAATATACCCCGGCGGCTGTCTGGTTTGGGCCGGGATACCATGCATCCCACTCCGGTGGGAACCGGAATCCTCTCGTGATTTGCTCAAATAACCCCTGATCCCACTTGAGGACGGGGAGGGGACCTTCTTCATGTTGAGGTTCTTCTTCAGCCATGAATATACAGCAAACAAGAACTTAAATCTTTGAACTCCTGGAAAACACTTGAAGAATATTCAAGTAACTTGAAGATCTGCTGATGTCTTCTTTGAAGATTTGAGGATCCAAAGAAGATACAAAGGAGAAAAGAGAGAAAAGAGAAACAGAATCAGAGGTGTGATCTCCTCTCTCCTATCGTCGGGTATTTATACCCATCGCATTTAATGCGATGGGTAAACGTGCCGAATATACCACGGGCGTAACCAACCAGAAGACGCCACGTAAGGCGGGTTTCTCGGGGTGACGGTTATCACACGCGCGTGGCTCTCAATCGCCTGAAAAAAGGCGAACCGTCAGTGATAACATGATGATGGCCGGGTCAGCAGTCAACTCAAACCTCGCCATCAACGACATTTTGCACCAACCTGACAGAATTCAAAATTCGAGGTTTTTCCCGCTCAAAGTGACTATAAACTTCATGCAGAAGTTACCTTGGCCGCGCAGCGTCCATACTCATTCGATGATTCTGCGCGCTTATACTTAAAGAGAGAATTGTCAGCAGGCAAACCTGGCAGTCGCGCCGTAGTAACTGCCAAACACTTACACGCGCGCCTCCACCAGAATCATGTTACCAAAGTTGCGTCACGCGCATGTTCATCCATGACGCTGCGCAACAAAATAACAAATCAAAATCATCAAGCCATCTTAGAAGTTACGCCGTAATAACTGACAATTACTTACACGCGCGACTTGCAAAAATCTAGCACTTCCTTTTTTCTAAGTCCAGAGCTCCAACCACTTGCTTCGCGCATGGTGCAGCACTGGACTGGGGGGACTTGAAGGGGTATGGTCCCAAAAAGCCGCGCAAACCCTTTATCAGGTCGCGCCATGGACCATACTCCTTACTCACAAAGCTGATCAATCTTCAGTCTCGGGCGAGATACACAAGCAACCAAGACCTCGTGCGAGATCCAAACAAGAGAGAAGATCACTTTCCACACTTATTCTAAATAAGAGCCCTAGCCCTCAACCATGCGCAGACTAATTACGTGTCCAGCAAGAGTCATGCAGGAGTTGGGGCGCGAGGCCACTTCAGAAAGTACAAAAGGTACAAGTGGCAGAAAGTTAAGCCAATCAGCATCCTTCAGGCTGTGCTCTATCGTGCTCCACGATCGTCTGACGTGCAGGAGACAGAAAGTACACAAGGACGCCTATGTGGCACCAATCAGGGGGCGGCGACACCTGCCCCATGATCTCCACTTACCTGCTGATGGCAGAGGGACAATAAGGCCGACAACTAAGACATGTGGCTCTAATCAAGGTGCGCCAACACCAAAGATCATCTAGAAGACACTAACGGTCGACACCAGTGAGACAAAGAGCATATCCTCTATATTGTCGCCTTCCGGCCCAAGGCCCATCAGCCCATCTCCCCTTACACCTCTCCGGCTATAAATAGAGACCTCAGTTCACAGGTTAAAACATTCTATTCCCTCCACTCTCACTCTTAACACACATTTACCTCCTCAAAACAGTTACTTATTCTCACGCCGGAGCCCGGTTAAGAGGGAAACCCCCATATTCCCCTCTTAACGAGCTAACGGTGCTTTGTTTTGCCGGATTAGCAGATCATTAAGGAGCTCAGAAAGTTATAAGAAGATTAACCACTATGGTAGAAACATAAACCAAACTAATTGACCCTAAAATTAGTTCTGTGTTTCTTCAAGCATGGTATTTGGCTAACTAATCCATTCCTACTATTACATCAAAGCTCCCGAGTTGCATCGGTGTCACACCCCGACCACGTGGAACATATAAAACGTGGCGGAAAACGCCGGGGAGTGTTGTAACAGAATCATTGTTTAATAACACATGGAAATTGAAATATTGTTTTATTGATTAAAGTAGTTACAATGTCTTGACAATCAAAGAATATTAACATATATAACTAGTCTTGCATCTTTTATTGTCGCTAAGGCCCAAGTCCGCCTAAGTGTATCTTGATAAATCCTATGCATCATATCCTGAAACTCATGTGAAAATAGGTACGTCAGCATAAAAATGCCTGTGAGATACATAGGTTTATGAAAATAGGATTCATGACTTATTGTTTAAGAAAATGTTTAGTCATGAACCTTGTAATTTGCTTTGTCTTGTAAATCGTTTGAAAAGTGATAAATAACCCAAACGATATATATGTATAAAAGAATAACACATGGTTAAGTGGATAACCATGTGAAATGAGTTTGTATAAATTAAGTTGTTTGTAAAACAATGTATTGTGAAAAGTATGTTATTTGCATAAAATGTTATATGTCCAATTTTAAATGATTCAAATAACGCTACGATATGTAATACCATACAATCACTTATATATAGGAAGTACCAGCGGCGTATCCACCATGCTTGTATCATATTACACACGCCTCGTTACTTAAATCACTTACTCAAACCAAACCAACAATGTAAGATGTCTATGTTTAAACCAATTGCCAAACGTATTGAATAATATGTCAAAATGTTTATGTCAAGATGTAAGTCATGTAATGTATAACCAATGTCAATAATGTTTATGTGTCAAATGTAAATCATGTAATGTGTAACCAAAATGATATGTATGGCTAGTGAAAAATATCAACTAAACCATATGCACAAAAACAAAGTATTGAAGTAAAACATGGTTTAAATCAAAGCTATGTTTTGTGGAACAAATGCATGCTATACTGATATAAATATCTATGCGGTATTGTGAGAATACATACATCCAAGCCTTGAGACTGTGGCGATAAACCCTTAAACAAATTAAAGGTTTATCTAAGTTATGTGTATCGAATTCGGTCATTCCTTCCAATCCAAACAAACCTAGGATTTCAAGAACGGGAGTTGTCAATTCCTATGGTACCACTACCTACTAACGAACGGCGTGATCGGTGTTAATGAATGTATATTGATCCATCAAAACAAACCAAATATCATATCAAAATGTAAGCATGTGAATGAATAATAAATGTACTAAGTATGATGAACATACATAGCATGTGATGTGAAACGAATGTACTAAGTATGATGAACATACATAGCATGTGATGTGAAACGAATGTACTAAGTATGATGAACAATGCAACAAATGGACATACATAGCATGTGAATTGTACTAAGTATGCTACAATAGACATACATAGCATGTGACGTGAAACAACTGTACTAAGTATGCAACAATAGACATACATAGCATGTGACGTGAAACAACTGTACTAAGTATGCAACAAATGGACATACATAGCATGTGAACTGTACTAAGTATGCAACAATAGACATACATAGCATGTGACGTGAAACAACTGTACTAAGTATGCAACAATAGACATACATAGCATGTGACGTGAAACAACTGTACTAAATATGCACACAATGGGCATACATAGCCTGAAATGTAATGTAAAACAATGTACTAGGTATGCACACAATGGTCATACATAGCATAAAATGTAGTGAAATCATGTACTATAAATGTACTAATGAACATAGCAAGTATATGATGTGAAAATAGGAAAGCATGAAAGTAACAAGTAGGCACATGTGTTCCACCCCAAAACAGTTTGGAAAACAGTAAAAGAGGGGTCTATGTACTCACTTGAGATTGCTTAGTAGTCCTTGAGTAACAACCAAACAATGCTATAGATCTCGGATATCAAACGGCACCTAATATAGGTAACTATGTTAATAAACCGGACCTATATCGGAGGATTGGATAGGATGAGGGCTCGTAAACCAAATGAGTATGGGAACTCATGTAGTATGGTTTAACAAAGCCTACATACTAAATGAAACCTAACCTAAGTGCTTACGACCCATTACGACCCGTTTAGGTAGCTTATGCTACTTTAACGCGTCGTTCGCGTGAAACGCGTTCGCCTAACTAGTCCTATGACAAGTATTATATGCCTAAAATGTTTAATTATGTTACATAATCAGTTAAGTGATGAAATTTTAGGTTACATATGCTTAATTACCAATTACTCATGAAAAGGGTATTCTGGTAATTTACCTAAGGCATATAAACTACCTATCATACAACTACTCAAACGATGTGACCATAGGGTATAACCTCGGAAGGTTATTCCCTATATACTATGGTCCTAAAGTATTTGGTCGGATCCTAATGATTGACCAAAATGGGTCGGGTTTGAAGGTATAAGCGATTTATTAGATCGCTTACCCTTACGACCCTAGACAAGCACAAAACTAAAAGTGACGAGCTAAGCATGTTAAAACATGCTTAACTAAGTTTGAAAACAAGTTTGGTATCAAAACAAACAGTTTTGATACCTAAGAGTAGTTTGGTTTCAAAATACGCACGAATGCGCATTTTGACCAAAACTACGGCTCGTCACTGAGCCTAGACAACGTGGTAATCAGTAGGCATAGCCACAAGGGACTATAACCATCGTGATTAAGCTCACGTTGCGAAGTTCAAACGAACTTCGCATTGACCATAAACTGGTCAATGCATAAAGTCAAACAAAGTTTGACTTTCGGACTCGGAAAGCAATAAAAGAACGAAGGAACACTTACAAAGGGTCCCCGAATGCTAACCTCGATCCAAGTAGCTCAGGTATGAAACAAAGGTTTCAACTTAGAGCTTCTCAAATAAAGATTCTTGTGGGTTTTGGAAAATGAAGGCAAGGGGTATTTATAGGATTCGTAGAGCCGTTAAGATCGTTCCTCGTTAACCGTGCTTCAATCTCAACCCTCCACCTCAAAACCCTGGTTTTTGAAAACCATTAGAGCCCAAGGTATTGCCCCAAAACCATGTGCAAGGTGGAATGGACCAGATTCAAAGTTTCTACAAGTTTTTGCTGTCTGGGGACTGCTTGCGCACCGTAACACTCATAGTGTTGAGGTGCGCAAGGACCTATTTTGGCAGAATGGCAGATTTGGTCCCTGCTGTGTAATAAGCTCATTTCCGACACGTTCAAGGCCCGTTAACCCCATTTCAAAGCTCTAAAATGAAGTTAAAGTATAGGGAACTTAAAATGTGTTCAAAAATATCTCGGGTGTCGGTTCGTTTGGCCATACGATCGCGATGTTCGCTTAATTACGACGGAATGCGCATAAGCGCGAAAAACGATCCAAATTGCGTGACGAATGGATTTTTCTTATGCCAAACACTAAAACAAAATGTTTTAGTGCTTACATAATTTTTTGGATGTCCGGATGTATTCTGAACGTAAGTTATGCGCGAAAATTGCAAACTTGTGCACTTTTTGACGCTTTTAGTCCCTGAATGACCCAAAAGTTTATTTTAGCACACCGAACCCCTCAAAGCCTATTTCTAAGCTATATAAAGGATATTTAAGGTGTGTTTAACTTATGGTCATGTTCCGGAATGTTCGTTACAGTTCAAATTAGCATACTTTCGCAGTTTGTCAAGTTTAGTCCCTGTAAGCGAATTAACTTGTTTTTGCCATACCAAAGCCTTTAAAACTTATTTCTAAGTTATGTAAAGGTTATTTAGGGTATGTTAAGTATATGTTGATGTTCCGGAGTATTTTTCGCATTAAACTGATTACGTTTACGCACCAGTTTGCGTATAACTCTCCAGAAAGCGATATAGAGTTTGAAATTGAATAAAAGTCAAAACATGAAAAATGTAAAACACAACAAAACAAACATTGGGATCAAATAACATTCTTTTATTGATGAAAGAACTGTTCACAATGATTACAAGCACAGATGTTACAGTCTCCCCTACTTGTGGAAATTTCGTCCCGAAATTTATTTAGAGGAAACTTGTGAGAGTTTAAAACATGAAGTTTGAAAAGATCGAACAACATTGGTTAGGGTTCTGAATTTCTAGTAACTTTAATAACATCATGCTTGCAATGTAAGAGGTATACTTATATACAAGTATATGAAGCGTCATTGGTGCGTCCACCATACCTCCTGTACATTGTTCACATTTCGTTATTGTTGCAACTATCGGTTCTTACACATAATAAATCTTACTGTGGTTTCCGTGCACTGAATTTCATAATTATGTACGCGTCCATAATTAGATAATTCCTTGCATAGTTCACACAGTCTATTTTATAATGTGTAGGGGAAAACCAAATGAACAAACCTGTGATGAGTGTGACTAGACCACCATAGGGTCCCTTTTATTAAATCAATAAATGATTTTAATAGACAACCAAGGAGTCTTTTCAGCTTATATCATCACATGTCATTCTTAACCAGATTTTTGAATCAATTTTTTTTTACTAGACCACTAAAAGGGTCTCTTATGAATCATGGAATAGTACTATATAATCCAAGGGTCTTAACTATTACATAGAAGCCCATTTAGGATTTAAGGTAGTACCTTTTTGAATATCCTACTACGAATCCCTCATATGAAGATATGAAAGATTCTACGGGGATTTGGATAACGAATACCCAGAGTATAAAAACAAAAAATGCATAAAAGAAAACATAAGATGCATAAACACATAGTCACATAACCACAAAATTGTTTAACTAGAAATTTGTTATGCTAACAGAGCACATGTATTTAAAGCACACTAGGAATCCATTCCTTGGATTTCATTTGGTACTTTAAACATTATCAAGAATCTAACTATAAAGATAGAAAGATTTTTGAAGAGAAAATTCGATTTCGATTATAAGGAACCGAAACGTTCGAATTTAGGTACATAAGGAATCCAATTAAGGACTCAGATTTGAATGATAATCATCCACAAGGGTCTAATTGTGAAGATAAAAAGATCCCATATTGATTTTAGAAGTTGAAGATGTTTTGAAACCTTGCACTGGATGTGCTTAAGTCAAAACATGAAGTAAAAATGCTTATGAAGTTGAGATGCTAGATATGCCAAGGTGAGATATGAAGCGAAATTTGAAGGTGAAGTCAATGTATGAAGAAAAATATTTTTGGAAAACTATGCATGGGGTTCTAAAAATGTGTTCAATGTTTTTGAAACCTTATATATAATACCTTTGAAATCATAGAGTAGGTGTATTATGTAGGTATATATTTTTTAAAATTTGTTTTAAAATCATTCGAGATAAATTTTGAAATTATGTACAAGGTTTTTGAAAGACATGAATGATGCTTTTCGAAATCATGCACTTGATAAGAAAATCTACTGTGATAATATTGTTTTCAGACTATATGAAACATTTTGAAATTATGAAGGTTGTTTTTGAAAATATAACCAATGTTTCTGAAATAACATAGACAATGCATTAGAAAAAAAAATTGTTTTCAAACTATATGAAATGTTTTGAGATCATGAAGATTGTTTTTGAAATACTTGTACTGTGTATGTTGAAAAATCAAAACGTAATGGGTATGAGATTTGAAAATACCCTTAGTTATCTAACCAAGGATTCAAAGGCACAGATGTGCAGAAGCATGATTACTCATAATGTCACTTTATTTTCTGTACTTTGTTTCTTAGAGTGAAATGAGTACTTAAAATTTTTGAGGGAATCATAAGCGATCATTTGAAAGAGAGAATCACAAGATTAGTTTGTAAGGAACATAGTTCCTTAATACAGGTATCAAAGAGAATTTCCATTTACTCATGTAACTACACTTGTATATCAGAATTGTGAACAACAATTTATTTATAATCAAAACAGATTGTTTCACATTACAAGAAATAGAAGAAACAAAAGCATAAGACAACAACATCTTCTAATCAGCCAACTGCTCATCCGTGGGTTGGATTTGCATTAGCAAGCTTTGGGCATTTGTTCCTGAAATGGCTCATCTCGCCACAGTTGTAGCACGATCCAGGCGGAAAGCGAGCTTGAGCAGGATTGGCTTGTGGTTGATTTGGACCACCTTGGTTCGGGTTACATCGACAAGCACTTGCTAGGTGACCAATTCGCCCACATGATGCACACAGACGACACTGTAAGTGAGCTTGGTGATGCCCATTACATTTGTCGCATAATGGCGCCGTTCCCTTGTATTGCTTCTTAGCAGGTGGTGTCGCTACCTGGCTAGGTCCCGCTTGATTAGGTGCAACTGCAGCTGGTTTCCTCGAAGCCTTACGCTTCCTTGATTTTGGTGCAGGCTTGACTTTTGCTTCCTTTGACGACTCTTGAGTGGTTTCATTCTGGAGTTGATACATGGTAATGCCTAAATCCACAGATTTCTGAATCACTTCGCCTATTTGCTGGGCAAATTTGGCTGTTCGCTCGGACATTTGACCGGTGCTGAGAGGAAGAGACATTCTAGAAGAAAATGAAAGACATAGGAAGAAACAAGTGAAAGTTTATCGGATAAACAAAACAGAATGGCAATGCATAAGAATTGGCGATCATTTGTTTGTTACCTATGGCAAACAAATGAGACGGTGATAAATCAAAGTAAGCAGATCATATTAATGTATCACTGAAGACATGCTCGCCTATAAGTGAACACTCACCCCAAGAGTTCCCAGGTAAGAGTGACTGGTCCGATACTGCGGATTTGTACGAACACTCTAGCCTTCGACAGAAAACTCAGGGTACAGGCATTCACTCTTCCAGTTTGCACGTGTTCACATTATATGACCCAAACTTTGACGAGATTTTGAAAATTCAAAGGGGTTCAAAACCTTATAACTGAGGGTTCAAAACCTTATAACTGAGGGTTCAAAACCTAGTAATCAATCATCATACAACAGATGATTGGTTTTCAAAGCGGTTTTGAAATTTTATGTTCTTGTTGCGATCGTCGCCTAAGGATAGGTGACGGTATTGTTTTATGACTAAACGCAAGTAAACTCGCGTTAGGGTCCTAGGAAGGTTATAAACTAGGTCAAAGCATTACTAATAACCTAATTCCCTATAACCATGAGCTCTGATACCAACTTTTCTGTCACACCCCGACCACGTGGAACATATAAAACGTGGCGGAAAACATCGGGGAGTGTTGTAACAGAATCATTGTTTCATAACACATGGAAATTGAAATATTGCTTTATTGATTAAAGTAGTTACAATGTCTTGACAATCAAAGAAACATAACATATATAACTAGTCTTGCATCTTTTATTGTCGCTAAGGCCCAAGTCCGCCTAAGTGTATCTTGATAAATCCTATGCATCATATCCTGAAACACATGTGAAAATAGGTACGTCAGCATAAAAATGCCTGTGAGATACATAGGTTTATGAAAATAGGATTCATGACTTATTGTTTAAGAAAATGTTTAGTCATGAACCTTGTAATTTGCTTTGTCTTGTAAATCATTTGAAAAGTGATAAATAACCCAAACGATATATATGTATAAAAGAATAACACATGGTTAAGTGGATAACCATGTGAAATGAGTTTGTATAAATTAAGTTGTTTGTAAAACAATGTATTGTGAAAAGTATGTTATTTGCATAAAATGTTATATGTCCAATTTTAAATGATTCAAATAACGCTACGATATGTAATACCATACAATCACTTATATATAGGAAGTACCAGCGGCGTATCCACCATGCTTGTATCATATTACACACGCCTCGTTACTTAAATCACTTACTCAAACCAAACCAACAATGTAAGATGTCTATGTTTAAACCAATTGCCAAACGTATTGAATAATATGTCAAAATGTTTATGTCAAGATGTAAGTCATGTAATGTATAACCAATGTCAATAATGTTTATGTGTCAAATGTAAATCATGTAATGTGTAACCAAAATGATATGTATGGCTAGTGAAAAATATCAACTAAACCATATGCACAAAAACAAAGTATTGAAGTAAAACATGGTTTAAATCAAAGCTATGTTTTGTGGAACAAATGCATGCTATACTGATATAAATATCTATGCGGTATTGTGAGAATACATACACCCAAGCCTTGAGACTGTGGCGATAAACCCTTAAACAAATTAAAGGTTTATCTAAGTTATGTGTATCGAATTCGGTCATTCCTTCCAATCCAAACAAACCTAGGATTTCAGGAACGGGAGTTGTCAATTCCTATGGTACCACTACCTACTAACGAACGGCGTGATCGGTGTTAATGAATGTATATTGATCAATCAAAACAAACCAAATATCATATCAAAATGTAAGCATGTGAATGAATAATAAATGTACTAAGTATGATGAACATACATAGCATGTGATGTGAAATGAATGTACTAAGTATGATGAACAATGCAACAAATGGACATACATAGCATGTGAATTGTACTAAGTATGCTACAATAGACATACATAGCATGTGACGTGAAACAACTGTACTAAGTATGCAACAATAGACATACATAGCATGTGACGTGAAACAACTGTATTAAGTATGCAACAAATGGACATACATAGCATGTGAACTGTACTAAGTATGCAACAATAGACATACATAGCATGTGACGTGAAACAACTGTACTAAGTATGCAACAATAGACATACATAGCATATGACGTGAAACAACTGTACTAAATATGCACACAATGGGCATACATAGCATGAAATGTAATGTAAAACAATGTACTAGGTATGCACACAATGGTCATACATAGCATAAAATGTAGTGAAATCATGTACTATAAATGTACTAATGAACATAGCAAGTATATGATGTGAAAACAGGAAAGCATGAAAGTAACAAGTAGGCACATGTGTTCCACCCCAAAACAGTTTGGAAAACAGTAAAAGAGGGGTCTATGTACTCACTTGAGATTGCTTAGTAGTCCTTGAGTAACAACCAAACAATGCTATAGATCTCGGATATCAAACGGCACCTAATATAGGTAACTATGTTAATAAACCGGACCTATATCGGAGGATTGGATAGGATGAGGGCTCGTAAACCAAATGAGTATGGGAACTCATGTAGTATGGTTTAACAAAGCCTACATACTAAATGAAACCTAACCTAAGTGCTTACGACCCATTACGACCCGTTTAGGTAGCTTATGCTACTTTAACGCGTCGTTCGCGTGAAACGCGTTCGCCTAACTAGTCCTATGACAAGTATTATATGCCTAAAATGTTTAATTATGTTACATAATCAGTTAAGTGATGAAAGTTTAGGTTACATATGCTTAATTACCAATTACTCATGAAAAGGGTATTCTGGTAATTTACCTAAGGCATATAAACTACCTATCATACAACTACTCAAACGATGTGACCATAGGGTATAACCTCGGAAGGTTATTCCCTATATACTATGGTCCTAAAGTATTTGGTCGGATCCTAATGATCGACCAAAATGGGTCGGGTTCGAAGGTATAAGCGATTTATTAGATCGCTTACCCTTACGACCCTAGACAAGCACAAAACTAAAAGTGACGAGCTAAGCATGTTAAAACATGCTTAACTAAGTTTGAAAACAAGTTTGGTATCAAAACAAACGGTTTTGATACCTAAGAGTAGTTTGGTTTCAAAATACGCACGAATGCGCATTTTGACCGAAACTACGGCTCGTCACTGAGCCTAGACAACGTGGTAATCAGTAGGCATAGTCACAAGGGACTATAACCATCGTGATTACGCTCACGTTGCGAAGTTCAAACGAACTTCGCATTGACCATAAACTGGTCAATGCAGAAAGTCAAACAAAGTTTGACTTTCGGACTCGGAAAGCAATAAAAGAACGAAGGAACACTTACAAAGGGTCCCCGAATGCTAACCTCGATCCAAGTAGCTCAGGTATGAAACAAAGGTTTCAACTTAGAGCTTCTCAAATAAAGATTCTTGTGGGTTTTGGAAAATGAAGGCAAGGGGTATTTATAGGATTCGTAGAGCCGTTAAGATCATTCCTCGTTAACCGTGCTTCAATCTCAACCCTCCACCTCAAAACCCTGGTTTTTGAAAACCATTAGAGCCCAAGGTATTGCCCCAAAACCATGTGCAAGGTGGAATGGACCAGATTCAAAGTTTCTGCTGTCTGGGGACTGCTTGCGCACCGTAAAACTCATAGTGTTGAGGTGCGCAAGGACCTATTTTGGCAGAATGGCAGATTTGGTCCCTGCTGTGTAATAAGCTCATTTCCGACACGTTCAAGGCCCGTTAACCCCATTTCAAAGCTCTAAAATGAAGTTAAAGTATAGGGAACTTAAAATGTGTTCAAAAATATCTCGGGTGTCGGTTCGTTTGGCCGTACGATCGCGATGTTCGCTTAATTACTACGGAATGCGCATAAGCGCGAAAAACGATCCAAATTGCGTGACGAATGGATTTTTCTTATGCCAAACACTAAAACAAAATGTTTTAGTGCTTACATAATTTTTTGGATGTCTGGATGTATTCTGAACGTAAGTTATGCGCGAAAATTGCAAACTTGTGCACTTTTTGACGCTTTTAGTCCCTGAATGACCCAAAAGTTTATTTTAGCACACCGAACCCCTCAAAGCCTATTTCTAAGCTATATAAAGGATATTTAAGGTGTGTTTAACTTATGGTCATGTTCCGGAATGTTCGTTACAGTTCAAATTGGCATACTTTCGCAGTTTGTCAAGTTTAGTCCCTGTAAGCGAATTAACTTGTTTTTGCCATACCAAAGCCTTTAAAACTTATTTCTAAGTTATGTAAAGGTTATTTAGGGTATGTTAAGTATATGTTGATGTTCTGGAGTATTTTTCGCATTAAACTGATTACGTTTACGCACCAGTTTGCGTATAACTCTCCAGAAAGCGAAATAGAGTTTGAAATTGAATAAAAGTCAAAACATGAAAAATGTAAAACACAACCAAACAAACATTGGGATCAAATAACATTCTTTTATTGATGAAAGAACTGTTCAAAATGATTACAAGCACAGATGTTACAATCGGCGTGAGGTCAATAGGAAAAAGATGGTTATTAACGTTCAACTGGAAATTTCAAAGAACAGAATCGAGTACAACACCACTAGCTACTTCTACTGTCAAGGGCTTTCCTAGTTTCGTTCTAGTCATCGAAAGCAAAGGCTCAAAAGCTAAGGACACAAAACTCTTATCGGCACCAGAATCAAAAAGAATAGACGCAGGTTGGTTGTTAAGAAAGAACGTACCGTTCCCCACTTCGTTATCTGCGCGCGCCTCATTTGCATTCAAATTAAAAGCTCGACCACGAGCCCGTGCATGATTTGCGTTTGCCAACTTCAGGCAGTTGTTCCTGTAGTGGGTCAGATCCCCACAATTGTAACACGAACCAAGCGGGTAGTGAGGTCGTGAAGGATTCTGGGCAGGGTTTTGTGCAGCTTGATTTTGGTTAGGAGCGAAGCGGCAGGTATTTACAAGATGACCAGACTTGCCATAGTTTGTGCAGATACGGCATTGCACCTGTGGTTGGTGATGGCTGTTACATTTGTTACACAGAGGTGCGTTGCCAGCATACTGCCTCTTAGCAGCAGGTTGTGCAGGCTGATTCTGTACTGCCTGGTTTATCTGGGCAGTAACAGCGAAATTCTTGGAAGCCTTATGCTTCCTTGATTTCTTAGAGGACTCAGAATTCTTGCCCTTTTGCTCCTTGGTGTTATCAGACTGATTCTGTTTCTTATCCCCCTTTATGTGGAGTTTACCCTTTTTGACTTGAGAGTCAGTTAGGGTTGCAGCTAGCTCAATGGCCTGTTAGATGGTAGTGGGGTTGCTACCAGTGACGATATCCTGAACAGGATCTGGCAAACCATCTATGTATTTCTCAATCGCCTTGTCCAAAGGCGTGACCATCGTCGGACAGAGCAAGCTTAACTCCTCATATCTGTCAGTGTAAGCCCGGTTTTCACCACTATGTTGCTTCAGATCATGGAACTCATTCTCTAATGTCCTCTGCTCGTGATGAGGGCAGAACTCTCTCATCATAAGAGCTCTAAGTTCCTCCCATGTTTGACCCAAAGCAACCTCAGCACCTCGATCTCTCATTAACCCATTCCACCACGTGAGAGCCCTCTTTTGGAATACGCTAGAAGCAAACTCGACCTTACGATTGTCACACCCTGGCTTTGCGGAAGCGTGGTTAATTTGGTGTGACTTCTTAATACCATAGCTTAATCATAACCAAGCTATATGAATTAAAAACATGCAAGATCATCCATTAAGTTTTGAAAACCAAGTACAGTACCATTGTTTTAACGGGAACATACCCTAACAACCATAACCTTGTTCAACAGACATTACAAACTTAAAACATAACATAAACATGGTTTAAGGATTGTGTCTTGTCCAGGAAAGAGACACATCCCCTAAACCCCGGATGACCTCGGAAACTAGTGCAGCGGAAAACATGCCATACCGTGCCAGATCTCGTTAATTTCCTGAAATACATGTAAGTTGAAAAATCAACAATAATGTTGAGCGAGTTCATGTGTAAGTGAGTATGTAAAACACTTTTGAGTATAAAAATAGTCGTGGTATGTAGCAAATAAGGGGACTTGTGATCACCAATGGTTTGCAAGGCCACTAATATATGTGAAGTGCAAATAGGGAGACTCAAACCTAGCAGATTTCACCACGGCATTTGTATGTGGACAAAGTCACCCCAAGGTCCGTTTCTAGTTTGGCCTGGGGCTGGGATCGCTACACCCAGATAGATCTACCGCTCCTGTCCCTCGGTCCCGACATGAGGACTAATGGCCTCATATTGCTCCTACCCACTCACATGATCTGAGTAATAAACCTCCTTACGCTAACCATACCGTGTATAAAGTACTTGTAATCATAGTAACATGTATTTCACCCCCGCAGTTAAGAAAACTAAAAATAGTTAGAGAAGAGGGGGACATGAACTCACAGTGAAGCGTCTCTACCAAGTATCTCCTGCTCACGCAGCTGTGCGACGACCTACATGTGCTAATTTCTATTAGACGGACGGCCGTGCCTTAGCTTCATGGTTTATGTTTTTGGGAAATAGTTAGACAACTATTTCGTGTTTACATTTTGTAAATACTTGGTAATTAATCTCCTTCCCAAGGATGGGGGATTTAATACATGTGCGTTCATAAATATTTCCGTAAGTGCGTAAGTTACGTTTTAACAATCGAGTGGTAATATGATTACTGGTGTAACTTATATATTTATGGTGAAAGCGTTCGTATTATTTTGGGATCGTTGACGTTCGTGAATATTATTTTTACTCTAAAAATAATATTTATGCATTTTCACAAGATAATCATAAACAGTGTGTGAAAAATATATATTTATCACGTTAAATTTTGTGAAAATCCCACCTCCGAATGTTTAGTAAATAAAGTCATGGCGAAATTTATATTTCGAAAACATGTCAAATATAATTCTAACACTTGTAGTGTAAATAGTTCTAAGTGTTAGGTTGTTAGAAAAATTTCGCCAGAGTTTCCTCTGTAACTGGAGGTGGCCACGCTTTCAAGCGTATCATTTTCTTTAACAAATCAACTCAACAATTTTCTCAACGTCATCAAACGACTTTTCAACATTTTAACTAGTCAAAATATACAAATTGCATATATTACATGAACTTGTAGTTTTTCCGAAAATATGAGGTAAATCTCATTACCTTTAGTGGATCTTTTTATAAATAAATCCGGTTTCGTAAAAGTCTTGTTTTTAGAGAAGTTCCGTCTTTACAACTTCTTGTCCATTTTTACAAAGATAGTTATTTTGTTGAAACTTGTGTTACACAAGTGTTTACACACTTGTGTTTTCTAAATATCATTCTTGTTATTGTGAGATCCGTCTTTTAGAAAACATGATTTCTTTAACGCTTGGTCCTTTGAAAATACCACTTGCAGATACGTAGATCTGCTAGTTTTAAACACTATTTTGCAAGTAAAAATACTTTTACACAAGTTCATGTTTCATGTGTGGTAGAGTTTCACCTTTTAACCCTTGTATCTTCTAACATAACCTTATGTCATGATCCAAGAACATGACTACATCGGGTTAAATGGTGATCCGAGCTACCACAATCATAGATCGGGTCTAAATAATCATACATTTCGAATACTACATCATTTACACAACTTAAGTGCTATTAACCACCATTTTTAGTGTTTTAAGTAGACTTTAAAGCATCATCTTGCATGTTAACGAGTTTTATCCGATAAAAATCCTTTTAACCACTTTAGATTAGTTCAAATATGAGTTTTAAGCATTATACCTCTAGCTCAAGGCTAGGGAAGAATCTATGCGCAAAAGAGGTGGATAAAAGCTAAAGAAAGAGGTCCTTCGCGTTCCGTTTGCTCCAAGACTCCTTGTATACGACCCTCGACACTTGTATGATGTTGGAATGTGATGAACAAGATCGAAAATATGATGGATGGATATGGGGGATCTCGGCCGAAAGCTTTGAGAAGGAAAGAGAGGTGTGTTTGGGTGATGTTATGAAATGAATGATCATATGTGCTAAACTTGAATCTTATAGACAATTCTTAATGGTTAATACTCAAGGGTTAATGTGTCTAGATGATATTAGACAAGTGGGATTAAAATATTCAACAAGGTACAAGTGTGTCCCCTCTTAGTTGGGGACGGTTAGGAGGGGGGGTCTTGGTCCGATTCCAACTAGATAGGTAAGTATTAGTTAGGTTAAACTAAGTTAGTTAAGTGTTTAACTTAGTTACTAGTGTGTTGTAAGTTGTGACGGGTGTTAGGGTATCCAGGGACCCTAACTGGCTTAGAGAAAGATAAATAGTGAAAATAACAATATTTTCATGTTTCGGGTATAGTCCGGTTGTTTGGTTGGATAGTAATCCGTTAAAGTGCTTAACAAAGCTTAAAGTGTTGTTATTACTCTCTTTAGTGACACAGCTTATTCCTGACACTTTGGAAAGTGTCTAGTGTTATTTTTCTCATGTTTTGGCACTTTATAAGTTAGCTAAAAGCTGAATTATTGTGTAAAGTGCTGAGTTTTGTACTTAGAGTACGTTTTAGGCACATCCAGTCATAGTGACTTATCCCTAGAGACGCAGTTCCACAACCTTGTATCCCTACACTCACCACTAGTGTAGCAACTATCCCAGGCTCTTACAGGCCTTAGAGGCAGTGTCTGCCTGATGCTGGCTTTATCAGCATGTTCAATAGGTTATCCGTGTATTGTGCTACTGTGCTTTTTGTGCATCATGTTTGTCACTAAGGTTCAGTATGTAAATAATGTAGTGACGATACGTAAAGTATGATGCAAGTAAGTACATGTATCAGATATCAAGTAGCAGTTCATCAGCTAGTTCAAACAAGCACAGTAATTAAGCAGTAATTCATCATTAATTAAGTCGTACGGATACCTGGTTTAGTGCGGGTTGTCACATTCTCCCCCCGTTAAATAAATTTCGTCCCGAAATTTAAGTTTTGCTTGTAGATGCAGGGTTCTTAGGAAAAAGGTGGGGTATTTCTCTTTCATCCGGTCCTCACGTTCCCAGGTGTATTCAGGACCATGTCTGGCATTCCAACGAACTTTGACGAGCTTGACACTGCTCCGGCGGGTCTTGTTAACTTTCCAATATGTGACCTCAACAGGTTCTTCAATGAAGTGGAGCGTGTCGTCAACATGAATCTCGTCGGTGGGAATGGCAACGGTAACTTGAGTTGGACTTTTCTTTAGATTGGATACGTGAAATGTATCGTGAACGCCATTCAGTTCAGCAGGTAGGTCCAACTTGTATGCTACTAGTCCTATTCTCTCCAAAATTTTGAAAGGACCAATGTAGCGCGGATTTAACTTCCCACGCTTTCCAAAGCGTGCCACCCCCTTCCAGGGTGAAACTTTCAATAACACCATTTCTCCAACTTGGAAATCCACATGTTTCCGGTTTGGATCCGCATAGGCCTTCTGTCTGTGGCGAGCTGCTTCGATGCGTTTAAGAATCTGCGCGATCTTGTCTGTCGTCTCTTGGACGATTTCGGGACCTGCAAGTTGTCTATCTCCTGCGTCAGCCCAACATAGGGGTGATCGGCACTTGCGTCTGTAAAGGGCTTCGAATGGCGCGACGCCAATACTGGTGTGGTAGCTGTTGTTGTAGGAAAATTCGACCAAAGGTAAATGTTTATCCCAGCTACCGCCCAAATCCATGACACACGCCCTCAGCATGTCTTCCAAAGTCTGTATCGTTCGCTCGCTCTGGCCGTCAGTTTGCGGATGAAACGCAGTGCTCAGATTCAATTGTGAGCCAAAGGCTTCTTGGAAGGATTGCCATATCCTTGACACAAACCTTCCGTATCTATCCGAGATGATTGAGAGAGGTACTCCATGGCGCGCGACGATCTCTCTCATGTAAATTTCCGCAAGTTTACTAGTACTGTCTTTCTCTTTGATTGGCAGAAAGTGTGCGGACTTTGTTAGGCGGTCAACTATCACCCAAATCATATCATAGCCTCTTGGCGTTCTTGGCAACTTCGTAATAAAATCCATGGAGATTTGTTCCCATTTCCACTTGGGAATTTCAGGCTGTTGCAGAAGTCCTGAAGGCTTCTGGTATTCGGCTTTAACCTTAGCGCATGTTAAACATTTGCTCACGTAAACAGCAACATCGCCTTTCATCCTAGGCCACCAATAATAATCTTTGAGATCCTGGTACATCTTATCCGATCCAGGGTGGATAGAGTACCGCGACTTGTGAGCTTCATCAAAAATAACTTTTCTTAAACCACCAAACAGAGGAACCCAAATCCTTTTCTCGAAGCATAATGTTCCTTCCTCGTTTGGTATCAATAGCTTCTCCATCCTACGGAGGCATTCTTCTTCAAGGTTTCCTTCCTTGAGAGCTTCCTTTTGCGCGGAACGAATGCGCAAGGAAAGATCGGTTTGGATAATCATTTCTAAAGCTCTAACCCTTATGGGTTTGATTCTCTCTTTACGACTTAGGGCATCGGCGACCACGTTCGCCTTCCCTGGATGGTACTTTATCTCGCAGTCGTAGTCGTTCAACAATTCAACCCAACGTCTTTGCCTCATATTCAACTCCTTCTGGTTGAATATATGTTGTAGGCTCTTGTGATCTGTAAAGATTGTACACTTTGTACCATAAAGGTAGTGTCTCCGGATCTTTAAAGCAAAAACCACTGCGCCAAGTTCCAAATCATGTGTGGTATAGTTCTTTTCATGCACTTTCAACTGACGCGATGCGTAAGCAATAACCTTTTGGCGTTGCATCAACACACAACCCAGCCCTTGATGCGATGCGTCGCAGTATACCACAAAATCATCAGTACCTTCTGGTAGAGCTAAGATTGGCGCGTTACAAAGCTTATCCTTCAGTATCTGGAATGCTTCTTCCTGTTTGATTCCCCAATCAAACGTCTTATCTTTCTGGGTGAGGAGCGTCAAAGGTTGAGCGATTTTTGAAAAACCCTCAATGAACCTTCGATAATAGCCAGCCAAACCCAAGAATTGTCGAATCTCGGTTGGCGTCTTTGGCATTTCCCAATCCTTGATCGCCTCGATCTTGGTTGGATCCACGTGGATTCCATCTCCATTTACCACGTGCCCAAGGAATTGGACTTCACGTAGCCAAAATTCGCACTTGGAGAATTTGGCATACAGCTGTTCCTTCTTCAGCAGCTCTAGAATGGCTCTAAGATGCTGCTCGTGTTCAGCCTTCGTCTTTGAATAGATTAAAATGTCATCGATGAATACAATCACGAACTTGTCCAAGTACGGTTTGCAAACTCTATTCATTAAATCCATAAAGACTGCAGGTACGTTTGTCAAACCAAACGGCATAACAAGGAACTCGTAGTGCCCATAACGAGTTCTGAAGGCTGTCTTTGGAATGCTTTCCTCTTGCATTCTTAGATGATGGTATCCAGATCGAAGATCGATCTTTGAATAAAAGCTTGAACCTTGAAGTTGGTCGAACAGATCATCAATTCTTGGCAGAGGATACCTATTCTTGATCGTCAGCTTGTTCAGCTCCCGGTAGTCGATGCACATACAGAAACTACCGTCCTTCTTTTTGACAAACAGGACCGGAGCTCCCCAAGGCGAGAAGCTTGGTCGGATGAAACCCTTGTCTAACAACTCTTGAAGTTGTGTCGACAGTTCCTGCATCTCAGACGGAGCAAGTCTATAAGGTGCCTTAGCCACGGGCGCGGCGCCTGGAACTAAGTCGATGCGAAACTCTACTTGCCTCTGAGGTGGCAGTCCAGGCAAGTCTTCTGGGAAGACTTCTGGGTATTCCCTCACGACAGGGATGTCTTCGATCTTCGGTTCTGCAGCTTTCTTGTCTACAATGTGTGCCAGGAAGGCAGCACATCCTTTCTGCAAACTCTTTCGCGCCTTCAGGCAGCTGATAATTCTTAATGGCGTATCACGCTTCTCTCCGTGAACCACAATTGTCTCGCCATCTTCGGTTGGGATACGAACAATCTTTTCATGACAAACTATCTCTGCCTTGTTGCCTGATAACCAATCCATTCCTACCACCACGTCGAAGCTTCCCAACTGGACTGGTAGTAGATCTAAAGCAAACTCACGCTCTCCTAATTCGATCACACAACCTCTGATAACTTCATTGGCTTCTACTAACTTTCCATTGGCCAATTCGATTGAGTACGGAATATCTAACTTATTAGCGGCTAAACCAAGCGTATTCTTAAACTCTAACGACACGAAGCTATAATCGGCACCAGTATCAAATAAAACGGATGCATAGCATTGATTTACAGGGAACGTACCAGTAACGACATTGGGGTCCTGGCGCGCTTCCCTAGCTTCGAGTTGGAATACTCTTCCACGGGCTTGGTTTAACTCTGGGCAGTTCTTCTTAAAATGCCCGATATCTCCGCAGTTATAACATCCAAGTCTTTGCCCGTTTCCACCAGCTTGATCATTCCTCTGATTACGATTCACGGCGCCCGCTTGGTTAGCATTGTTGCCTCGATTCTCGTTTCCTCCATAGTTTCCTTGTGAGCGATTTCCACCACGATTATTACTCCTATTTCCAAATCCTCCCTGGCCTCCCCGGCCAGCACTAGCCCAACAAGAATCTTTCGAGTGGCCCGGCTTTCCACATGCTTCACATACTTTCACACTACAATGGCCAGTATGATGGCGTTGACAGGCATTACACTTGGGCTGGGTGCCCTGGTATCCTTTTCCTTTCTTTCCACTACCAGCTAATCCTCCTTTCTTAACCGCCACACTGGCGCCTTGCTTGAAGTTTGAGAACTTCCGTTTGCTACCTCCTGATGACTCGACGTGAGTCTCTTTCTTCTTATGCTCAGCATCATCAAACTTGTTCAGACGAATAGCCTCCTCTGTGAGAGCTACGCTCAAATCAATCGCCTAAGTAATGGTCGCAGGCTTGGATGAGGTTACCATGCTTATGATTTGAGGAGCTAGTCCCCAAATGAAGCGTTCAATTCTCTTGAACTCAGGAGTGACCATGTAGGGTACCACATGCGATAAGTCATGGAACCTTTGAACGTACTCTGCGATCTTTGGACCGTCCATTTTCAAGTGCCAAAACTCGGTCTCCAATCTCTGGATTTCTACGCGGGAACAGTACTTTTTGCGCATAAGTCCCTTCAGTTCGGTCCAGGTCAGCGCGTAGGCAGCAGCTTCGCCTAGTGTCTGTACTTGTAGATTCCACCAGGATAGGGCTCCATCTAGAAACAGCCCTGAGATATAGGTGACTTGCTGATCCAGCGCGCACTTGCTCATGCGAAGAACAGATTCGGTTTTCTCAGCCCAACGAACAAAGGCGACAGCACCTCCTGTGCCATCAAAGTTTACGGGCTTGCAGTCTAAGAACTGCTTGTAGGTGCATCCTGCACATACGTTATAACATACGTTTGGCATTAGCATCATTGCTAAGGATATCCAATTAGGTCATGGTATGTCTAAATGACTTAGTATTACCATGAGGTGGATTATTGTTGTTGCCAGTGTTGCCAGAGTTGCTTCCACTAGTCCCTCCTTGAGAGGCGGCGTATTGTGCAATGGCAGCAGCGATAATCTGCTGGAGTTCTGCCTCATTAGTAGGCATGTGTGGCTCACGTCTCGGAGGCATCTTCTAAAAGATGGTTTACGTTGGTCAGGTCATAATAAGTAGAGTGTACGTAAGTATACAACAATATCATCACATAACATCTCGTGTTATCACTAGATCACCCATATTGATAGCTTCTGCAATGGTTGAGGGCTTTGAGGTAGTAACCATACCCCTGATCTGGGGTGCAAGTGTCCAAATGAATCGTTCAATCCTTTTGAACTCCGGTTTGACTAAGTAGGGGGGGAGACCCTAGATAAGTCGTGCGATCGCTGGACAAGTTCAGGAATTTCTGGTTCGTCCGTTTTCAAATTCCTGAACTCCACCTCAAGCTTCTAAATTCCAGTCCTAAAACAACATTTCTTCTCAATCGTTTCCTTGAGCTCGTCCCAGCTCAGTGCATAAGTAGCGTCTGTGCCAAGGGTCTGAACCTGGAGGTTCCATTAAGAGAGTGTGCCATCTAGAAATATCCCCGAGATATAGGTAACACTCTGTTGGGGCGAACAGTTACTCATTCTTAGAATGGAGTCGGTCTTTTCGGACCAACGAACAAATGCAACGGCGCCTCCTGTTCCGTCAAAGTTCAAAGGCTTGCAGTTCAGGAACTGTTTATAGGTGCAGCCAGTTGGAGGGTTATTTCCCGTAATACCATCGTTGTACTTAGAGCGGAGGGCTTCATGTCGTGCATTTATCTGTGAGATGCGTTCTTGCAGCTCGGCTTCTGTCCTTGGCAACGTACTGGTGTTTGTGTCATGCCTGGGTGACATTCCCTTTTGTCGAAGTGGTGTGAAGCGGGTTAGACAACGTTTCAATTGTCTACGAGGTGTATATAGCAACATAAGCCATCATGTAATTACCCAATTTCACACGCAAATATACTCACTGTATGAGTGGGGAAGTAAATTTCTGAGCCTTCACATAGGCTTGCCAATTTGGCTTGTTGCTCGTAATAGAATGAGCTCGAGGCTACATCGCCTTGGTCATTCGTGTTTAAGTTATTTCCTGCTGCATTGGTTATCATTAGCTTGACCCGCAGAGTCCACCAGGATTCCTGTGCACTACAAATCGTTATTACGTGGGCCCCCGTAATAATAAATTGTCTTGCACAGTTACCCCAAATTTTCTCTCGTCCAAGCAGATGATCAATCAAGAAGCAACAGCAGGTGCATCGGCATGAACAGGGTCATGCTCCAATGCGGGGTCAGGAGCAACGCCTGGCTCAGGGGCCACGGCTGGCTCCGGATCAAAAACTCCATCTCAAGATCAGCTGGATCAACAAACACAGGGGTTACAGGATCCTCCAAAGGCTGGTCTAAGTGTATGAACTCAAGGTCATGGTCTGGATCAAAACCAGGTGGAAAAGCAGGATCAACCTCAATATCGTGATCAAACTCAAAGCTGTGGGCGGGATCCGGTGCAGCTGATGATGCCATATCAGGGTCGGCGTCGTGTGAGTGGTGCTGCATTCCCTGTATGTGCGAAGATGCGGATGTCAGAAACTCAAATGAGTCTGGGATAGGGGAATGGACATGAGTTTCCCCTACAGGAGCGTCCGCATGCAGTAGTCTAATACCAGCAGCAATAGGGCCCTGCCCTCGAATGGGTCCTCCTCCAGTAGATCGTTATCGTCGTCAGAGGCCACGTCGGGAGGGGGGGCATATCAACAACAGGATAAGCGGCAAGGGGGCAAATTCCCAACAAGATGGCCATCAGTAGGCTCTGCTACGACTTCAGGCAGCGCAAAAGGGCTGAAAGTCGTCATTGTCTGTGCCGGTAGTATCGGAAATGTACACCTCATGCTTCGATGAAACTATGTCGTCTGACACTATGGCCATGGGATTCGTAGTGTCCATCTTTCTAGTATATGATGAAAGCATGATGTTTGTAACACAAATGCATATACGTATAATAATCAATCATATAATCATATAATCACATAAGTCACCAAGTAAGGTATCACATAATTCTCCTAGTCCACTAGCCAAATTCCTCCCAGTCTTTAAGACTGTTCTATCCTCCACCTCGACCTCTTAGATCGAGCCTCGGTCCTCCAGACCAAGCCTCAGCCTTCATGACTGAGCCTACTCTTCCTAGCCTCACTAGCCAACTACCTCGGTCACCTAGACCGAGCCTCGATCCTCCAGATCGAGCCTCAGCCCTCCAGGCTGAGCCTATAATAAATCAACGTGCTCAACTACCTCGGTCACCTAGACCGAGCCTCGATCCTCCAGACCGAGCCTCAGCCCTCCAGGCTGAGCCTATAAATAATAAAATGTGCTCAACATTTGTTTGTAAAAAGTTTTGGATCTGGACTTAAGTGGTATGCAGAAAAAAATGTTTTCGTGAGAGCCCTAGTGATCATAGTCTAGACTCGAGAAAGAATCCTAGTTCGCTATGATCAGAGCTCTGATACCAAGCTGTCACACCCTGGCTTTGCGGAAGCGTGGTTAATTTGGTGTGACTTCTTAATACCATAGCTTAATCATAACCAAGCTATATGAATTAAAAACATGCAAGATCATCCATTAAGTTTTGAAAACCAAGTACAGTACCATTGTTTTAACGGGAACATACCCTAACAACCATAACCTTGTTCAACAGACATTACAAACTTAAAACATAACATAAACATGGTTTAAGGATTGTGTCTTGTCCAGGAAAGAGACACATCCCCTAAACCCCGGATGACCTCGGAAACTAGTGCAGCGGAAAACATGCCATACCGTGCCAGATCTCGTTAATTTCCTGAAATACATGTAAGTTGAAAAATCAACAATAATGTTGAGCGAGTTCATGTGTAAGTGAGTATGTAAAACACTTGTGAGTATAAAAATAGTCGTGGTATGTAGCAAATAAGGGGACTTGTGATCACCAATGGTTTGCAAGGCCACTGATATATGTGAAGTGCAAATAGGGAGACTCAAACCTAGCAGATTTCGCCACGGCATTTGTATGTGGACAAAGTCACCCCAAGGTCCGTTTCTAGTTTGGCCTGGGGCTGGGCTCGCTACACCCAGATAGATCTACCGCTCCTGTCCCTCGGTCCCGACATGAGGACTAATGGCCTCATATTGCTCCTACCCACTCACATGATCTGAGTAATAAACCTCCTTACGCTAACCATACCATGTATAAAGTACTTGTAATCATAGTAACATGTATTTCACCCCCGCAGTTAAGAAAACTGAAAATAGTTAGAGAAGAGGGGGACATGAACTCACAGTGAAGCGTCTCTACCAAGTATCTCCTGCTCACGCAGCTGTGCGACGACCTACATGTGCTAATTTCTATTAGACGGACGGCCGTGCCTTAGCTTCATGGTTTATGTTTTTGGGAAATAGTTAGACAACTATTTCGTGTTTACATTTTGTAAATACTTGGTAATTAATCTCCTTCCCAAGGATGGGGGATTTAATACATGTGCGTTCATAAATATTTCCGTAAGTGCGTAAGTTACGTTTTAACAATCGAGTGGTAATATGATTACCGGTGTAACTTATATATTTATGGTGAAAGCGTTCGTATTATTTTGGGATCGTTGACGTTCGTGAATATTATTTTTACTCTAAAAATAATATTTATGCATTTTCACAAGATAATCATAAACAGTGTGTGAAAAATATATATTTATCACGTTAAATTTTGTGAAAATCCCACCTCCGAATGTTTAGTAAATAAAGTCATGGCGAAATTTATATTTCGAAAACATGTCAAATATAATTCTAACACTTGTAGTGTAAATAGTTCTAAGTGTTAGGTTGTTAGAAAAATTTCGCCAGAGTTTCCTCTGTAACTGGAGGTGGCCACGCTTTCAAGCGTATCATTTTCTTTAACAAATCAACTCAACAATTTTCTCAACGTCATCAAACGACTTTTCAACATTTTAACTAGTCAAAATATACAAATTGCATATATTACATGAACTTGTAGTTTTTCCGAAAATATGAGGTAAATCTCATTACCTTTAGTGGATCTTTTTATAAATAAATCCGGTTTCGTAAAAGTCTTGTTTTTAGAGAAGTTCCGTCTTTACAACTTCTTGTCCATTTTTACAAAGATAGTTATTTTGTTGAAACTTGTGTTACACAAGTGTTTACACACTTGTGTGTTCTAAATATCATTCTTGTTATTGTGAGATCCGTCTTTTAGAAAACATGATTTCTTTAACGCTTGGTCCTTTGAAAATACCACTTGCAGATACGTAGATCTGCTAGTTTTAAACACTATTTTGCAAGTAAAAATACTTTTACACAAGTTCATGTTTCATGTGTGGTAGAGTTTCACCTTTTAACCCTTGTATCTTCTAACATAACCTTATGTCATGATCCAAGAACATGACTACATCGGGTTAAATGGTGATCCGAGCTACCACAATCATAGATCGGGTCTAAATAATCATACATTTCGAATACTACATCATTTACACAACTTAAGTGCTATTAACCACCATTTTTAGTGTTTTAAGTAGACTTTAAAGCATTATCTTGCATGTTAACGAGTTTTATCCGATAAAAATCCTTTTAACCACTTTAGATTAGTTCAAATATGAGTTTTAAGCATTATACCTCTAGCTCAAGGCTAGGGAAGAATCTATGCGCAAAAGAGGTGGATAAAAGCTAAAGAAAGAGGTCCTTCGCGTTCCGTTTGCTCCAAGACTCCTTGTATACGACCCTCGACACTTGTATGATGTTGGAATGTGATGAACAAGATCGAAAATATGATGGATGGATATGGGGGATCTCGGCCGAAAGCTTTGAGAAGGAAAGAGAGGTGTGTTTGGGTGATGTTATGAAATGAATGATCATATGTGCTAAACTTGAATCTTATAGACAATTCTTAATGGTTAATACTCAAGGGTTAATGTGTCTAGATGATATTAGACAAGTGGGATTAAAATATTCAACAAGGTACAAGTGTGTCCCCTCTTAGTTGGGGACGGTTAGGAGGGGGGGTCTTGGTCCGATTCCAACTAGATAGGTAAGTATTAGTTAGGTTAAACTAAGTTAGTTAAGTGTTTAACTTAGTTACTAGTGTGTTGTAAGTTGTGACGGGTGTTAGGGTATCCAGGGACCCTAACTGGCTTAGAGAAAGATAAATAGTGAAAATAACAATATTTTCATGTTTCGGGTATAGTCCGGTTGTTTGGTTGGATAGTAATCCGTTAAAGTGCTTAACAAAGCTTAAAGTGTCGTTATTACTCTCTTTAGTGACACAGCTTATTCCTGACACTTTGGAAAGTGTCTAGTGTTATTTTTCTCATGTTTTGGCACTTTATAAGTTAGCTAAAAGCTGAATTATTGTGTAAAGTGCTGAGTTTTGTACTTAGAGTACGTTTTAGGCGCATCCAGTCATAGTGACTTATCCCTAGAGACGCAGTTCCACAACCTTGTATCCCTACACTCACCACTAGTGTAGCAACTATCCCAGGCTCTTACAGGCCTTAGAGGTAGTGTCTGCCTGATGCTGGCTTTATCAGCATGTTCAATAGGTTATCCGTGTATTGTGCTACTGTGCTTTTTGTGCATCATGTTTGTCACTAAGGTTCAGTATGTAAATAATGTAGTGACGATACGTAAAGTATGATGCAAGTAAGTACATGTATCAGATATCAAGTAGCAGTTCATCAGCTAGTTCAAACAAGCACAGTAATTAAGCAGTAATTCATCATTAATTAAGTCGTACGGATACCTGGTTTAGTGCGGGTTGTCACAATGATTATCTGGACACTGAACATGGCGAAAGGTGCTCTCAAGACTCTCAACCCATTGTAGGAGCCCAGTTGCTCCTTCAGAACCACTAAACTTGAGTGGTTTAGCCGAGTTAAAACTTTTAAAGTTGCACGAAGCAGGTGCATTATTGTTATTGTTGGCTTGGTTAATTTGAGTGATGAGATTTGGTAGCATAGCAGCCATCTGCTGTGCTATAATAGTTGCCAGTTCGGCATCGGGTTGTTGACCGTTTCGTCGAGGAGGCATTCTAAAAGAGGAAACATGAGAGAAAACGAGTGAGATGATGTGATGAAAAATGAGATGTTACAAATATCGACAAAATGTAAGGATGGTGGTCATTCGTTCGTTACCTCAAAACAAACAAACGACACACAGTGACTAATCAAAGTAAATTGGTTATAATAATGTATCGCGAAGACATGCTTTAACCTATAAGTGGACACTCACCCCAAGAGTTCCCAGGTAAGAGTAACTGGTCCGATACTGCGGATTTGTACGAACACTCTAGCCTTAGACAGAAAACTCAGGGTACAGGCATCCACCCTTCCAGATTGCACGTGTTCACATTATTTAGACCCAAACATTGATGAGATTTTGAAAATATGGAAGGCTTAAAGTGTAACATCTGTGCTTGTAATCATTATGAACAGTTCTAATATCAATAAAACAATGTTATTTGATCCCAATGTTTGTTTGGTTGTGTTTTACATTTTTCATGTTTTAACTTTTATGTAATTTCAAACTCTATATCACTTTCTGGAGAGTTATACGCAAACTGGTGCGTAAACGTAATCAGTTTAATGCGACAAATACTCCGGAACATCAACATATACTCAACATACCTTAAATAACCTTTACATAACTTAGAAATAAGTTTTAAAGGCTTTGGTATGGCAAAAACAAGTTAATTCGCTTACAGGGACTAAACTTGACAAACTGCGAAAGTATGCCAATTTGAACCGTAACGAACATTCCAGAACATGACCATAAGTTAAACATACCATAAATATCCTTTACATAGCTTAGAAATAGGCTTTGAGGGGTTCGGTATGCTAAAATAAACTTTTGGGTCATTCAGGGACTAAAAGTGTCAAAAAGTGCACAAGTTTGCACTTTCGCGCATAACTTACGTTCTGAATACATCCGGACATCCAAAAATTTATGTAAGCATGACTATATTATGCTTTAGTGTTTGGCTTGCCAAAAATCCATTCGTCACGTCATTTGGATCGTTTTTCGCGCTTGTGCGCATTCCGTCGTAATTAAGCGAACATCGCGTTCGTACGACCAAACGAACCGACATCCGGCATATTTTTGAATATTTTTCATGTCCACAATGTTTAGGCATCATTTTAGGGCCTTAAAGTTGGCTTTACGGACCTTAGAAGTGTCGGAAATGGCCTTAAATACGTGCAGGGACTGAAACTGTAATTTCTGAAACTTGTGGCTGATCAGACAAGGCCAGGCGGCCCGCCTGAGACTTGTGTGATCCTGAAGCGGGCCGCGTCCGACTATCAGACCAGATTAAGTGTTTCTAACAGCAGGTTCCAGCTGTTTTAACCACACCCACACATTCTCAATTGCCTAGTCAGCTGATAAGGATCATTTTTAGCTACCATAAGGTTCCGACACTTGTACGGATGCGATTAAGGCACGATATTCGACAAACGATCTTAACGGTTATCCGAAAACTATAAATACCCCACCCCACAACTTCAAAACCCACTAGAATTTTGATCTTAGAAACTCTAAGTTGAAACCATTGTTTCATACCTGAGATTCTTGGATCGAGATTAGCATTCGGGGACCCTTCGTAAGTATTCTTTCGTTCTTTTATTGCTTTTCGAGTCTTTTCGAGTCTGAAAGTCAAACTTTGTTTGACTTTCTGCGTTGACCAGTTTATGGTCAATGCGAAGTTCGTTTGAACTTCGCAACGTGAGTGTAATCACGTTGGTTATAGTCCCTTGGGACTATGCCTACTGATTACCACGTTGTCTAGGGTCGTAGGGTAAGCGATCTGATAAATCGCTTATACCTCGAACCCGACCTATTTGGTCGATCATTAGGATCCGACCAAACACATTAGGTGACCATAGTAGGTAGGGAATAACCTTCCAAGGTTATACCCTATGGTCGCTTCGTTTGAATAGTTGTATGATAGGTAGTTTATATGCCTTAGGAAAATTACCAGAATACCCTTTTCATGTATAATTGGTAATTAAGCATATGTAACCTAAACTTTTGTCACATAACTGATTATGTAACATGTTTAGGCATATAATACTTGTCATAGGGCTAGTTAGGCGGTCCGAACGCGTTTCACGCGAACGACGCGTTAAAGTAGCATAAGCTACCTAAACGGGTCGTAATGGGTCGTAAACACTTAGGTTAAGTTTCGTTTTAGTATGTAGGGTTTGTTAAACCATATTACACGAGTTTCCATACTCGTTTGGTTTACGAAACCTCATTCTATCCGATCTTCCGATTTAGGTCCGGTTTATTAACATAGTTACCTATATTAGGTGCCGTTTGATTCTGTGATCTCTATCATTGTTTGGTTTTCACTCCAGGACTACTGAGTAATCTCAAGTGAGTACATAGAACCCCTCTTTTACTGTTTTCAAACTGTTTTGGGGTGGAACACATGTGCCTACTTGTTACTTTCATGCTTTCATGTTTTCACATCATATACCGGCTATGTTTGTTAGTACATTATAGTACATGATTTCATTACATTTCATGCTATGTATGTCCATTGTGTGCATACTTAGTACATTGTTTTACATTACATTTCTGCTATGTATGTTGACTGATAGCATGCTAGCACATTGATTTACAAGACTTTTCTGCTTTGTATGTTAACTTAGCATACTTAGTACATTGTTTTCATATGACATGTATACAACTGCTATGACATTTGGTTTGCACAAACGGGTCTTTATAACGTTCATTAACATTTGCTACGCCGCTCGGTAGTAAGTAGTGGTACCATAGGACTTGACAAATCCCATTCCTGACATCCCGGGTTTGTTTGGATGTAAGGAATGACTGAATCCGAAAACATTTATTTTGATAACCTTGGCTAAAAGGGTTATCCGACTGTCTCAAGGCTTGAATGTATGCGTTAACTTACCACATAAATGTTTGTATCAATGTAACATGCATTACTTTGCAAAACATAACTTTTTGATATATTCAAAATACTTTGTTTTGTACATTTATACATTTTGGACTATATGACAATACTTTACTTACAATACATAACTTTTGTTACACATTACTTGACTACTTTTGGACTTATAAACATTTGACATGGCTTATACAAGGACTTTTGACTATTGGTTTAAACATAGACTTTATACATTGGTGGTTAGTTTAAGTGATTTAAGTAACGAGGCATGTGTAATATGATACAAACATGGTGGATACGCCGCTAGTACTTCCTATATATAAGTGTTTGTATGGTATTACATATTGTAGCGTTATTTAAATCATTTCAATTTAGACATATGACTTTTTATACAAATAACATACTTTTCACAAGACATTGTTTTACCAATCAACTTATCTTATACAAACTCATTTTACTTGGTTATTTATTTAACCATACTTTATTCTCTTATTTATACATATCATTTGAATTTATGGTTTTTCAAACGATTTATAAAACAAATCAAATTTGCAAGGTTCATGACTGACTGTTATTAAACAAATTTTCTTAAACTTAAGTCATGAACCCTATTTTCACAAAACCTATGTATCTCACAGGCATTTTTATGCTGACGTACCTACTTTCACATGTGTTTTCAGGTGCTTTTCCATAGGATGACGATCATGACACTAGGGCGGACCTGTGCCTTAGAGACTAAAAACGATGATAGACTTTGTTTAATTATGTTATAAACTCTGTATTTCCTGTGTTAAGACAATGTAACTCTTGTTTAATAAATAAAATACAACTTTGTTTGCCATGGATTTGAAACAATTAATTTTGTTACAACACTCCCCGACGTTTTCCGCCACGTCTTGTATGTTATACGTGGTCGGGGTGTGACAGAAGAGTTGGTATCAGAGCCAATGGTTATAGGGAATTAGGTTATTAGTAATGCTTTGACCTAGACTATAACCTTTCTAGGACCCTAACACAAGTTATCTTGTGTTTAGATCTTAAAACATGTACATCTCCTATCCTTAGGTGATTATCAAAACAAGAAACCAAATTTTTCCGAAACGATTTTTGAAAAACAATTATCTGTTTTTGGATAATTTATTACAAGGTTTTGAACCCTCTATTGTAAGGTTTTGAACCCTTCCAGTTTAACTAAAATTTTTGGCCTTGTGCCTTCAAATTTTCAAAATCTCGTCAACGTTTTGGGTTATAAATAATGTGAACACGTGCAAACTGGAAGAGTGAATGCCTGTATTCTGAGTTTTCTGTCTAGGCAAGCACTTCGTATACATCTCAACCAGACGCGAGACCAGTTGTGCTTACCTGGGAATTCTTGGGATGAGTGTTCACTTATAGGCGAGCATGTCTTCGTAATACATTATTTTTTATCCATTTACTTTGATTAGTCACTGTGTGTTGTTTGTTTGCTTGGTAATGCGGACGAATGACCACCATCTTTGCTTTTGTTGACTTTGTTTTATCTCATTCTCTTCATCCAATCATCTCACTCGTTTCTTTTCATGTTTTCCTCTTTTAGAATGCCTCCTCGACGCGAGAACCAGATAGCGACTGCCGAGCTGGCAGAAATTATTGCGCAGCAGATGGCTGCCCAATTCCCAAATCTCTTTGCTCAATGGAACCAAGCCAACAACAACAACAATGCTCCATGCAAATACAAGGATTTTAACTCGGCTAAACCACTCAAGTTTAGTGGTTCTGAGGGAGCGACTGGGCTTCTTCAGTGGTTTGAGAGCATTGAGAATACTTTCCGCCACGTGCAGTGTCTTGACAATTGCAAAGTCGAGTTTGCTTCGAGCGTATTTCAGAAGAGGGCTTTGACATGGTGGAACGGGGTTATGAGGGACCAAGGTGCAGAAGTTGCTCTCGCACAGACATGGGCTGAACTTAGAGCCCTTATGATGAGGGAATTCTGTCCTCGTCATGAGCAGCGAGCTTTGGAGAAAGAGTTTGATAATTTGAAGCAAGATAGTGGTGAGCATCGGGCGTATACTGATAGGTTTGAGGAGTTGAGTCTGCTTTGCCCAACTATGGTTACCCCACTTGACAAGGCTATCGAAAGGTACATCGACGGCCTACCTGACTCAGTGCAAGACATCCTTACTGGTAGTAACCCTGCCACACTCCGTCAGGCGATCGAGTTATCGGCGACATTGACTGAGTCGCAGGTTCGAAAGGGAAAGCTACATAAAAAGGGTGACAAGGGTAAGAAGCAGGCATCTGACAAGGAGGATAGCAAGAAAGGTCAAAACAAGAATGGGAAGAATTCTGGTTCCTCAAAGGGTTCAAGGAAGCGAAAGGCTTCCCAAAACTATGCCGTTACTGCACAGGCCCAAGCTGCACCAAATCAGCCTGCGCAACCACCCGCAAAGAAGCCTTATTTTGGCAATGCACCTTTGTGCAACAGGTGTAACGGCCATCATCAACCACACCTCCAGTGTCGTCAGTGCACCAACTGCGGAAGGCCTAGTCATCTTGCTGCCACCTGCCGCATTCCTGTTAACCAGAACCAGGCAGTTCAGAACCAAGCCCAACAAGTTGCTCCGCCTCTTGCTCTGCAACAAGGTCAAGCTGCACGACCTCATTTTCCTCCTGGTTCGTGCTACAATTGTGGGGATCTGACCCACTACAGGAACCGGTGCCCAAGGCTAGCCAACCAGAACCAGAACCCAAATCAGAATCAGGCTCCGGCTCGAGGCCGAGCTTTTAACATGAATGCCCAAGAGGCGCAGGCGGACGATAATGTGGTGAACGGTACGTTCTTTATTAATAATCAGCCTTCATCTGTTCTTTTTGATTCGGGTGCCGACAAGAGTTTTGTGTCATTGTCTTTTGAGCCATTACTTCGCGTGTCTAGAACAAAACTAGGTAAACCTTTGACAGTAGAAGTTGCTAGTGGTGAACCCATTGTTCTTGACTCTGTTCTTCACAACTGCCAATTGAACCTTAACGATCATCTTTTTCCTATTGACCTCACGCCAATGCAACTTGGAAGCTTCGACGTCATTGTGGGTATGGACTGGTTATCCAAGCATCACGCAGAATTAGTTTGTTTCGAGAAGATCGTTCGTGTGCCGCTTTCGACAGGCGAGATTCTACAGGTTCAAGGTGAGAAACCGTCTGGTGGCCTCAAGCTCATGTCTTGTTTTAAAGCTCGGAAGTATCTGCGGAAGAACTATGTGGCTTTCTTAGCACATGTTACAGAAGATAAAGGCAAGGGTAAGTCTATTTCAGATATTCCTGTCGTTCGGGATTATTCTGAAGTTTTCCCTGAAGATTTACCTGGTCTATCCCCAGCACGCCAAGTAGAGTTCCGCATCGATCTCGTACCTGGTGCAAATCCCATTGCCAGAGCTCCATATCGTCTTGCGCCATCTGAGATGCAAGAGTTGTCTAAGCAGCTTCAGGAACTCTCTGACAAAGGTTTTATCCGTCCTAGCTTTTCACCCTGGGGTCCTCCCGTTCTTTTTGTCAAGAAGAAGGATGGATCTTTTAGGATGTGTATCGATTATCGTGAGCTTAACAAGCTTACCATCAAGAATCGATATCCCCTACCTCGCATTGATGATCTCTTTGATCAGCTACAGGGCGCTTCTTATTTTTCGAAGATTGATCTACGTTCTGGGTATCATCAACTTTGGGTGCATGAAGAAGATATTCCCAAGACAGCGTTTCGTACTCGGTATGGGCACTATGAATTCACAGTCATGCCATTCGGTTTGACTAATGCTCCTGCTGTTTTCATGGACTTAATGAATAGGGTCTACAAACCTTATTTGGATCAGTCCGTCATTGTTTTTATTGACGACATCTTGATTTACTCTAAGACGCGAGCTGATCACGAGCAACATCTTCGTCTTACTCTGGAACTCCTAAAGAAAGAGCAACTTTTCGCCAAATTCTCCAAGTGTGAATTCTGGCTTAAAGAGGTTCAATTTTTAGGACATATTATCAACGAACGAGGTATTCATGTAGATCCCTCCAAGATCAGTGCGATTAAGGATTGGGATACGCCTACTACTCCTACTGAAGTTCGTTCTTTTCTTGGTCTAGCGGGTTATTACCGCCGCTTCATTGAGAACTTCTCAAAGATCGCAGTTCCTCTAACTGCTCTAACTCAGAAGAACAAACCCTTTGATTGGGGATTTAAACAAGAGGAAGCTTTTCAACACTTGAAGCGGAAGCTTTGCGACGCGCCTGTTCTAACTTTTCCTGAGGGCAATGATGATTTCGTCGTTTATTGCATAAACTGGGTCTTGGCTGTGTTCTGATGCAAAGGAACAAAGTCATAGCTTATGCATCGAGGCAGTTGAAGATACATGAGAAGAACTACACCACTCATGATCTTGAGTTGGGTGCAGTTGTTTTCTCTCTAAAGATCTGGAGACACTATTTGTACGGTACAAAATGTGTGGTTTTCACTGACCACAGAAGTCTTCAGCATATCTTCAACCAGAAAGAACTCAACATGAGGCAACGACGTTGGGTGGAGCTTCTAAACGACTATGACTGCGAAATTTGCTACCATCCTGGTAAGGCGAATGTCGTAGCTGATGCATTGAGTCGTAAGGAACGTACTAAGCTTCATTGTGTACATGTTCAATCTATTATTCAAGCTCGATCCGATATCCAAGCACGCATTTCTCAGGCGCAATAATCTTGTGTTTCACAGGGTTTAATGGATAAGGAATTTCCCTATCACATAACACCTGCTCTGGAACTGAAGGACAATGGATCGTATTACTTCATGGACCGTTTGTGGGTCCCAAGCCAGGATAATCAGCGTACCTTGCTTATGGATGAAGCCCATAAGTCTCGTTATTCTATTCATCCGGGCTCAGATAAGATGTATAAGGATCTTCGTATTCATTATTGGTGGCCTGGTATGAAGAAAGACATTGCCTTATACGTATCAAAATGCCTTACTTGTCTTAAGGTTAAGGCTGAACATCAGCGTCCTTCTGGTTTATTGGTGCAACCAGAGATCCCAGTTTGGAAATGGGAAAACATTACTATGGATCTTGTTACCAAACTTCCACGCACAAAGAAAGGTCATGATGCCATCTGGGTAGTTGTTGATCGTCTTACTAAGTCAGCACATTTCTTGCCAATCCGTGAGGATTTTCCTGCTGACAGACTTGCTAAAATCTATGTGGATGAAATTGTAGCTCGACATGGTGTTCCTTTGAACATCATTTCTGACAGAGATGCTCGTTTCACTTCTCACTTTTGGAGAACCATGCAATCTGCTATGGGGACCCAACTTAATCTGAGCACAGCTTATCATCCGCAAACGGATGGTCAATCTGAGAGAACAATCCAGACTCTGGAGGATATGCTTAGAGCTTGTGTGATCAATTTTGGTGGTAGTTGGGATTCACATCTTCAGTTGATTGAATTCTCCTACAACAACAGTTATCACACCAGTATCAAAATGGCTCCTTTCGAGGCTCTCTATGGTCGAAAATGTCGTTCACCAGTCTGCTGGAATGAGATCGGCGAGGCTCAACTTACTGGACCTGCCCTCATTTTAGAGACAACTGACAAGGTCAAGAAAGTTCGCGATAACCTTCAGACAGCTATGAGCCGTCAAAAGAGTTACGCGGATCCAAAACGCAAACCTTTGGAATTTCAAGTCGGTGATCGAGTATTACTTAAGGTCTCACCTTGGAAAGGTGTGATCAGATTTGGAAAGAAAGGAAAACTTGCACCTAGATACGTTGGACCATTCAAGATCTTCGAAAGAATCGGAAAGGTAGCCTACAGACTTGAGTTACCTCCTGAACTTGGAAATGTTCATCCAACTTTTCACGTGTCCAATCTCAAGAGGTGTTTAGCTGATGAGAACCTCCACGTACCCCTTGACGAAATTCGTGTTGGCAAAACACTGAAATTTGTTGAGAAACCAGTGGAAATCATGGAACGTGAAGTCAAGTGGCTTAAACACAAGCGCATTCCTTTGGTCAAAGTTCGCTGGGAAGCAAAACTTGGACCCGAGTTTACTTGGGAACGCGAAGATCAAATGAAAGCGAAATATCCACATCTTTTCCCACGAGTTTCCTCTAAATAAATTTCGGGACGAAATTTCCACAAGTAGGGGAGACTGTAACATCTGTTCTTGTAATCATTATGAACAGTTCTAATATCAATAAAACAATGTTATTTGATCCCAATGTTTGTTTGGTTGTGTTTTACATTTTTCATGTTTTAACTTTTATGTAATTTCAAACTCTATATCACTTTCTGGAGAGTTATACGCAAACTGGTGCGTAAACGTAATCAGTTTAATGCGAAAAATACTCCGGAACATCAACATACCTTAAATAACCTTTACATAACTTAGAAATAAGTTTTAAAGGCTTTGGTATGGCAAAAACAAGTTAATTCGCTTACAGGGACTAAACTTGACAAACTGCGAAAGTATGCCAATTTGAACCGTAACGAACATTCCGGAACATGACCATAAGTTAAACATACCATAAATATCCTTTACATAGCTTAGAAATAGGCTTTGAGGGGTTCGGTATGCTAAAATAAACTTTTGGGTCATTCAGGGACTAAAAGTGTCAAAAAGTGCACAAGTTTGCACTTTCGCGCATAACTTACGTTCTGAATACATCCGGACATCCAAAAATTTATGTAAGCATGACTATATTATGCTTTAGTGTTTGGCTTGCCAAAAATCCATTCGTCACGTCATTTGGATCGTTTTTCGCGCTTGTGCGCATTCCGTCGTAATTAAGCGAACATCGCATTCGTACGACCAAACGAACCGACATCCGGCATATTTTTGAACATTTTTCATGTCCACAATGTTTAGGCATCATTTTAGGGCTTTAAAGTTGGCTTTACGGACCTTAGAAGTGACGAAAATGGCCTTAAATACGTGCAGGGACTGAAACTGTAATTTCTGAAACTTGTGGCTGATCAGACAAGGCCAGGCGGCCCGCCTGAGACTTGTGTGATCCTAAAGCGGGCCGCGTCCGACTATCAGACCAGATTAAGTGTTTCTAACAGCAGGTTCCATCTGTTTTAACCACACCCACACATTCTCAATTGCCTAGTCAGCTGATAAGGATCATTTTTAGCTACCATAAGGTTCCGACACTTGTACGGATGCGATTAAGGCACGATATTCGACAAACGATCTTAACGGTTATCCGAAAACTATAAATACCCCACCCCACAACTTCAAAACCCACTAGAATTTTGATCTTAGAAACTCTAAGTTGAAACCATTGTTTCATACCTGAGATTCTTGGATCGAGATTAGCATTCGGGGACCCTTCGTAAGTATTCTTTCGTTCTTTTATTGCTTTTCGAGTCTTTTCGAGTCTGACTTTCTGCGTTGACCAGTTTATGGTCAATGCGAAGTTCGTTTGAACTTCGCAACGTGAGTGTAATCACGTTGGTTATAGTCCCTTGGGACTATGCCTACTGATTACCACGTTGTCTAGGGTCGTAGGGTAAGCGATCTGATAAATCGCTTATACCTCGAACCCGACCTATTTGGTCGATCATTAGGATCCGACCAAACACATTAGGTGACCATAGTAGGTAGGGAATAACCTTCCAAGGTTATACCCTATGGTCGCTTCGTTTGAATAGTTGTATGATAGGTAGTTTATATGCCTTAGGTAAATTACCAGAATACCCTTTTCATGTATAATTGGTAATTAAGCATATGTAACCTAAACTTTTGTCACATAACTGATTATGTAACATGTTTAGGCATATAATACTTGTCATAGGGCTAGTTAGGCGGTCCAAACGCGTTTCACGCGAACGACGCGTTAAAGTAGCATAAGCTACCTAAACGGGTCGTAAACACTTAGGTTAAGTTTCGTTTTAGTATGTAGGGTTTGTTAAACCATATTACACGAGTTTCCATACTCGTTTGGTTTACGAAACCTCATTCTATCCGATCTTCCGATTTAGGTCCGGTTTATTAACATAGTTACCTATATTAGGTGCCGTTTGATTCCGTGATCTCTATCATTGTTTGGTTTTCACTCCAGGACTACTGAGTAATCTCAAGTGAGTACATAGAACCCCTCTTTTACTGTTTTCAAACTGTTTTGGGGTGGAACACATGTGCCTACTTGTTACTTTCATGCTTTCCTGTTTTCACATCATATACCGGCTATGTTTGTTAGTACATTATAGTACATGATTTCATTACATTTCATGCTATGTATGTCCATTGTGTGCATACTTAGTACATTGTTTTACATTACATTTCTGCTATGTATGTTGACTGATAGCATGCTAGCACATTGATTTACAAGACTTTTCTGCTTTGTATGTTACCTTAGCATACTTAGTACATTGTTTTCATATGACATGTATACAACTGCTATGACATTTGGTTTGCACAAACGGGTCTTTATAACGTTCATTAACATTTGCTACGCCGCTCGGTAGTAAGTAGTGGTACCATAGGACTTGACAAATCCCATTCCTGACATCCCGGGTTTGTTTGGATGTAAGGAATGACTGAATCCGAAAACATTTCTTTTGATAACCTTGGCTAAAAGGGTTATCCGACTGTCTCAAGGCTTGAATGTATGCGTTAACTTACCACATAAATGTTTGTATCAATGTAACATGCATTACTTTGCAAAACATAACTTTTTGATATATTCAAAATACTTTGTTTTGTACATTTATACATTTTGGACTATATGACAATACTTTACTTACAATACATAACTTTTGTTACACATTACTTGACTACTTTTGGACTTATAAACATTTGACATGGCTTATACAAGGACTTTTGACTATTGGTTTAAACATAGACTTTATACATTGGTGGTTAGTTTAAGTGATTTAAGTAACGAGGCATGTGTAATATGATACAAACATGGTGGATACGCCGCTAGTACTTCCTATATATAAGTGTTTGTATGGTATTACATATTGTAGCGTTATTTAAATCATTTCAATTTAGACATATGACTTTTTATACAAATAACATACTTTTCACAAGACATTGTTTTACCAATCAACTTATCTTATACAAACTCATTTTACTTGGTTATTTATTTAACCATACTTTATTCTCTTATTTATACATATCATCTGAATTTATGGTTTTTCAAACGATTTATAAAACAAATCAAATTTGCAAGGTTCATGACTGACTGTTATTAAACAAATTTTCTTAAACTTAAGTCATGAACCCTATTTTCACAAAACCTATGTATCTCACAGGCATTTTTATGCTGACGTACCTACTTTCACATGTGTTTTCAGGTGCTTTTCCATAGGATGACGATCATGACACTAGGGCGGACCTGTGCCTTAGAGACTAAAAACGATGATAGACTTTGTTTAATTATGTTATAAACTCTGTATTTCCTGTGTTAAGACAATGTAACTCTTGTTTAATAAATAAAATACAACTTTGTTTACCATGGATTTGAAACAATTAATTCTGTTACAACACTCCCCGATGTTTTCCGCCACGTCTTGTATGTTATACGTAGTCGGGGTGTGACATAAAGCCAAAAAGAAATCATCCAAGAATGGATGATTGATTTCAAAATCGTTTTGGAAATTTGTGTTCATGTTTTGGTAATCACCTAAGGATAGGTGATGTGTATTGTTTTTTTTTTAATCTAAACACAAGATAACTTGTGTTAGGGTCCTAGAGAGGTTATAGTCTAGGTCAAAGCATTACTAATAACCTAATTCCCTATAACCATTGGCTCTGATACCAACTCTTCTGTCACACCCTGACCGCATAAAACAACAAACCGCGGCGGAAACGTCAGGGAGTGGAGCGACAGAATTAGTGTTTCATAACCATGGCAATTAAAGTTTTATTGTATTAAGTAAAGGGTTTACATTATCTTGGAATTTAACAAAAACATTGCATAACTAAACTGTCTTTTAAGTCACTAAGGCCCGAGTCCGCCTAAGTGTAGCACAATCAACATCATACATTAACACCTGAAACACATGTAAAAAATAGGTACGTTAGCATAAAAATGCCTGTGAGATACATAGGTTTTGTTTATGAAGGATTCATGACTTGTAGTTAAATGAAATGTTTAACAAAAAGTAATCATGAACCTTGTAAAATGTTTTCTTTTATAAAATCATGTGAAAATCGAAATGAAAATCAGATGATATAAAAGAATGATGCATGGTTAAATAAATAACCAAGCAAAATGAATTTGTGTAAAACATGTTGTTTGTAAAACAATGTCGTATCTTTGTATAAAATGTTTCATGTCTTGTCGAAGTGGTTTAAATAACGCTACGATATATAATATAATAAAAGTACTTATATATAGGAAGTACCAGCGGCGTATCCACCATGCTTTTATCATATTACACATAGCCTCGTTATATAAATCACTTATCAATAATCAGCCAAAATGTCTTGTTTAAACCAATGTCCAAAAATGTTCATGTGTAACCATGTTCAATGTCGAATGTAAACCATGTCATGTATAATCAAATGAAATGTATGGCAAGTAAAGAGTATTTACTCAAACCATATGTATAATGTCCATGTGTAAACAAATGTCATGTATGGTGAATAAATAGTATTTACTCAACCCCATAGGTAAAATGTACAAAACAATGTTTTTGAATAAACCTAAGTTTAAATCAAATGTTATGTTTTGCAGAAAACAATGCTTTATGGATACAAACATTTATGCAGTTGTTTATCGCATACATTCAAGCCTTGCGACTGTCGGACAAACCCTTAACATGTTAAAGGTTTATCAATTATGTATATCGGATTCTGTCATTCCCTACTTCCAAACAAACCTAGGAAGTCGGGAACGGGATTTGTCAAATCCTATGGTACCATTACATACTACTGAGCGGCGTGATCAGTGTTAATGAATGTATTATTGTCCCGTTAAACATACCAAATGTCATAACCAATGTAAGCATGCTATGTGAAAACCATGTACTAAGTATGCTAAGTAAACATACATAGTAGAAATGTTCATGAAATCAATGTGCTAGCATGGTCAGTAAACATACATAGCATAAATGTGATGTAAATCAATGTGTCCATATGCTGAGTAAACATATGCAACAAAGTGTCTATGAAATCAATGTGCTAGCATGCTCAGTCAACATACATAGCAAAACATAATTGAAATCATGTACTATATGTGTACTAGGTGAACATAGCATGTATATGTCATAAAAAGCAATGAAAACTTGAAAGTAACATGTAAGTACAAGTGTTTCACCCAAAAATATTTGAAAGCGGTAAAAGAGGGGAACTATGTACTCACTTGGGATTGCTTATTAGTCTTGAAATAAAGACCAAATAAAGCTTCAAGGATCACGGAGATCAAACGGCACCTAGTCTAGGTAACTACGTTAATAATCGGATCCTAAATCGGGAGATAGGATAGAATGAGGTTCTATAAATCAAATGAGTATTAGAACTCATATGGCATGATTTAATAGACCTAACATTCTGATTAGAAACTTAACCTAAGTGCTTTTGACCCGTTTCGACCCGTTACGGTAGTTTAAGCTACTATAACGCGTCGTTTGCGTAAATATAAGGTCGGATGGTTATCTATGTCTTATGTCAAGTCTTACATGCCCAATTATGTTTAAATATGTTACTAAATCAGTTTAGATGTCAAAAACTTGATCACATATGCAAAATATGAATTTACGCTTAAAAAGGGCATTTTGGTCATTTTCTATAGGCATATAAACGACTTAGTGGATAACTAACCAACCTAAGTGATCATAAGGTATAACCTCAGTAGGTTATTCCCTATGCAACTATGATCACTTAAATAAGTTTGGTCGGATCCTAATGATCGACCAAACGGGTCGGGTTCGAAAGTCTAACCGGTTGTCGAGACCGCTTAACTTACGACCCTAAACAAGCACTAAACTAGTAGTGACAAGTTAAACATGTTAAAACATGTTTAACTAACTTAGAAAACTGATTTGGTATCAAAACAAAGTGTTTTGATACCTAAAATTAGTTCCGTTGTAAAATGCGCGTAAATACGCATTTTGACCGAAACTTTGACTCGTCACTACGCCTAGTCAACTGGTAATCAGTAGGTATAATCGCTAAGGATTATAACCATCGTGATTACAATCACGTTGCAAAGTTCAATTGAACTTTGATTTGACAAATTGATGGTCAAAACCGAAAGTCAAACTGTTGGTCAAACTGTTTGACTTTCAGCTCTAAATGGCTGAAAATAAATACTAAGCCATGAAAGAACACTTACAAGATGTTCAAAGGCTAGAAAAGAGGTACTAGAACTCAGGTAGGTGGCTCCCAAAGAAGGAAATCCTCCACTTAGAGTTCAAAGTATGAATTGAGCAATGAATCAAGGTGAAATGGAGGGTATTTATAGTTGTGGAGGACTTGTAAGATCATTACAAGTGTTAATTTGATCCCCAAGCAATGAATCCTGACCATACATGTGTTATAGCCAGCTATCTTTGCTTGGAGAAGTGTTTACTTGGAGCCCAAAGCATTAGAAATTGCTTAAAAGTCCCTGAAATTGCAAATAGTTTGTTGAAAACATGTTTCTATCACTGAGGGGTCTGTCGCGCCCCGCGTAGGCTTTAGCCTAGGCGTTCGCGGCCCGTGACCTAAGGTCAGATCAGAAACAGTTTTGTAATTTACACATTTAGTCCCTGCATGCATATTAAGACTTATTTGACATATTTAACCCCTGTTAAGCCATTTTCAAGGCTCTACAAGGTCGTCAAAGTGTAGGGACTCAAAATATGCTCGAAAATATCACGGATGTCGGTTCGTTTGGCCGTACGGTCATGTTGTTCGATTAATTACGACGAAACTCGAACGGACACGAAAACGATCCAAATTAAGCGAAGAATGGTATTTTAGCATTCCAAACACTAAAATAGAATATTTTAATGATTACAAAAAATTTTGGATGTCCGGATATGTTCAGAACGTAAGATGTGCGCGTAAATGCAAACTTACGCCGTTTTTGACGCTTTTAGTCCCTGATTGATCAAATAAGCGTATTTTCGCATACCGAACCACTCAAAGCTTATTTCTAAGATATGTTAAGGTTATTTATGGTATGTTTAGCTTATGATCATGTTCCGGAATGTACGTTGCTATGCGAAATGGCAGACTTTTACAGTTTGACGCAAATAGTCCTTGTGAGCGAATAAACTTATTTTCTAAGTTATGTAAAGGTTATTTAAGGTATGTTGAGCTTATGTTGTTGTTCTAGAGTGTTTGTCACGTTAAACTGATTACGTTTATGCATCAGTTTACGTATAACTTTCTTGAAAGCGATATAGAGTTTAAAATCGATCAAAAATCAAAACGTGCAAAATGTCAAACATAAATAAACAAATATTGGTATCAAACACATTGTTTTATTGATATTGAATTGTTCGAAGTTTGTACAATGATTATATAACCACAGATGTCACAATTTATGTGCCTCATTCATCAGAAGTTCTTAATGGTTATCACAAGTAGGAACCCAAATATGATCGTGATAGTATTGGATACCATCGGATTTGGTTTCAATACTTTCTTCTACACCACATTGCATCTCATTATAGAGGTTATCCTCGTTAACATACGTGTATTGAGCTTCACAAATGCGGTTTCAAAGATCGTCGATGAGTTGAAAGCAACGAACACTCTTGACATGAGTTTTACGACTAAGTGAGTCGGCCACGACATTCGCCTTACCTGGATGGTAGCAAATTTCACAGTCGTAGTCATTTAACAACTCTACCCAGCGACGCTGACGCATCTTCAGTTCCTTTTGGTTGAAGATATGCTGAAGGCTCTTATGGTCGATGAAGACCACACACTTAGTACCATAAAGGTAGTGTCGCCATATCTTCAAGGCAAAAACAACTGCACCAAGTTCAAGATTGTGCGTAGTGTAGTTTTTCTCATGTATTTTGAGTTGTCTCGATGCGTAAGCGATTACTTTGTCCCGCTACATAAGAACACAACAAAGGCCTAGGTTCGAAGCATCGCAGTACATGACGAAGTCATCGTTTCTATCGGGAAGAGCAAGGATAGGAGCATTGCAAAGCATGTCCTTGAGCGTTTGGAAAGACTCCTCTTGTTCAGGACCCTAAACAAAAGGTTTATCTTTTTTAGTCAAGGAAGTAAAAGGAATGTCGATTTTTGAGAAGTTAGAAATGAAACGACGATAGTAACCAGCTAGACCAAGAAACGAACGAATTTCAGACGGAGACTTAGGAGCAATCTAATTCTTCACAGCTTCAATCTTTGCAGGGTCAACATGAATCCCAAGCTCGTTGACGGTGTGACCAAGGAATTGAACTTCTTTTAGCCAAAATTCACACTTGGAGAATTTGGCGTAAAGACGTTTCGCGCATAAAAGCTGAAGGATGAGATGCAAGTGTCACTCGTGCTCTTCTTGAGTCTTGGAATAGATAAGAATATCATCGATGAAGACGATCACGAAAGGTCTAAATAAGTTTTGCACACACGATTCATCAAGTCCATGAAAACCGTAGGTGCGTTTGTAAAACCAAAGGACATGACCACGAACACGTAATGACCATAACGTGTACGAAACGCGGTTTTGGGTATATCTTCTTCGAGGACTCGAATTTGATGATAACCAGAACGGAGAACAATCTTAGCAAAGCAAGTCGTGCCTTGTAATTGATCGAAGAGATCATCAATACGAGGAAGAGGATATCGGTTTTTGACAGTGAGCTTGTTGAGCTCACGATAGTCAATGCACATCCGAAATGATCCATCTTTCTTCTTGACGAATAAAACGGGAGCGCCCCATGGAGAAGTACTAGGGTGTATAAAGCCTTTATCAAGAAACTCTTGAAGTTAGCTCGATAGCTCTTTCATTTCTGAGGGTGCTAGATGTTAAGGAGACTTAGCGACAGGCGTAGCACCAGGCACTAATCGATACGAAAATCAACAGAAGAAGCAGGCGGAGGACCAGGAAGATCGTCGGGAAAAACATTGGGAAAATCACAAACGACGGGAACGTCACTTATGCTTGGGCCTTTATCCTTCTTTTCCACAACGTAGGCGAGAAAGGGGAAAGAACCCTTGCGCAAGTATTTGTTCACTTGAGTACACGACATAAGCTTGAGACCCTTAGAAGGTTTCTCGCCATAGACGTGTAAAGAATCACCATTGGGAAGAGGAAGACGAATGAATTATCGGAACAAACAACTTCAGCACAACCTCGCCTAAGCCAATCCATACCTACTATAATGTCGAAACTACCCATTTTCATAGGTATGAGGCCAATTGGAAACGTATGATCGTTGAGATTCAAATAGCACTTAGAAAGAACGCAATCAACTTTGATGGATTTACCATTAGCGACTTCGACAGTGAATGATTTAGGAAACTTTGAACGTCTACACTTAAGCATAGGTTCGAATTCAACGGATACAAAACTTTTATCCGCGCCAGTATTAAATAAACAAGATGCATAGACATGGTTGATGAGAAACTTACCGTTTATGACGTCGTTGGTGTTTTGCGCTTGAGTGGTGGTGATGATGAATGCTCTGCCTCGAGCTTGTTGATGCTACTGCTGCTGTTGTTGGTTGTTGTTGTTGCCGCGTTGAGGACAGATGTTTGCAAGGTGATTAAGATCACCGCACTTGAAGCAGGCTCGAATAGTAGTGGTCTGTGGTTGGGCTCCGTTAGGAACAGGGTTCTGGGCTATAACGGCCTGGTTTTGATTGGTTACTGGTTTGTGGCATTGGGCGGAAAAGTGCCCAAACCGATTGCAGTTCGTGCACAAACGACATGGTGCGTTGGTTGGATGGTAGTAAAGATAAGTGTTACACTTGGGTTGAGTCCCGGTGTAGGCTTTACGTTGTGGTTCATGGTGAGGAGTTGCAGCTACTAATGTAAGGAGTGTAGGGTTTTGCAGATTAACGACCGCACAATTTTGGCTTGAAGCCTTCCGCTTCTTGCCCTTGCTTTTCTTGGATGACTGCGAGGGGGAGGGTTCAACGGTGGTAGTTTCAGTTGTGGCTTGGTGCACGTTCTTCGTTGGAACTTTATCAGAAGTCCCACGAATAACACAGTTGTTGAGTCGGGCTGCCAAACGAAAGGTGTCCTCGAGAGTTTTAGGTGAAGCTGACACTACGAGATGAACGAAGTGGGGAGGCAATGTATGTACTTGGTGATGGCTTTGTCAACAGTGTCGACTTGGCCAGGGCACAAAATGCTTAGCTGCTTGAATCGAGCAGTGAGACCAGCGTTATCATCCCTGATTTGCTTCAGATTCCAGAATTCATTTTATAGTTTCCGAAGTTCATAGGGAGGACAAAACTCATCCCTCATCAGCTTCTTCAAGTCAGCCCAGGGTAGGGCATGGGCTACGTCGTTCCCTCGTATGTTACGCTCAGAAGTCCACCAATCGAGGGTTGTCGATCGGAACACTCCTGTTGCGTTGAGGGTCCGAAATTTATCAGGGCAGCCGCATTGCAAAAAGGATAGTTCGATGGAATCGAACCATGGAAGTAATGTGGTAGCGCCCTCTTTGCTAGTGAACTTTAGGGGTTTTCAAGCCATGAACTGCTTGAATAGGAACGTCATCTTAGGTGTTTCCACCTTGGAATCGACGGAGGCATTAGGGTTTTCAGGAACGGGTTGAATTTTGCTAACAATATTATGAGGACCGTTTCAGTTTGATGTATGCTCCGATCGGCTTCCTAGATCCTTGTATCACGTGCGGAATCCTTGTAGTAGGTAGACATAATCACAGAGATATCGTTGAATGATCTTTTCATTGATTAGAAAGCTTTACAATGCCAAGAAAATATTTTGACAGAGTTTCCCCACTGTGTCAAAAGTTCTACAAATGAAGACCCTAACACTCCTATATATAGATCACGTCCATCCGTACGAACCTAGGAGCGGATCAACCTTGATCCGTACGAACCAACAATTGTGTCCATCCGTACGAATGGACTATTATATCAAAACACCTTTCAGTTCGTAATGGATTACATACAATAACATATAATCAACTATAAACTAAGACTCGATACAAGACGGAAGCTACAGACATATGTATTCACAGACTCCCCCTTGGATGTAGCTGTAGTCATCTCGTACAGTCTTCATTAAGCTCTTCTCCCAGACCTTCTTTTCCTGTGTCTTTGCTCTTCTTGCTCTATCTTCTGTGCTCGATATTCAAATCTGCCTTTGGTCAACCACCATTCTCTTCCAACATCTGTGTAATCGAAGAACTTGGTGAGCCTGATCTTTTTATTTTCTTCCTTCTCTATTGGAGTTTGATCAGTAGGAATAGACTTGTAGTTAGGAAGTTTCAAGCTTGCCAAGAATGCAGCTTTCTTCATCCTTTCATTCATCATTGCATCATGTCTTTCCTTCTTCAAAAACTCTTGACGTTCAAGGTCTCTCCAATTAGTCTTCCAGTAGTGACCAGAGTTTATTTCTTTTTCAAAGCATACCCTAACCAGCTTCTGATATTGCAAGGCTTGTTCTTTGTCTGCTTCATAGTACATGATCTTGTTGAAGAACAAGCACTCGATATCTTTCTTTGAACAGTTCAAAAGCCACATAGGGTTGAGCACCCGTATATACCTCCAAACACAATCTTTATCTTGCAAAGTAATCACCGCTTGACATATCATAGGATCATAAATCCACCCTTTGAAGTCTTTATAGAAATCCTGTTCCATCTCCTTCAAGGGCATATTCTTCATACATCTCGGCCTCTTGACATGTAACGTGATATCCTTTTCACTAGTCACCGGATCCACTTTTATAACTCGCTTTAGATAGTGAGATTTCCACTCTGGAAATTTGCATTTGCTTGAGCACGAATGTAATACCAAAGCTTTTGTTCATGTAATCTCACCTCTGGACCCCACAAACACTGCTGAATGTTCTTCGTCTTCACTAAGTCTTCAACATCCCACCATGGCAGCGCTTTCAAGTCTTTGACGAATTCTAAGTATTGAACTCCAAACTCTCTATTGATAGCATAGACTTTCAAATCTTCTATGTATCCCAAGATAGAATATCTCCAAGAGATCGATCTGGATGTCTAGTAAAGAACTTCAGTGGTCGCTTGAACTTTCTTTCCTTAGTCATTGGTTTGAACCACTTCTTTCTCTCTTCTCGGAGTTCTTCTTTCGATAATGTTCTCGGGGCACCATCTGTACTTATCTTTTCTGCAACTTTTCTTCTCAATTCGTCTTTGTTGTGTGTTCTGAATAATTCGGCGAATGTTGGGAAATCCTCAGAGTCTTTGCTAGAGTAGTGAAATGGCACATCTTGATCAGACTCTGAATCATCTTCCACGACAACATCGTCGAAGTTATCATCTTCATCTACCATTTTGAAGACATATTCACTATCAGGAGCATTTTCAACATCTTTCTCAAAGTCAAAGTTGAAATTTTCATCATTTATGCCCAGTGCTTCCATCATACTCTCCCTTATCCAGCTTTCAACTAACTCCCCTTCCTCGATATCATGACTCAAGTATATTACCTTGGGAGTAGAAGAGAATACATACACAGATTCATCATGAGCAGCTCCTAATGTAGACTTCCCCTGAGGATGAACATCCTCACGCTCTTCATTTCATGAATCATCAAGATAATCAAGGACTTTATGGCCACCAGAAGGTCTTACAATCAAAGCACCACCATTACCACCCTGACCATCATCATCGTCATTACCTTCATCACCACTAAAATGATAATCATCTATCTCTCTGAAAAGTTCTTCTAAATCCTCTTCCTCTTCATCCTCGTCGTCGTCTTTATCATCATCTTTCTTTGATTTCATTCTACAACATTCAACTTCTATACGCCTTTTAGTTTCTTCTTTACTATATAGTTTCTTCTTTACTATATGGCACAGACACTGGCGTACCCACGAGATTGAATAGAGAGATATCCGGAACAGTATCATCAGCTTTATCATTGCCCTGATTACTCGAGGATTCTACAACATCTTCAGTAGCTTTACCCTTTCCTTTATCTTTTGCAGCTTCAGTAGCTTCTTCAGCATCTCGTCTTTCATATTCAATCCTCTGAGCCTCAGCTCTTTGGATTCCAATTTGATCAAAAGTTGCATCAACATTCAAGCCAAGACTAACTTCAATCACAGCGTACAACTTTTCCAGTTGCTTGGTCTTGATGTCTTTGTCTGCCTAAAGATCTTCCATCACTTTCTTTATAAGCTCATTCTCTGCACCCAAAGATACATTAGTAGCATTTAATTTTTCATTAGTCATTAATAACTCATTAACAACTTCATTCAGTGCAGTGTTTCCAGCCTGAAGTTCTTCAACTTTTTCATTTAGAGCTAGAACTTCATTCTTTAGAACTACATTTTCAGCTTCAACGTTCTTGAGCTTTTCATCAGAAGCTTTAAGCTTTTCATCTGTAGCAGCTTTCGCTTTCTCTAACTCTTCAACCCTCTTTTGTACAGCATCAACTCGTTCATCATTAAAGAACAGCATATCTCCAATATCTTCAAGACGTGTTGAACCAGCACCAAGATTGAATGGAATTTCTGGAAAACTAATACCAGAACCTTGTTGCTGAGGAGTTGTTGTTTTCTTCGATGTAGAACCGGGTTCTTCAACATTATATTGTTGCTGAGGTGGAGTAACATGTACCTGTTCAGTCTAAATCGGAATAGACTCTTGAAACAATGACCTTTGAGGTGTAGCAATATGCATCTCAACTTCAACAACTGGAACCTCTACTGCAGAAGTTCAACTCTTTCTACAGGTCTTTGTGTAGGCTTACAAGCCTTTAACTTTCTTGGAGAATCGTCTGTAGGTTGAGACATACGCTTCATTCTTCCTTTGCCTTTCTTCAATTTTTCTTTCTCGGTAGTCATAGGTTCATATGAAGCTTCTTCTTCATCACTATTCTTTCTCTTCCTTGATGGCCTTACTTTTCTCCCCCTTTTGCAGTTGTGGCCAGTTGTTGGTGCAATTTGTGTTATATCAATGTCGTTTTCCGTTTCGCTGCTATCAGTACGAACAACACCTTCAACTTAATCATCACCACCAACCTTCTCAACATTCTCAGCATCATCAGCAGCAATAATATTTTCTATTTCTTCAACTGTAATATCTTGCTGAGACGAACCAACATTTCCACCTTCAATGTTGTCACCACCAGGTTGAGCTTCATCCTCTGAAGGTTCATCAACTAGATCTGGTGTAGTTGGTGTTGTTTTCTTTGTTGTTCTCTTAGTGGCCTTCGGAGTTCTCTGAGTGGCAGCTTTCTCTTTCTTCTATTTGTCGTCATCTTTAATCCACCACTTAGATCTCTTATTTATAAACAACTCCATCTTCTTATCTTCATTATCCGAACCACTATCGTCATGTCTCCACTTATCGTTTGGAGGTGGCACGTAATCAGGTTTAGCAATAGCTGCAAAATTCCTTCTTGCTGGTGGTCCTTCTTCTTTGCCTTTATAAACTTGTAATCTTTTCAACGTTTCGTTGTCCATGTGATCCAGCACCAACTCATCATTTACTACCTTTGGTAAATTTTCAATCTGATCATCTAGAAGCATTTGCACGAACCTCGGATACTGCAAAAACTTCTCGTCGTTGACATTATCCACCATGTGATTAAATATAACTTGCGAAATATTATACGGCCTGTTAAGAATCAAACACGTTAGGATGCACATGATATAATCTACAGAAACATCAAATCCTCCTTTTCTGTGATACAATGCATGAATCGTAGAGTGCACAAGAAATTTATACGGCATTGATAAATTCGACTTGATAAACTGAGCATCATTCACAGTTCCTGCGTATCCCATTCTAAACCATAGGCCTTTGCACAAACGTTCAGGAACTTGAATGGGATCATCATCTTTATCCTTTAACTCTAACACCCTTCGAACGTCTTTGACTTTGATCTTAACCTCAACATCAATATCTTTTCCATTCTCATCTTTCAACTTCGTTGCAGAAAATATCGTCTTTTGAGCTTTATCATAACTAGCAGCATTCCAGAAACACTCGATGTGTGATTTGTAGCATTTGTGTGTGTAAGTCAATGCCTTTCTTATACGACTTCTCTCGATAAAATCCAAAACATCTCCAAATGGCGTCATTTATGGAAGTTTCTTATCAAGCGTGCAGCAAATGTTGTGCCTGGCATCAAAATTCGAACTCCTAGCCTGTACAAACACCATAATCAGTCACACACTAAAGAATGTTTATCGAGAAAAATTTGACACTTATAATATTTTCTAACACTTCGAAAATTTTCAATGAACAACAATCAACTACGGATGAACATAACAACGGATCAACAAATATTAACGGATGAACATGAACGGATCAACACATATACGAATGGAAAAATACATGAGGATGGATAATCAGTAACAAATCAACATACAATTACGGATCGAGTCCATTCGAACGGATCAAGTAGATCCATAACTACTTGACATTTCAACAGTTATGAACATCACAAATTCAAGATCAAAATTTTGTTTGAAATCACCAAATTAATGGAAGATTAGCATCATATGTGCGTCGATTTGATGATTTATGAAACCAATTTCAAGATTTAATCACAAACACAGCGTAGATCTAAGATTCTTGTGCCGACAGTTAAACGGATCTACAATTAACCGATTAAAACGATGATAAATGAACTCATACCTTACCCATTGTGTATGTTGTGTTAGCCAACACCACAATTTTAGAAATTTGGGAAGAGTTTCGTTATAAAAAATCTTGAAAAATTGAGAGAAAAGATAAGTTTCTCCGGATGAACACAAGTTGCGAATGGACTGCTACTAACGGTCAGCATTTATATATCCACTGTTCTTGGTTCGTACGAACCCACACTCGGGCTTTTGAATGAGCTTGCTGATTCGGATGGATCTACTGAGGTAGATTCGTATGAACCCACTATTAACTTTCAAAAAATTTCAATTTTTCCGAACTTTTTGATTTTAATCAGATTTTATATCCACTCAAATATCCAGGTCCAAGTTAATGACCCTGGTTACTCGATTTGTCGACCAAGTCCAAGTTAATGACCTTGGTTGACCCAATTCACGAACCATCTGACTTTTTCTTTCAAGTTTTCAAAAAAAAAAATATTTCAAGTTTCAACTTAATGAACTTGTTAAACTTTTTTAGGTTTTCATCATTTCAAGATTAGCTCCCACCCAGATTATAAAAGATTTGCTCTGCACTTCAGATTCCGAAGATCTGCTCTCCAACATTGGTTGTCGAAAATAAAGCAGAAATAAAATCTTTTTGTATTTTACAAACTTTATGCTAAAACATACTAAAATCTTTTTGGGTTTTATATTGAAATGAAATAACAAAAAACTATTTACAGACATATTTTTGTGAGTTGGGTTAGAGGATCATATCAGCTTTTGACAAATCACTAGCACCGTTGATCTACATAAACTTTAATGTTTTAAACGATTCACCTAGAGTGTCAGTATACTGATCCACTTAAATTCTCACACAAAGTTCAATTGATTCAAGATACGAGATTAATGTTTTAAGAACTTAACTTATTCGCGTGTCCCACCTTAGAATATACTCCCGTATCAAGATTCCCTAGATTCAGTCTTACAGGTGAATATACCTTATTGATATATGTCTCTGGGTAGTGTGAGGCCTTAAGAGCTCAGGTTAGAACTTCCGTTCGGTCAAAGAGATGAAGGCTCGACTTAAAGGTATGTTCCACTTAGGAATCTTCTTTACAGCTGCACTTGATTTATATCTTTTCTCAATTTTTATGCAGAGGGAAAGCTTTAAGCATAAAAGCATTATACGAGGTCTAGGCCACTGCTGACACAAAATCAGAAGACCAAGTATAATACCCCAGGTATCAATAAGTATAAAGACCTAGTATCTCAGAATCAGGCAACCTCTCAAATGAAATTTCGGAGTACTAAGTCCATATATCCGAGAGATGTTCCCCACTAGATAAGCAAGCTATTGTTTTTATATTTATATCTCGAAATTAATCTACTAAATGTGTAAAAACATACTGGCATATCATCAGTGAGATCGTTTATCACTATTTGACTTTCCATTTCTTTAGCGTACTGTGACTGTCTAACTGATGTACTATCATTTCCTCTTTTTACACTAACTCTTTTTGTCTTTTTCTATGTTTTTTACATTTTTTCCACTTTTAAATGTTTTTGTATCTTTTACTACATTTTCTCCCCCTAAAATCCAAAATATTTAAAGAAAGTTTGACAAACCAATGCAGATCGCTTCTCAACGTCCTCTGCCTTGGAATCACCATCGCCTTCGACAATTTCTCCCCCTGACGACAAAAGCCTCATACCGTTAAGTTTCAAAAGATATTTAAATCTAGAATTATCAAACGGTTTTGTATGCAGGTCAGCTTTTTGTTCGTCGGTGTGGATTTTTTCAATTCTAATCAACTTCTTTTCGTAGCAATCACGAATGAAGTGATGTCGAATTTCAATGTGTTTTGTCTTAGCGTGATGAACAGGGTTTTTGGTTATGTTTATAGCAGCCTCATTGTCTACAAATATTGGCGTGTTAAGAAATTGCAGACCATAGTCTCTCATCTGCTGTTGAATCCACAAGATCTGTGAACAACAGCTGCTAGCTGAGACGTACTCAGCTTCGCAAGTAGAGAGAGCGACCGTAGTATGTTTCTTACACTGCCATGTTACCAGTCGAGTTCCGAAGAACTGGCAGCCAGCTGTGGTAGACTTTGCATTCAACTTGCAGCAACCATAATATGAGTTCCTTTGAGATAACGCAAGATTCGCTTGACGATCATCAAATGAGAAGCTCTCAGACTTGATTCATAGCGAGACGTGAGGCATGTCAAATACATGATATCTGGTCTTGGCGCCGTCAGGTACATGAGCGATCCTATCATCGATCGGTACAAAGTCTCGTTGACTTTATCCCCCGTGGGATCTGGATGAATGCCATGATTAAGCGCCAATGGAGTTGACATAGAAGAAGTTCCCGTCATGTTGAATTTCTCCAACACTTCGTGAATGTACTTTGTTTGGTGAATGAAAATCCCTCCCGATAGTTGATCAACTTGCAAGCCTAAGAAGAATTTCATTTCTCCCATTGAGCTCATCTCAAATTTCAGCTTCATGACCCGTTCGAAATCTTTGCAGAGTGCGTCGTTTGTAGAACCAAATCCACATAAATTTGAACAAGCAGCAGATGACCATCAGCTTCTCGTGTGAAGAGAGTGCATCTACCTTACCACGAGTAAAACCATTCGACAATAGGTGCTGAAACAAAGTCTCGTACCAGGCTCGCGGGGCCTGATCTAACCCGTATAAGGCTTTATCGAGTAGGTAGACCTTATCCTTGTGGATAGGATCGGTGAAGCCCGGTGGCTGACCAACGTACACCTCTTCTTTACACCAAATATGATGTTGGTGAATCAGAATTGGTAAAAAATGTGGTCGAAAATGTTTTAAAGGATGAAAATGAAAATCATTCCATCAAAAATGATAATTCCAAATCACAAGATGAAGATGAAGAAAGTTTTCACAAAAATTATTTGAAAAAATCAAAGTTGGTATATCAAATGGTTAGATCTGACAAATTGTTTTCATATAATGAATTTCCGATTCAAAATGTGATAGTGGAAAAGATTGAAAAAGTATTTAAATTGATGGAAATCTAAAAGTCAGAAATTGAAAAACTTGCCGGAAAAACAGGAAATTTGAAGGGCAAGAAATCTTTTTATAATAAAACAGGAAATTCACGTTATCAAAAGAAAAATAAAAAAGCTAGTTTGGGTTATAAAAAGAAAAAGAATCAAAAGAAAAGTTTTGAAAAGACAAATTTTTAGAAAAAGATGAACTTTGTTCACGGAACAAGTTCAGAAAAAGAGAAAGAGCTCCAATTTAGTCGACAGACTAATGAGGAATTCTATGCTCGAAAGAATCAACAGCAACAGGCCAAGGATGTTTCAAATAAAACATGTTTTAAATGTCAACAAGTTGGACACATTGGTTGTAAATGTCCACAAAATCTGAAACATGTGTATGTTGAGAAAAGAAAAACAGAAGTTGAAAAACAGAAGACACCAAAGTTTGAACCAAAACAAATTTGGAAACAAAAAGATGGATTCTCAGAAGGAAACATTCAAAATGAATCAAGGTTTTATATAAAGAATGTTTCAAATGGACAAACTTGGGTGGTAAAAAGAAAAGTTACTTCTGATAGTGAGAAGAGGAAAATCGATTCAACCAAGAAGGTTGAAGTCAAGAAAGAAAAAGTTTTTTTGAAAAGTGAAAAATATTTTCCGAAAGTGAACGAATCTTACTGTGTCAAAATACACAAGGTCAAGCAGGCCTGGGTTGCTTTGTTCAAGTGATTGAGTTGTTGCTTGTGCAGGTGTTCTGAAGGACAGTTAAAGTTTAGCATAGTCATCAGAACAACCTGGCACATGAGGAGAAATCTTGTGTTTGTGGTTAAAACAGGATGTGTATGGTTTAAATTGTTAAAATTATGAAAATTTAAAAGGAATACGTCGAACCCTCACGGCTGAACAAACAAAACATGATAAAACAAGAATTAAAAATGGTTTAAAATGTTAAATATCAATGTTTTATGATCATGAGGGGTGAAAGAGAAAAAAAATGTAAAGAATAAAAGGATGGCGAGATAAAGCTATTGACATCGGTTTGTCAAATGTTTTAGAATTTTAGGGAGAGCATATAGTTTTAGAAAATTGAAAAATTCAAAAACATTTGAAAATTCGAAAAAGTACAAAAACATGAAAAAACGACAAAATGAGTTAGTGTAAAGAGGAAATGATAGTACATCAGTAAGACAATCACAGCATGCTAAAGAAATGGAAGGTTAAAAAGTGATATACGGTCTCACTAATGATATGCCAGTAGGTTTTACACACTCAGTAAATTGATTTCGAGATATAAACCTAAATCAATAACTTTTTTAATTTGTGGGGAACATCTCTCGGATATATGGACTTAGTACTCCGAAATTTCGTTTGAGAGATTGCCTGATTCTGAGATATTAGTTTTTTATACTTATTGATATCTGGGGTATTATACTTGGTATTCTGATTTTGTGTCAACAATGGCCTAGATCTTGTATAATGTTTTTTGTGCTTAAACCCCTACGCTGCATAAAAATTGAGAATATCGAAAGATATATCAAGTGTAGATGTTTAGAAGATTCCTAAGTGGAACAAACCTTTAAGTCGAGCCTTCATCTCTTTGTCTGGATGGTAGTTCTAACCTAAGCTCTCAAGGTCTCGCACTAACCTAGAGACATATATCATTTAGGTATATTCACATGTAAGATTGAATCCAGGGAATCTTGATGCGGGAGTATATTCTGAGGTGGGACACACGATTAAGTTAGTTCTTAAAACACTAATCTCGTATCTTGAATCAATTGAAGTTTGTGTGAAAATTTAAGTGGATCAGTATATTGACAATCTAGGTGAACTGTTTAAAACTTAAAGTTTATGAAGATCAATGGTGCTAGTAATTTGTCAAAAACTGATATGATCCTCTAACACAAACTCAACAAAAATATGTTTGTAAATATGTTTTCGTTTCTTTTTAGATAAAATTTCAAAAATATTTTAGGAGTGTTTTAGCATAAACTTTGTAAAATACAAAAAGATTTTATTTCAATTTATGTTTCGACAACCGATGTTGGAAAGCTGAGTTTCAAAATCTGAATATGCTGAACATATCTTGAAATAACAAGTTCATTAATTTGAAACTTGAATTTTGAAAACAAAAATAAAAAATAGTTTGAAATTGCTCTAAGGTCATTAATTTGGACTTGGTTGTTAATCGGATATTCAAGGTCATTAAGTTGAACTTGATTATCTATAAGGGTTAATGACGACATTCATGCTTAAAAGTCAAGCATAATATTGAGATTTGTAAGATAGGTAGTTGTTTGATAGGGGAAGTTTGATATACAATGTTATACATAAAGAAAGCTCACAAGTAATTCTCACAAGTGGTTCTGAATTGTCAAATGAATAGAAAGCTCGGAGAGCCAGAAAATGATCCTGAACCTGAATTGTCAAAAGTAGATTGCTTAAAGCAAGGGGGAGTTTCCTGAGAGGGAGTCTGATGAAAGGGGAACTTTGTGAATCAAGATGTAAGGGGAAGTCTATGATTCAGAATGGTCAAAGATTTTTGAAGACTCGGAAGAAAAAGATTAGCTATGATAAAGATTGACTGCAGCAATATCCAAGGGGGAGTCTATGAATGCACTATGTCTATTGCTTACGTCAATCATGTTCTTAATTGCCGATGTATCGAGTCGTAGTTGATTGTATAGGTTTATAGGTTAGACAAGACGGTGTTGTATTGCAAAGGCCAGTTCATACGAATGGCCAGTTCGCACGAACTGGACCCATTCGTCCCAAGGGCGCATCCGTGGTAAAGCTCCCATCGTCCCCAGGTGGTTCGGACGAACTAGGCATGCCTATATATAGTGGGTCAAGTCTTGTCATTTGTAACTTTGTGCGGAACAGAGGGGAAACTCTGTCCATTTGGTTTCACGGTTTCGTACTTCCATATAATCAAGAGAAACTAGTTTAATTAGCTTGTTCTTGTGCATGTCCCCTTCATACTCGGATTCCGCACGAGATATGAAGTCATACTAGCCGGTCGAAGCATTCGGGAGCACCGAAACGGTCCTCACATTTATTGTCATTAAGAGCCACCTGCTCCACCAAAATCAGAAGCTGTTCCAGGTCTTACGATTCCGGACCAGCACTCAATTCCCTTTTCCAGTGCCAATAGTAAGTCACTAACCCGAGACTGTGAACGATTCTGTTTTTTATCTTGCATTTCCTATCCACCTCTAGCATGAACAGACGCGGGAAAATATATTTATGTGGTTCACTAACTGCCCAAGGATCCAACCAGAAAGCGATACTATCCCCCTTACATGGCACACCTTTGAAATAATTACGTATCGGGGAGTCATTTACCATCATTCTAGAGATCACCTTTAAAATATTATTCCAAGCGCCACCCATATCCCGTCGTGCTGAAATAAAATCCTAATTTCGGTTAGACTAATGAATAGCCGTAACTACTTTTTTCCAAAGGTTGTTCTCTTCCGCCTTATACCGCCATCCCTATTTCATTAGAAGGGCTACATTAATATTTCTTACTTTACTTATTTCAATCCCCCCCTTCCTCTTTGTTTATCGTCACACGCTCCCACGCCACCCAATGCACTTTATGAACTTCGTTAGATCCTCCCCATAAGAATCTCCTTATCATTTTTTTCTAGATCGCTTATAACTTTACTAGGCGCCTTGTAAAGCGAAAAGTAATAGTTAGGTAAACTTTCTAGAACAGCTTTGATAAGGAAAACTCTTCCCCCAATGGATAATGACTCACCATTCCACTTAGAGAGCCTAGCTTCGAAAACATCGTACACCGGTTTCCAATTATTGATACAGTTCATTCGTGCTCCTACCATTATACCCAAATACTTAAACGGAAGGTTATCCACTTTGCATCTACTTCCACCGAGCTCACACCAATACCAAACATATTAGACTTAGAGAGATTGATTCTCATACCTGAACACAAGTAGAAAACACAGAGAATCCTCACCACATTCACCACATTACTGGAAGACCAATCACCAAGGATTATGGCATCATCCATGTAAAAGAGGTGAGTAAGATTTGGCCCGCCGTTTGAGAGTCTAATCCCATTAATTATGTCAACTTCCTTTGCCTTGTCCAGCATACAAGATAACGCCTCCATCACAAGAAGAAAAAGGAAAGGAGATAACGGGTCTCCTTGTCTCATTCCTTTTTTGCATTGGAATTCAAAAGTGGGAGACCCATTCACCAAAATGGAAGATCTAGCCGACTTTAAGACCCCCAAAATCCAAGAACACCAAATATGAGGAAAACCCATTTGAAGCATAATATCAATAACGAACTGCCAGTTAACGTTATCATAAGCCTTATCAAAGTCGATCTTTAATATATAGGCCTTTCTCTTAAGCTTCTTGCACCAAGTGATAACTTGGTTACGATAAGAGGACCATCCAATATATACTTCCCTTTTAAAAAGGCTGATTGAGACTCCGAGACAATCTTAATCGTCACTTTTTTGAGATGATTAGCAAGAATTTTCGAAATAACCTTGCTAATAACCCTGATAAGATTGATAGGCTGGTAGTTATTTTATTCCACCGGATCTTTCATTTTAGGGACAAGCGTAATAAAAGACGATCCGCTACCTCGGCTAATCTCTCCTTCCTTGTAGAAGTGGTCCATAATGTTCCTAAAATCGAGTTCAAATAAATGCCAAAAATGTTAGAAATGTTTCAAATTGAACCCATCAGGACCAGGGGACCGGTCATCCCCGCAGTCAAAGACTGCGTCTTTAATCTCTATGCTCGAAAAAGGCTCCTCCAACTTACTCTTGTCATCTTCCGAAATATTTTTTAAATTATCACATCTGAGAATTGGTCGAGCATGACAGTCTTCCATAAACCTTTTCTTAAAAAAGCTAAGAATCTCCTTTTTTACCTTCGTTGGCTTGGTAACCCAGTTACCGTTGACGTCAATTCCAGGAATCAAGTTTTTCGCTTTCCTATTGTTAATTAATCCATGGAAAAATTTCGAATTTTAATCCCCCTCTACAACCCACTTGACCCGAGCTCTCTGTTTAAGCTCAGATCCTTTCTTCAGGCTCAGCTCATTAAGAACCTTTTTACATTCAACGTAGGTCCATTCTTCCTCCTCCGTTAATTCTTGGCTCTCCATTTCTTTCTTCTAACTCTTCTATATCAACTATGGTTGATCTTTCTTCCTCCCTTTCTTTTTTCAGCATATCATCCCTCCAACCTTTAATGCGATTTCTAATATGGGCAAATTTCTTGGTCAAGTACGTGTGAGGAGCTCCAATGAACTGGAACGATTCAGCCGCCAACATAACCACTTCCTCATACCCAGCTTTTCCCATCCAGGAGTTATAAACCCTAAACGGCCGAGGGCCGAAATTGGCAAAATTGATAGTAAGGACATGAGGCCCATGATCTGAATAAGGGTAGTGTAGAACCCTAAGGCAAGCCTCGGGCCATTTGTTGAAAAAACTCGGGCTGACTAACATTCTATCAATTTTGGTCAATTTTTTTTCCGTTGTCTCGAACACAAGTATATTGTCTACCCTGCATGTTGTATTCTAAAAGACCCGAGTTAAAAATAAAACTATTAAAATTACTGGCACATACCGGCTTGAACACACTATTTTTCCTTTCTTTTCTAAATCTCACAGCATTGAAATCCCCAGTGATGATCCAATGTCATGTTCCTCTCGATAACTCCATCTGGATATCATCCCAAAGTTTCTGCTTTGCCGACACACTCTAAGGGGCATATATGTTCGCCACATTAATCTCCTCATTACTGCCTTTTATATAGCCTTTAACGATTAAGAAGTTTCTGTTTTTGACCGACTCCCTATACTCGAAGTACACAGGATCCCAGAGGCATAAAAAACCACCTGATTGGCCTATAGAACCCACCGAATCCATCCCAAATTTTTTATTCCCCCATGCTTTCGAAAGATCAAAACCATCGATATCTTCTTGCTTCGTTTCCTGAATACAAAAGAAACTAATGTTGTTTTTCAATTTCACTTCCTTAATCCACGGGTGCTTTTTAATTCCCCCAATTCCACTGATGTTTTGAGACAGGAAATTCATTGGTAGACTAGATTAATTCCTTCATCCAGTATTGTCTCTCTAACCAACATGCCCTAGTTAACCAGCGAAACACCCAATTTTGCCCCAATTTCCATCGTAGCCTTTATCTCCTTATCAACATTGAACTCTAAATCATTAGGGTTCTCCACCTCCCTCTCTACGCTGCACACCTCATCTCCCCTATCATCACGTTCAGCAGCCACACTCGTCCTAGGAGAACAAACCCTAACATTCAGATCAAAATCCCCTCCCTCCATGTTATCGTTCTCCTCTGCATTATTTTCTTCCGTATTTGTTCTACAGTTCCAGTTCTTCAAAAGTCTATCTAAATCAAACGGGTCTTTATCAGACTCCTTGGATCTTTTTTGGGGCCTACTTTCTTCAGTTGGGCTGGGCATATATTGTTTATCTTTTTTTCTACCTGGGTGTCACACCCCAACCGATGGCGGAATCATCGGGGCATGGCACTGAGCGAAACAGATTGTCCAGAAGTTTCCATAATAATTATCATTACCATTCAATTAAATAACATGTCCCATACCATGTCTCAAACAGAAAACAAATTATTACAGATAAAACTAGGCAAATAATTCTGTTCCGACAACTCAGATTTAAATAGAGCAATTGTTTATCTGCTTCTAGAGACCCTTGATTCAATTACTACAGACAACTATTTGTTGGGCTCTAAAGCTTTATTCTAGCTTCAAATTCCTACCAGATGTGCATCCTAAGCACCTGTCACATACGTTAAAATAAAGTCAATACATAAAATGTAAAGGTGAGCATACAAGTTTGATAATAGCATATAGAGTTCAAATTCATTTACGCATAACCAGCAAGTACACATAGTGAAATGAAGCACGTTAGTTATCGACATAGATCCATCGATACCAATGACTGCGGGTTGACTGCCCGAGGCAGTTCTCAATACATGATTACCACCGAAATCCATGCAAGTAATTGTCCTTAACAACCCCCGGGTGAACGGGTGCTGAGTCCGAACTATAGTACTATCGTTGCTAAGGCAGGTAGACAGCATTCCATGTGTAAATATAACAAACAAGCATTCATAAGCCACGTATAACATGCATTATCGGTTAGCGTACCAATAGTATTGAGTAGTGTGTTTGATGTGATTTGAATAGTTGTAACGTATGTAACACCCAAAAGTGCATAAAGCAAAAAGGGATCGAGTATACTCACAGCAGTTGATGGATTGAAGGGAGCGCTTAGCGAGTAAAGTTAGCCTGAATGGATTGATAGCATAACGATAAGTGACACGTAAAACGATTACGAAGTGTGAATGGGTCGGATAGCAGTTCGGTCGGATGGTAATCCGATCGGACAGCAATCTGTGCGGATGTCAATTCGCTCGAATGGTCATCCGGTCGGATGGTAGTCCGGTCGGATGACTATTCGAGTGGATTGTTTCTTCCTAAGGGATGAATGTGTTTTTGTACGATGGCTTGTCTTTTGAAGTTTTCGTTGTAGCATTGTGAAAACATCGAAGTATCTCTATCTTTCAAGTCGGTCTGGTCGGACGGCGACCTTAGTGATGAGTTTACTTAATGGAAACAATTCATAGCAGAAGAGTCACTCGGTCGGATGTCCATTCGACCGGGTGGCAATCATGTTAATGAACATGTTGAAAATTGTTTAAGTCTTTAAAGTCCTAGTATCTCATGATCCGAAGAGTAATCCGGTCGGATGGTAGTCCGATCGGATGGTAATTCGTTCAATACTCAAACTTCAGATGGAGTTGACTAAGTGTGGGACCCAAGATGTTATCCGTTCGGACAGTAATCCATTCGGGTAGTCTATCCGGTCGGACAGCAATCCGTTCCGATTGTTCCGTTCGTCTTACACTTGGTCATTTTGATTGTTTGTCGTTTTATCGAGACATTTTGACAACGTGTTAACCAACAGAACCCCATCTTGACCCAAGTGACCAAACCGACCAGAAATCACCCTAGTTCAGCCAGTTAACCGGTTCAAGGCGGTTGTTCTGGTTTAACCCAGAATCGGTAGTCTCGTGAGTAGAATCCAGTTCTTGGACTAGTGCAACACTAAGAATGAGTGGGAGACTAGAACAAGGTCCGATTCTATCGGTTTTGAGTGCATTGAGTATAAAAGAGTTGAAAGAAAGTTAGAAACCATCTTTCAATCCTTTTCCACTATGTTTAAGCTTAGATCAACGCGAGATCTGATCTTTGTGCATTTGTGTGGAAATCTATCAGATCTAAGTTGTTCGTGGTGGATTGAGGCCAAAACAAGAAGTTCTTCAAGAACTCATGATGACATCATCCTAGAACACCTCAAATCTAGTGATTTCACGGTTAAAAGTTAAGATTCAAAAGATAGAAAGGTGTATGAGTGCGTGTAGATCAAGAAAGTACAAGATTTAGGTCGATATCTTACCCGGATTGAGAGAAATCGAAGAAAGGTGAGGAAAGCGTGTTGTTCGGACAGAGAGTTTCCAAAAGTGGAAAGAATGAAAGTGACACGGGTATTTATAGGATTCCAAAAGAGGAAAGGGTTGTCCGGTCAGATGGCACACCGCCCGGATGACTGTCCGGTCGGATGGCATCTCGGTCGGATGGCACCTGACACTCATTGACCCAGTGGCTATCCGATCGGATGGCTATCCGGCCGGATGGCACTTGGTTTATGTGTTTGACGCGACGATTTGTGCTGATTCGATTTCGGTTGTGATCGATGCGATGCGATGCGATAGGGTTTCCTAGTCAAATTACTTTTAATCCCAACCACTCATATCTCGCACTATCTCTTCTCCACTAATTATCATGCCAATTCGATTGTGATTCAAGTTCGAGTTCGATTGAGTTCGATTGCATTTCGAGTTTCGATTGATTACCACACATAACAAAATAAACATGCACAAGTAACACATAAGGCACACACACACGTATAACCATAATTAAAGTGCGTAATTCGAGTTGGGATTCGATTCGATTAGCATAGTTTGATTATCGTTTAGTTAACTTTATCGCATTGTTACTTCCTACAGTTCACAGTCATAAATCGATTAGGTGGCGATTGAAATACGTCGATTGTTGTATTTATTGACACTTACTCCACATAATACAACTAAAATAAATATACAAAAGAAACTTACTACAAGTCAAGTTGCACGAAATTGGTCGTTGACTTTGACCTTGACTTTGACTTCCTGAAAACACGGGGTGTTACAGCCTCCCCTTGTTTAGGGAATTTCGTCCTGAAATTAGACTGGAAGTTGTACCCCACCGTGAATCACGTTTGAGAATTTTCTCTTTCTAGACTTTCTCTTTAAACAACTGCGGGTACTTCGCCTTCATGTCGCTTTCGAGTTCCCAAGTAAACTTTGCGCCTCGTTTGCCTTCCCATCAGACTTTCACAATTGGAATGCGAGAGCGTCTGAGTTGCTTGGTTTGGCGGTCCATGATTTCAACAGGCTTCTCCACGAAGTGTAATGTTTCGTTCACTTGCAGGTCATCGAGAGGAATGTGTAAGTCGTGGTAGGCTAGGCACTTTCGGAGGTTTGACACGTGGAAAGTCGGGTGGACGTTACTAAGTTCCTCCGGTAATTCGAGTCTGTAGGCGACTTTTCCGATCCTTTCCAGAATCTTAAAAGGTCCAACATATCAGGGCGCGAGCTTTCCTTTCTTGCCGAATCGGACCACACCCTTCCAAGGTGATACCTTTAGGAGTACGTAGTCACCAACGTCAAATTCAAGGGGCTTGCATCGTCTATCGGCATAACTTTTCTGTCGATTCCGAGCTTTTACCAAGTTGTCTCGAATTTGGAAGATTTTGTCTGTCGTTTCTTGAAGTAGCTCAGGACCGGTTAATTGTGAATGACCGATCTCGTGCCATACAATAGGCGATCGACATCTTCTTCCGTATAAAGCCTCGAATGGTGCCATTTGAATGCTAGAATGATAGTTGTTGTTATACGAGAATTCGACTAGCGGCAGGTATTTGTCCCAATTACCACCGAAGTCTATGACACACGAACGGAGCATGTCTTCAAGAGTACGAATCGTTCTTTCAGTCTGACCGTCGGTTTGAGGGTGGAAAGCAGTACTTAGATCTAGCGATGTACCGAGTGCCATTTGAAATGTTTCCCACAGTCGCGAAGTAAACCGAGCATCACGATCAGAGATGATGTCGCAAGGCGTACCATGATTACAGATGATCTCGTCGGTGTAGATTCAGGCTAATCGTTCTACCTTGTAGTCTTCCCGTATAGCCAAAAAGTGAGCTGATTTAGTCAATCGGTCAACCACAACCCAGATGTTGTCGTGACCTGATGACGTGTGCGGTAGCTTTGTTATAAAGTCCATAGCTATACTCTCCCACTTCCACATGGGGATCGGTGGTTGTTCGAGTAAGCCAGAGGGTCTTTGATGTTCAGCCTTGACTCTTGCGCAAGTTAGGCATTTCCCTACGTAGAGAGCAATATCCCTTTTCATGCCCGGCCACCAGTACCTATAGCGGAGGTCCTGGTACATTTTGTCGGCACCGGGATGAATAGAGTACCAGGATTTGTGGGCTTCGTCCATCAGAATCTGTCGCAAATCGGTCCGTTTAGGGATCCAAATTCGGTCCAGAAAGTGGAATATCCCATTCGACTTGCTCACAAGCTGGGCTCCATCGTGGTAAATTCTTTCCTTCTTCAGAGTGCGTTCGTTAAAACACACATGCTGAGCTTCGCGGATGAGGGTCTCGAGGTCGTGTTGGGCTTGAACATTACGAGTACTAAGCAAATAGCTCCGTCTGCTAAGTGCGTCGGCAACAACATTTGCCTTGCCTGGGTGATAACGAATCTCACAGTCGTAATCGTTGAGAAATTCTACCCATCGGCGTTGACGCATATTAAGTTCCTTCTGATTAAAGATATGCTGTAGGCTCCTATGATCGGTGAAGATCATACACTTGGTACCATACAGGTAGTGTCCCCAAATCTTTAACGCAAAAACAACTGCGCCTAGCTCGAGATCATGGGTTGTATAGTTCTTCTCGTGGATTTTGAGCTGACGAGATGCGTAAGCTATAACATTGTCCCGTTGCATAAGAACACAACCAAGACCAAGGTTGGAAGCATCACAGTAGACAATGAAATCGTTGTTTCCGTCGGGTAATGTGAGAACAGGAGCATTGCAAAGCTTATGCTTGAGGGTTTGAAAGGCAAACTCTTGTTCGGTTTTCCAAACAAAAGGTTTGTCTTTGTGCGTGAGAGCGGTAAGCGGCACAGCGATCTTTGAGAATCCTTCGATAAATCGTCGATAGTAGCCCGCTAATCCGAGAAAATAACGAACTTCAGATGGGTTCTTAGGTGTAATCCAACTCTTAACAACTTCAATCTTCGCAGGATCAACGTGAATACCTTGACTATTAACAATGTGACCCAGAAACTGAACTTCCTCCAACCAGAATTCACACTTGGAGAACTTGGCATAGAGTTGGTTCCCCTGGAGTAGCTCGAGAACCAAACGTAGATGTTGCACGTGTTCGGCTTTCGATTTGGAATAGATCAAGACATCGTCGATGAATACGATGACGAAACGGTCGAGATATGGTTTACACACGCGATTCATCAGATCCATGAAAACCGCGGGTGCGTTGGTTAAACCAAAAGGCATAACAACGAATTCGTAGTGGCCGTATCGAGTGCGAAACGCGGTTTTGGGTATATCCTCCTCCTGAATACGTAGTTGGTGATATCCTGAACGTAGATCTATCTTCGAGAAGCACGTAGCACCTTGTAGTTGGTCAAACAAATAGTCGATGCGGGGTAGGGGATAGCGGTTCTTGATAGTTAGTTTATTCAATTCCCGGTAGTCGATGCACATCCGGAACGACCCATCCTTCTTTTTGACGAAAAGGACCGGCGCGCCCCAAGGAGAGGTGCTCGGGCGAATGAAACCTTTCTCAAGTAATTCCTGGAGTTGGTTTGAGAGTTCGCGCAATTCGGACGGCGCGAGTCAGTAGGGAGCTTTGGCAATAGGGTTGGCTCCAGGAATGAGGTCGATACGAAAGTCGATATCACGACTTGGCGGTAGTCCGGGAAGATCCTCTGGAAAAACATTAGGAAATTCTCAAACCACTGGAACGTCTTTTACTTCCTTCTTTTCTTTCTTTTCCTTCTCCGCTACTACAATGTTAGCCAAGAAAGCCCTGTATTCCTTTCGAAGTAGTATCACCGTAAACACACAATAGATCACCATTCGCCAGCGAGAAACGAATCATCTTGTCGAAGCATACAACTTCAGCCTGGTTTTCACGAAGAAAGTCCATGCCTACTATGACGTCAAAACTTCCAAGTTGCATCGGAATAAGGTCGATTGGGAAGATGTGATTGTTGAGCTTAAGAGTACAATCACGAAGTACAGAATTAACGGCGACGGTTCTTCTGGTAGCGACTTCAACATCGAACGTCAAGGAGAGTTGGGTGCGTTTACGACTAAGGAGTTTCTCGAATTCGAACGATACAAAGCAATTATCGGCTCCAATATCAAATAAACACGAAGCATAAATACCATTCACAAGGAACGTACCATTGACCACGTTGTTGTCGGCTTGGGCTTGACGCACGTTGATGTTGAAGGTTCATGCGCGTGGTGCTTGTTGTTGTTGCTGCTGCTGGTGTTGAAGTTGTTGTTGCTGCTGGGGCTCTTGTTTCACAACCCTGTTTGGGCACATGTTGGCGAAGTGATTAGGATCGCCACATGCGAAGCAGGCTCTGGCGTTGACCGCGGGTGCCGGAGGAGCTTGTTGACCCTGAGGAGCGGTGAGTAGAGCTTGATGAGCAGGAGCTTGTCGAGCACGGAAGTTGGTAGTAAAGTGACCGTACATATTGCAATGAGCACAGAAACGGCAAGCAATGGCAGTCGGGTGGTGGTAGGTACAAGTAGGGCAGAGCGGGTGTGGCCCAGTGTATGCACGTTTTGCAGGTGGTGCATTTTCCACAGGCGCCGCTACTTGACGTTGTTGGGCTGGTACGGCTTGAATTGGTGCAGCAGTGATCGCACAGTTCTTGTTGCTGGAGCTGTTCTTTCTCTTGTTCTTCCTCTTGTTGCTCGATGAGGTGGTGGTTTCAGTTGGTGCGGCGTTGGTAGCTTGATGCAGGTGCTTTGAAGTTTTATCCCAGACGCCAGCCTTAACCCGTTTGTCGTTGATTTCAGCGGCCAGTAGATAAGTCTCTTCGATCGTCGTAGTCTTAGCCGCTTGCACGAAATCAGCAACACAGTCAGGCAGGTTTCGGATATACTTCTTGATTGTCATGTCTGGCGTCTTGACCTGATCGGGACAAATGATGCTGAGCTGTTTGAAGCGAGCAGTGAGCGCAGCATTTTCACCATCCTTTTGCTGTATGTGCCAAAATTCATCCTCTGGCTTCTGACGTTCATGAGGAGGGCAGAATTCTTCCAGCATGACTTCCTTGAGCTCGTCCCACGACAGACCGTAGGCTGCATCGTTCCCTCGCTTGTTTCTCTCGGCCGTCCACCAGTCTAGAGCAAGGGACTGGAAAACGCCGGTAGCATTCAGAGTACGGAGGTCATCAGGGCAACCACTCTGTCGTAGAGTGACCTCAATGGAGTCAAACCATTGGAATAGTGCAGTAGGACCTCCCTCGCCAGTGAATTCTTTTGGCCCACACGACTTGAATTGCTTGAAATTGAAGGCCTTGGCGGTAGCTTTAGGAGCTTCGGTTCTCGACTCCTCAAACGACTTGCTGGTGTTCTCATAAACATCACTCACGGCCTTTGCTACACTTTTAGCGATGATGGCAGCAAGGCGTTTGTCTCTCTTTTCTTGACGAGAAAGTAAGGGATGACGGGATCCAGATGACATTGTCTGCAACAGACATCGTCACGGGACTCAACACATTGTATTTGAATCTCACCCCACACGTCTACTACTTACTAAAGCTCAGGAACACGCATATCATGTAAACACATAAACACATAGCCATGTAGAACACAGAACCACATAATCACGTAAACACATAAGCACGTAGAGCACAGAAACACATAACCACATACGCATGTAATCACAAAGGCGGTCAGAATACAGAAACCTATCATTCACAGTTCGCGAGCGTTCGAATATAGCGTTCGCGTTTGATATATCGAGTCGTGTAGTATAAGCGTAGCATAAAGTCGTCCATAATTTAGCGATTTGTTAACGTATCGAGATAGAAATGCAGTGCGAGTTGTACGTGTCGATCGAAGTGGAAGCAAAAATCGATTAAATCTCCAAAATTTAAACACATAAACAGGTAAACACATATATAAGCACATAAAATCGACGAAACATCAGAGTCGGCAGTTGCGGGCTCAGAATCAAAACACATAAAATTCGAGAAATAGATTGTCTGCGGCTGGTAGACTTCGACTACCCAAAGTGGTTCGACTATTCACAAGGATCCGTTGTGCACTTTTGACCTTCAGGACTATGCTTCTGCCTCGATTCTTGGGCGTTTGGCACACATCCAGTTAGTCATATTGTGACTTCAGGTCATTGGAGTCCGTCGAGACTTTGGTGAGAGTTTTGTAAAATGAACGGAACAAGTAGTCAAGGTTAGGGTTTCACCCCTAGCTTAACGACTTTGTCCCTGTTTTTTTTTTTTTTTTTTGTAAAATAGAGGAGATTATTCATCAAAATATGGATTTCACTCCTGATTTGGCATAATTCTCCCCATTTGTAGATAAAATGCGGGTTAATTAAGCAACTTTAGTCGAGAGTTTGCGGTTTTCACACCTAATCTCGGCTTAATTGCTCATTCATAATTGGAAATTCGAGTGCAGTGATAGTGTAGAATAAGCGAGAATAGCGAGAAATAGCGGTAAGCTCATACATGATCCCTAACGGATATGCACAAGTCGGTCTGTTGGTTCCTAACTATAGACTAGGTATCTAAGACATCGACCCAGACTAGGTCGTGTCTTGCCTAATCCCCTATAGTTATGACTCTGATACCAATCTGTCACACCCCAACCGATGGCGGAATCATCGGGGCATGGCACTGAGCGAAACAGATTGTCCAGAAGTTTCCATAACAATTATCATTACCATTCAATTAAATAACATGTCCCATACCATGTCTCAAACAGTAAACAAATTATTACTGATAAAACTAGGCAAATAATTATGTTCCGACAACTCAGATTTAAATAGAGCAATTGTTTATCTGCTTCTAGAGACCCTTGATTCAATTACTACAGACAACTATTTGTTGGGCTCTAAAGCTTTATTCTAGCTTCAAATTCCTACCAGATGTGCATCCTAAGCACCTGTCACATACGTTAAAATAAAGTCAATACATAAAATGTAAAGGTGAGCATACAAGTTTGATAATAGCATATAGAGTTCAAATTCCTTTACGCATAACCAGCACGTACACATAGTGAAATGAAGCACGTTAGTTATCGACATAGATCCATCGATACCAATGACTGCGGGTTGACTGCCCGAGGCAGTTCGCAATACATGATTACCACCGAAATCCATGCAAGTAATTATCCTTAACAACCCCCGGGTGAACGGGTGCTGAGTCCAAACTATAGTACTATCGTTGCTAAGGCAGGTAGACAGCATTCCATGTGTAAACATAACAAACAAGCATTCATAAGCCACGTATAACATGCATTATCGGTTAGCGTTAAAATAGTATTGAGTAGTGTGTTTGATGTGATTTGAATAGTTGTAACGTATGTAACACCCAAAAGTGCATAAAGCAAAAAGGGATCGAATATACTCACAGCGGTTGATGGATTGAAGGGAGCGCTTAGCTAGTAAAGTTAGCCTGAATGGATTGATAGCATAACGATAAGTGACACGTAAAACGATTACAAAGTGTGAATGGGTCGGATAGCAGTTCGGTCGGATGGTAATCCGATCGGACAGCAATCCGTGCGGATGTCAATTCGCTCGGATGGTCATCCGGTCGGATGGTAGTCCGGTCGGATGACTATTCTTGTGGATTGTTTCTTCCTAAGGGATGAATGTGTTTGTGTTCGATGGCTTTTCTTTTGAAGTTTTCATTGTAGCATTGTGAAAACATCGAAGTATCTCTATCTTTCAAGTCGGTCGATCAGACGGTCTATCGTGCCGACAGCAATCCGTTCGGATTATCATCCGGTCGGACAGTAGTCCGGTCGAACGGCGACCTTAGTGATGAGTTTACTTAATGGAAACAATTCATAGCAGAAGAGTCACTCGGTCGGATGTCCATTCGACCGGGTGGCAATCCTGTTAATGAACATGTTGAAAATTGTTTAAGTCTTTAAAGTCCTAGTATCTCATGATCCGAAGAGTAATCCGGTCGGATGGTAGTCCGATCGGATGGTAATTCGTTCAATACTCAAACTTCAGATGGAGTTGACTAAGTGTGGGACCCAAGATGTTATCCGTTCGGACAGCAATCCGTTTGGGTAGTCTATCCGGTCGGACAGCAATCCGTTCCGATTGTTCCGTTCGTCTTACACTTGGTCATTTTGATTGTTTGTAGTTTTATCGAGACATTTTGACAACGTGTTAACCAACAGAACCCCATCTTGACCCAAGTGACCAAACCGACCAGGAATCACCCTAGTTCGGCCAGTTAATCGGTTCAAGGCGGTTGTTCTGGTTTAACCCGGAATCGGTAGTTTCGTGAGTAGAATCCAGATCTTGGACTAGTACAACACTAAGAATGAGTGGGAGACTAGAACAAGGTCCGATTCTATCGGTTTTGAGTGCATTGGTATAAAAGAGTTGAAAGAAAGTTAGAAACCATCTTTCAATCCTTTTCCACTATGTTTAAGCTTAGATCTACGCGAGATCTTTGTGTATTTGTGTGGAAATCTATCAGATCTAAGTTGTTCGTGGTGGATTGAGGCCAAAACAAGAAGTTCTTCAAGAACTCATGATGACATCATCCTAGAACACCTCAAATCTAGTGATTTCACGGTTAATAGTTAAGATTCAAAAGATAGAAAGGTGTAGGAGTGCGTGTAGATCAAGAAAGTACAAGATTTAGGTCGAGATCTTACCCGGATTGAGAGAAATCGAAGAAAGGTGAGGAGAGCGTGTTGTTCGGACAGAGAGTTTCCAAAAGTGGAAAGAATGAAAGTGACACGGGTATTTATAGGATTCCAAAAGAGGAAAGGGCTGTCCGGTCGGATGGCACACCGCCCGGATGACTGACCGGTCGGATGGCATCTCGGTCGGATGGCACCTGACACTCATTGACCCAGTGGCTATCCGGTCGGATGGCTATCCGGCCGGATGGCACTTGGTTTATGTGTTTGACGCGACGATTTGTGCTGATTCGATTTTGGTTGCGATCGATGCGATGCGATAGGGTTTCCTAGTCAAATTACTTTTAATCCCAACCACTCATATCTCGCACTATCTCTTCTCCACTAATTATCATGCCAATTCAATTGTGATTCGAGTTCGAGTTCGATTGCATTTCGAGTTTCGATTGATTACCACACATAACAAAATAAACATGCACAAGTAACACATAAGGCGCACACACACGTATAACCATAATTAAAGTGCGTAATTCGAGTTGCGATTCGATTCGATTCGATTAGCATAGTTTGATTATCGTTTTGTTAACTTTATCGCATTGTTACTTCCTACAGTTCACAGTCGTAAATCGATTAGGTGGCGATTGAAATACGTCGATTGTTGTATTTATTGACACTTACTCCACATAATACAACTAAAATAAATATACAAAAGAAACTTACTACAAGTCAAGTTGCACGAAATCGGTCGTTGACTTTGACCTTGACTTTGACTTCCTGAAAACACGGGGTGTTACACTGGGCTTAACATAACAGGCGCTTTTTTCTTTGGTTTCTTAGACTTTCTAGAAGCATTAAAATAATAAATGACATCTTCTCTCTCTTCAAGCGTGCATTCCTCGGGTCCCACACTTTTTCTGACATAACCGATTTGCTTTGCAAATCCCTATCCTTGTTCGACTTTTCCTCTTCCAAGATACCGTTACCCGACCCCCCGTCTTCTGGATTCCGGCACGACTTCACCAGAGTTTCCTCCACCACCGGTCTCTCCTCCTCTACTGTCGACATCAAACCTACAATCCCTAGGTAGTCAGGCTCCCATTCTCCAGCTTCTTCCATAATCCAAGTTTCGAAACTTCTGTTTTTTCCACTTTAGGGTTACGGTGTCCTGAATCCTCTCTCCGTCCCCTACCAAGACTCCCACACGCACCATGGATAGATCACCATCGTCAATAGAGAGTTGAGCCGAATGAACTACAGCTCCAAACTGACTAGCAATCGAATCAAACACCTTATTATCCACGAGGTGTAACGGTACCCCATGCAGGTTGAGCCATGCAACTCTTTCATATGGTAACGATTGTCCCTCCCACATATCTAGAACTGAGAACCACCTTTTCCATACACCGTGTTTCAACAAAAAGTCCTTCGTCTCCTCTTCTCCACTGAATTTAAGCATCAAAGATAACCCCCCAACACAGTGAATCTCCAACCCCTTATAACCTTCAGTATTGAGAATCTTATCCATCCTGGTTAAAGTTATCAGATCCTTTGTCCTGCCTATAAGCGCTTTCTAGTGTAGGAACCGGAACGCATGAACATCTTTTGGGACATCTATGGCCTTACCACCTATACCAGGACTAGACCTATCATCTCCCCCGTTACAAGTACTAGATCTGTAAGCTCCCCCGGTGCCAGTCTTCTTCCCTCCTACCAACTCCGCGAAGGACACACCTCCTTTTTGAATAAAATTGTTGAAAGCAGGTTTTTCCTGTTGATGTAACACTTGATTTACTGAGTTTTTTTCTAGGCTGGTCCTCTTCCTCCAAAAGGCCAACATTCTCCATAGCAAACTTGGCTATATTGACTCTCAATCTGTTCTTCCCAATTTTAATACCGTTCATACTTTGTTCGAGCTCTTTTGCGTTCTTAACCTGTGTGAATGAAACAAACCCGAATCTATTACTTTCTTTATCTTTCTTCCACGCTATGTACGTCCCAACAACTTCCCCGAAACCCCCTAAGAACTCCGAAACCTCCCAGGGGGTGCACCCTATAGGAAGGTTCGACACATAAAACTTCGTCACATTCCGATCAGTCTTCTTCTCAGCATGCCTCTCTCTGGAGTTCCGACGAGAGGGTACATCCTTCCATTCTTCTTCTTCTTTTCTCCCTCCTCCCATTGCAGAGTTATTGTACGTACTCCAAAAGCTCAAGATAATGAAGGGTAGATTAAACATATGATAATGAAGGGTAGATTAAAGATAGACGAAAGAAAATAATGAAAAAAACTAGTTCAAAATGGGTAAATATAAAAAAATAATTTTTTTTAAAGTTTTAGTAAAAATAACAGTAAAATAACAATTATATAATTTACTTTTAATAAAATAAGTTATAATAGGTAAATTTGATTTTTTTATCATTAAAGAAGGTAATAAATGCAATTTTAAATTTGTGTTAGGTGAGCTTGCAATGCAATGCATCAATGAAGTTTCAAACGTAGATATACAATTTATGAGTTTTTTTCCCAAACTAGTCTTGATGAGGAAAGTATTTACAAAAATAGTACTATTTACCAAAGTAGTGTTTCTGAAAAACTTACTTGTTTATATCCCCTAATATCATTGGATAAAGCCCAATACAAATAGAGTAAATTACTATTCTCGTCTTTTATGTATATAGATATCACTTTAGCCCTTTAGGTATATAAATTTCTCTTTTCATCCTTAAACTAAGGAAATAACAGAAATCATCATCTATACATATAATAAAAGAAACCATCTTTGAGACACTTGTCATCATATTAGGCTATGTATCTATTAATTTTTCTATTATTTAGATTAATTTTTCTAATTAGTTATAGATAAGTCTTCTATTAAATATTATTTAGTTTAATCTGTTATGGATAATTAGTATTTAATTTAATCTCTTCTAATTAGTTATAGATAAACCTCCTACTAAATATTATTTTATTTAATCTTTTCTGAGTTAAGTGTCATTTACGTCCCTGTGGTTTGTTCACTTTTGCTATTTCGGACCAAATTTTAAAATTGCACCGTTTTCCTCCCTAAGATTTTGGAAACGTGTCATTTCAGTCCAAAAAATAACCACAATTAAAAATTCAGTTAGCTTAGGGGTAACCACAGTCAAAATTGCAGCTGGCCGGGATCGAATCCGTGACCAGCTGCTTAGAAACAAACGAATTTTACCCCTAAGCTAACTGAATTTTTAACTGTGGTTATTTTTTTTAACTGAAATGATACGTTTTCAAAATGTCAGGGAGGAAAATGGTGCAATTTTGAAATTTGACCTGAAATGACAAAAGTGAACAAACCACATGGATGTGACATAAATGGCACTTAACTCATCTTTTCTACTTAATTATAGATAACTATTATTTAGTTTAAATTTAATGTATGCTTCTCATTTTTTATTTATAATATACAAATTTACTCTTAATTTTTCCGATGATGTAATTTTCTCTAATAAACTCTAAACTTTTACCATAGCATATATAATGCTAGAGATAAAACCGAACCAAATTATTTATCATCAAAACCAAACTTTGTATTAATATATTATTTATTTTTATTTTCATTATTAAAAATTATTATATCGATTTTATTACATAATTTTTAAACAAATTGTATATAACCTTCAATATTACTTTATATATAAAATTTGATTTATTATGAGTTTTTTAAATATAATTTATATTTTATCACTCAAATGACTGCTTATTTGCTTCTTAAATAACATGTTTGGTCACTGTATCTTCTTTTTAATAATCATCTCCGCAATCACCATATCTATCACGTACCGAGTATATCCATTAGTTTTTTATATATATTTTTCTTATTATTTGGTATATAAAATCATATTTATTCAACCCGAGTAATACACGAGGGTTTTTTAAAATATAACTTTTTTATTATTTGTTAAACAATATTACATTTATTTAACCCGTGTAATACACGTTGTTTTAAAGATATAACGTTTTTATTATTTGGTATATAAAATTACATTTATTCAACCCGTACAATACATATCGTTCTTATAGATATAACATTTTATTATTTAAAATATGAAATTATATTTATTCAACCCGTGCAATAAAAAAGGTTTTTAAAGATATATTGTTTTAGTATTTATTATATAAAATTTATTTATTCAACCCGTGTAATACACGGGGTTATAACCTAGTTTATATTCATATTTTGAATCAACTTTTGTCCTGGACTTTAGATTTTTCTGGTAAATCCGGTGACGTCCAATGCATATGAGAAGCATTTTGGTTTTTTTATGCCATCTACTTAAAATATTATTAACTAAGAAACAAAAGGAATTTGAAAAGAAATACACAAAATATATAAACCCAACATCATATAAATTATAGAATCATATAAACATGTGCCATAACTTTTCTGTATAAATATAGAACCCATGAAAGTCTACTAATTCCAAACGAGACAAAGGTCTGTACATACGACACTAGTCGACTCATGTACAAAATGAAATCTCTAAACAACAAAAATCTACCCAAGAACCAACACCAACGCATATTCGACACGGCCTCGACCCGAAACCTGTCAAACGAGTGTTTACTCACGCGCTCTTATATCATCAATAACATCCATAGCCTTCATCCTATCGATATCAAAGTTAATAATCGGAAGAGATGACGGTCTCTTGATGGGAAACGGATCCCGCTTAACTTCATGTGTCGGGGAATGACTACTGCTTTTAGTTAGCCTATATTGCTTGCTTAACCTGTTTTGGGTGTCAAATTCTTGACTTTTGCTGATTATGGGGGTCGGTTTTCTTTTGCTAACATCCCGAAGCATTTCTTGGTCTTCGGTTGTGAGTGCAGGCGAGGGAGAATCGGGCCGGTTTGCTGTGAGGTGAATTCGTTTTTGATTTGGGGAGCGAATAGGCGATTTTACCGGTGATTTTATTCCACCGTTTATAGCCTTTGATTGGCAAACGAGGTGATGAAGCCAGATGACTAGTTTAAGAATACATTCTTCTGTTTTTTCCTTATCGGCATGGTGGAGAGTCTCTATTCTTAATGAGTCAACGGGACAAGACAGTTTTCGGTCTGCCTCAGATCTACAGGAAATTAATTAGCTGTTTAAATGAAACTGTATCAGCAGAAACAAGTAGAGGCGGTGACTTCGACCATTTACTTATGAATGGGTCAAACCTCATGTTATGTGTTGACCCATTTACTTAAGGAAAAAGTATATCGTACATTACGGCTTAACGTACTTCACGTACGACAACGTGCGTGATTTGTTCTATAACATGCGTGATTATTGTTTTCAATATGCGTTATTATTGTGTTTCAACATGCGTGATTTTGGATTTTTGAGTTATAACGTGCGTGATTTTAAAATGAACGTGCGTAATTACCTGTCGTACGTGATGTACGTTAAGCCGTAATGTACGTTAACCTTCCTCTTTACTTAAGAACAACTTTAAATTCTGTCTCATCTCTAACAGGTTAATTGGGTTAAGTAAAAGAAGCTAAAGAGAAAACCCGAGGGTGCATATCCTAAATCATTTTACTAAAAAAATACCAAAAATTTAAGTTTGACATGTTCATCTAACCCACCCATAGTGCCAGGTCAAGAAAAGAGCAACGGAAATAGAACTTACCCTGTATTTGCCCATTCTCCAACCCAGCCAAAGCCATGATGAGCTCTGCATTGACCCGATTTGGTGTTCAACATGATGCAGGATTAGTAGTTACTAAAAGATATATCAAACTAGAACTTCAACTAGTTTTTCTCATGTTCTAAAAGTCAAGTGGGCATTTGGAAGTGTATTTATACTGTGATTATTGTGACTAAGAGTCGCAATAATCATTTTTAAATATACATCCAAACACACCCAAATGCCCCTTTATTTAAATTCCATACAAGAAGAATATTACGTTAAAAGACCCAAAACTTACTTGGTTGTGTTTGTTGCAATTGGAACAAGCCATTGGAGAGTTTTCTCCATTTCTCCTTTAATTTCAGGAATGGTAAGCTGCAATAGAAAACAAAAATAATTTATCACACATGTAAAAACATTATTAAGACATGTTTAAAAAGCAATGGAAAGATTTGTTGTTCAAATGGTTAAAACTCCCACAAGACTCGAGTACCTCTTCCTTTGGGAGAAACGAATGTAATTTGGAGCGCATTGCTAACTTAATATGCGGCGGTAGTCCTTGGTACAAAGAATCCCGAGTACTTGGAGGCACAAAACCTGAGCGAGTGACCTGATGTGATCATTAAATACTTCATCACTAATATTTATTACAGTTTACCGTGTTACTATTACTCCAAATCAAACAGAATATTTATCGGTATCCATGTTTATGTCAAAGGAACAAGCATTATAAATTTATGATCACACAGCTAATAATATCTGAAAGAACACAAACTCACAAGTGTATCAATCTGAGTAATAATATTAGCATAATGTAGCGCAAGACCAGCTGCTCCCAACTTCTGTCGGTTGCTTTTTACCGGTGTTTCGGTATCTGAAATAACATTCAGAAGGTAAAATAATAAATTATATATCTTAAATCAAACAAGTGAGTTGCTCGTATCGGAGGCCTACCGGCTGTTCCAAAAGCATTATGAATCTCCATGTGTAAGAAATGCACAATGTCTACGAGTTGCTCCATCACCTTAAATAAAAAATATAAGTACTTAGTAAAATATTACACCCATTGCAACTTATTTCCAAGAGAGTAACCCTTATACCTTAAACAGAAAAACCATTGCACCTAAAGTGACGAAAAAATAATAATAAAAATAAGCGTACTATAAAGGAAGCAGTTGCAATCTACTCGTCTCAAAGATATATAGTTATAGTTTGTTACCTCTTCCAAAATCTTGGACCAAAGTGACTTCTTTTGCAAACTTCTCACGTGCTTCTTTTGACTCTTCAATTCTGCCCTCAATATAGCAAGGCTGTCCCCTTTATATAAAATTCAATGAATATTAGGTTACGTGTACATTTGTTGCTTCAAGCCTAAAACTTGAAACTCAAAGATTCATGCACACAACTCATCTCACCATATGAAAAATAACATTGAAAATAAATAATATAAATAAGAATAACAGGTAATGATATAAGGATTATGGTTATAGCAAAGGTTACCTCTTGGTGGAGCGTTGGGGTTCTCTTCTATTTGCTTACGTCGAAAATCTTGTTCAAACCGGTCCAACGCGTGTAACTCGTGGTATAATTCCTGCATGCAAAACGCTTCACTTTGATTCCAACACTACACAGTTACACGCGCATATATGTAAACACAACACATATATAGGGGTGCATTTAATACATATTCAGTTTTAAGTAGAGAAATGCAATAAGCACCTGTACATAGTGCTGATAAGAAGTAGTAGGGGAGAGAAAGATATACAGTTATTCGGTTACATAACCACCATACGCATCACAATCAAAGCAAAGCAATGGGTACACGTGCTTATGCAATTCTCTACTTAAAAGTAATTATTTATTAAATACTCCCCTGCATACCATATATGTGTGTATGTGTGCGGTTACATAATATGTATCACATGTAAAGCAAAGCAATGCGTACACATGTTTATGCATTCCTCGAAATTCTCTACTTATAATTGATTCTTTATTCCATGTGCGGCGTAAATAGAAGTAGTAATTTTATATCCTTTTAGCTTTATTGGTGATGTATAAGTATTCAGAGATTGAATGTTATAATTTATAAATAACCAATACCTTCAAATTACCATTCTAAAGTACGTGCCTTATGTAAGATATTAGGGACACCTTTATTAACGTCGGCAACTTACTCGCATCTTTTTTTGCTTTTTTTGATAACCATTGTAGAGATATTATAAAGGGAAGGAAACACTCACTGCAGTATTCTGAACCAAATTCTTCAAATGCTCCATGGTGGTTTCTGCTTCTTCTTGCAGTTGTTTCTGGGGAACTAATTCTGATCCCAATCTAAACAATACAACAAACACATTAGCACCATGTGCAAATCGAAATCGACAAAACAGATCTATGACAGAGGTGGCAAAATGGGTGGTTTGGGTAACGGGTCAAAAGACTCAAAACAGGTATTTTCTGGTACAAGTCAGGTCGAAAGGCTGAAACACTTTTGTCCAAAAAAAATATTTTTTTGATTAACGTGTCAAATAAGATTCAGTGATTAATGTTATTCGGATGATTATATAATTCTTTAAACAAAATGGTTCAGGAGGTTGACTGGTTCCTTTTTAAGAAATATTCTTTTACCCTTTTGGCATGTTACCCAACTGACGCGTTCGTAAGCAAACAGGTCGAAATTGCCACCTCCAATTTATGTCCACATAAATTACTTCTCAAAATAACGGTCTAGGTTGTGCCATTGAGGATCTTTGCATCGATTTCCAAATCTAACCACTTCTCCAGAAAAGATTTTTAATTCTTCCCTATAAACATCATAAAAGCAAAATCTTAAAATATCACCATATTAAATAAATGAGTAAAATGTCATTTTTGTCGCTAATGTTTGATCAGTTTTGCGACTTTCGTCCAAGGGTTTGTTTTTCCGCATCTGGATCCAAAAGGTTTGAAATATTGCCATTTTCGTCCGGCTCGTTAACTCCATCCATATTTCTCCGTTATGTCAGGGGTATTTCTGTCTTTTTTGTTAACTTAAAGGACAATTTGGTCGCATGAAAAATGATCTAAAATCTACCACACACATGAAAAAGCCCTTTAAGTTACAAAAAAGACGAACATACCCATGACTTAACAGAGAAAAATGGATGGAGTTATCGAGTTGGATGAAAATGGCAAGATTTCAAACCTTGGAAAAACAAACCTTTGGACAAAAGTCGCAGAACTGGCCAAACCTCAAGGAGGAAAATGGCATTTTACTCTAAATAAATAGAAAAGCAATGATTTTATCAATGGTTACTTTCATGGTGCCCAGTTGCCCACCTTTTATCAAATGCAGCAATTCTGAGGAGCTCATCCATGTCTTTTGATATTAGAAGTTGCACACCTTCTGAAGGCAACACTACCTCTTTTAAGTGTTTTATGTTATCCTTTGAAAGAGATTGCATTAAGGTGGCACCCTTAACGATTGTGTTTGCAACTTCAAATGATAATATTGCTATTTTATTTCCTTTTGTTGCCACCCCAGACACAAAACCACCACTGGCATGTAAGCTTGACACGCTGCTGCCAAGGGTATCCAGCACTTCTACTGCCTTTCCAAAACCAGCGGTCCCCGCTTTACCCAAAATTGAACTCACTTCAGAAACCTGCATTAGTCGATTAAAAATAAAAAGTAAAAGGTTGCAAAACTTGTAGTCGGGCAGGTTGGAAACGGTTAAGTTTTAAATACAGACCAGTTCAAGTTGGCATCAACACTTTTATTATAAGATTATAACTATTTAATAAATCTGAATAAAATTATAAAGTAATAACTTAGTCTTTTGATAAAACGATTTAGGTGGCTTTAAGCGTTGTGTTGTTCCCTTTTTAGTTAAGTTTTAAACTTTTACCCATTGAAAATAACAGCAAAAAGACAACAGCAATCGACACAATTAAGAGTAAAAGAGTTGAGATTCCTCCGCTGAATACATATCGAAGAAGTCATATTGTAGTTATCACACAAAACTAGGGATTGTTTTTATACAAGATGCGTTTGGAATGCATACAATATAGCAGGATAGGGCATCTATATGGACCTAGTTCTAAGATGACATATAGTATTACTTAAAATGTATTATAAAAGTGACAACTAAATTTTCTATTATGCTAGGCAATTCGCGATTGACTTCTGCATTGTTGTGAGAAATTAAGAAAAAATCTAAGAATGTTGAGCGGTGGCGTCTCTGAGAATTCAAGTACCCTGTTCAAGCTCGAAAAATGTGCCCATATGCTTTAACGAAAATTGGTTTTTTTTTAATTTTTATTTTTTAAAATCATATTAGTATTGGGTTGGGTCCAATAAACCTAATGTTAAGTTGGGTAAATTATAAAGCATAAAAAAGTATTTGATAATGGGCCTCTATATTGATTTGTATGTGTTTACAATTTTTTTAAAATAACATATATATATCGAATTTTTTTTTTAAATACTGTGCCCCTCGAAATCACGGGCCTTGTGCGGAAGTCCTCCCCGCACACCATAAGAGCCGCCCATGCTCAAATCCCTACAACAGAATCCAGAAGTTATAACTACAGGTGTTACTAGTTTAAGTTATAACTATAAACATTCAAAAATCCCAAATATTATATATAGTATAGAAGACTATTCGTGTCCATATTGATTTCGGATATAATTCTTTTATAAGAAGATTGAACTGGATTTCAAAATTTAAGGAGCCAACAAATGAGATCTAAACAAACATTCCTGAAGAGATCAGGTTATTGTAGTAAGTAGCGTATTTTGTTTTCTTTAATTGCTCTTGTATTCATGAGGATTGTTCTATGCATAGAGATGTGTAACAGTATCGCTTATTGTTACATACCAAACGAGAGAACTCAACCCAAAAGACTAGTCTGGTGGGTGAGAGAGCCCATTTGGTATATAAACCCCACATTGATTGCCCATACAACCGATGTGGGACAAGTCCCATACCTTGCAATGGTTTCGATCCATAACAATCGACCCTCCTTAAGGGCCAACATCCTCGTTGGTCACGGCCACGTTGGTCACGGCTGGCTCTCTCCAGGCCACCACTCCGAGTTTGGCTCTGATACCACTGTTACATACCAAACGAGAGAACTCAACCCAAAAGACTAGTCTGGTGGGTGAGAGAGCCCATTTGGTATATAAACCCCACATTGATCGCCCATACAACCGATGTGGGACAAGTCCCATACCTTGCAATGGTTTCGATCCATAACACTTACTAAATAGTCATTAACAGAATAGCCAGGTCTTCAATCTTCTACTCAGGTTACTTCTATTCCTTCTTGCTAATTGACCAAACATGCAATTTGTCTTTCTTTCATTTAGTTGTAATTGTTTTCCAACTTTACCAAACAACAAACATACCCAATATAATCCCACTCATAGCTTTAGATACTATCTATGTGGGTTTAATTTGGCAGGTTAATCATCATACCTACAATTTCTCGTATATTTATGTCACTTTAACTATAGAGAGTAAATGTAAATGATCCATTGAATCTTTCTACATTTTATTAGAATATGAACGTAATCTCAAATAAGATTAAAGAAATCACCATCAGCTCATACTGCTTTTACTTTAGTTGATCAAATATGACCATGTGTTAAATTAACAAATATAGCATTGCGTCAGTGAGAGGAAATTTGAAGAATGTTTGTAATCATATGATATGGGAGATGAGTATATTAGTTGGTTATCTAAAAGACATCTAGGGCTTCCTTCCCTAACACGAATCATATGTTTAAAATCATTATTTACGCGCACACGATATCTTATGTACGCCTTTTTATTTAACGTTGCTTCATTCTTTTACGTATGAAATACTCATTTCATCATCTTTTATACAACTTCTATGCCAAAGTAGATGCATACAATCTTCATGCTAAAGTTAATACATTAAGACATATAAAGTTGCTAGTTATTTTCTTCATCGGGACTATGGCCTTATTAGATTTCCCAGGCTTAACAAAAAGCAAAAGAATTGAAAGAATCCATCACCTTATTAACTAAATCTAAAAATTCCAAAAAGCTAATATTGTGGAAATTTTCGAATCACAAATCTGTGATCAAAATCAAAGATTAGAGCAAACATTAAAGCAGGTGTAGCTTCCGAAAAGAATACACAATTGTCAATAACATATGATCCAAATGTCAACAAAATCACAATACGAATTACCAAAGGAAGTATCCAGAAAACTCACCTTTGTCGTCTTGGTCGACCTGGATTTATGCGATAAAACCCTAGCCAATCTCGGAATCCCATCATTATCATCCAGCGCATACGAACCACCATTCATCTCCGGAAACGACAACACTTCTCTCAAACTATCCTTACCATCACCATCCACTCTTCCCTTAGGCATAGACTCGCCATCCATCCGTTGAGCAGGCAATCCTCGAGACTGATAAATCACCCCAGACCCAAAACTCAATCCACGGGGAAAGCTTCCACTGTCAAAATCATCCTCACTGGATCTCCTAGAACATATTCCACCCATCTTCTCACTCAACTAACAGTTTAACAACACTCACAGAAACCCTAAAACAGTAAATTCATCAAACACCTCACTAATTCTTCAACAAATTCGTTTCACAGTGTAAACTGCAACCATAACACCTAATAGTTCAGGCAAACTAAATCGATAACGAATTCGACGAAAATTTAACAAAAACTTACGCAATTGGATCAAGTTAAGCTGCAAATTGGATTCGAGATTGATTTGATTGGAGTAAATACGAATATTGAAGCATGTTATGCTAGTATTTTGATGCTACGAGAGTATGAATTAGAGAAAGCATAGGTCGAACTCAAAGACGCCATTGATTGATTCTTCTTGTTGGAGTTGGTCAAACCCCAGACGCAACTAATAACAAACTTATTTAAAGGATAGTAATGCTGTGGAGGTCATGTTCTATGACTGTTGACTCTTTTGTTGGATTTTTTTCACACTTGGAATATGATATTTGAGATACAGAATATTATAATTGCGTTTCATTTTGGGTGTACCTATTCACACACTCATTTGCCTGATGATACACCAAAAATGTGTTTTTTGTCTTATATGCACACCCTGCAGTGTCGAGCTGTGGCTAAAGTGCGACGTTTTGGTCCGGTTAACCAGACAAAGACTGACGGGTGTCTGCCGGGTCTGTTGACCGGACCAAAACGCCGAACTTTGGCCGCGTTTTGGTCCTGTCAACCATACAAAAGACTGACTGGGTGTCAGTCTTTTGTCTGGTTAACGCGGCCAAAGCTCGGCGTTTTGGTCCGGTCAACAGACCCGTCAACCATACAAAAGACTGACTGGGTGTCAGTCTTTTGTCTGGTTAACGCGACCAAAGCTCGGCGTTTTGGTCCGGTCAACAGACCCGTCAGACACCCATCAGTCTTTGTCTGGTTAACCGGACCAAAATTCCGCATTTTGGCCACAGTTCGACACTACAGGGTGTGCATATAAAACAAAAAACATATTTTTGGGTGTGGCTATCTACACACTTGGTGTGTAGATAGTTTGGGCCTTCATTTTACACCAATCCACTTGTCATATCATACGAGTCATAAACAAACAACTTAAAAAATATCATAAGCTAGTGTTTGGTATGAGGTAATGAAGAAATGAATGGAATCAAAGAGTCAAGGGTAATGAAAATAGTACTATTTGGTTACTCAAAGGAAGAAATCACCCATTACTTTTTTTTTTTTTTTTTTTTTTGAACAGCATCTCGGTCAGGGCTATACATGACCAAAGCTCGGTCGAAGTGGGATTCGAACCTAAGCACTCCAGGGCAGGAACCCACAAGGTGGTAAAACCTTCCCACCTCCTCTTTGCTAGAAGTGGGGATCGAACTTGAGACCTCTCACAAGGCCTAAGTCTCTTCCACCACTCTACCAAAGTTATTCCATTCACTCTAAACATGCTAAAAAGCATTCCACCGCTCCCCTCAATTTTTTTTTTTTGAGTAAACTGCCATTTTGGTCCCTGTGGTTTGGGCAGTTTTGTCATTTTAATCCAAATCTCAAACTTTTTAAATCTAGGTCCCCGTGGTTTGTATTTTGTTGCCATTTTAGTCCAAATCTCAAAAAGTCTCATTTTTAACTGTTCCAACATACCCTTTTTTTCTTTTTATGCAAGGGTAGTTTTGTCAAATTACTTTTCATTAAAACATTTTCTTAATTAAAAAACTAAAATAAATCATCTTCATCTACCTTCTTTCTCTGCATCTCCCTGTACAAACATTCAAACAAATCCATTACACACACCTCTCTCTAATCTCTCATTCGCCTCCTTTCTGAAAAACCATCACCATCATCGTTTACATCCCCATCAATAGCACCGCCGCCATCAAAACCCATCTCCGTCAATATTTATTTTCTCTAATAAAAAAGAGTTCAAAACCCACCTCCGTCAACTGTTTTTGTGTCGGTGGGGATGGGTGTTTCAGAGAGAGAGAGAGTGCCGGAGAGAGAGAGAGAGAGAGATAGTGCAAAGAGAGAGAGAGTCCGGGAGTGAGTCGAATCGGGTGAGTAGTTGTGGTTCGGGTGAGAGGATGCATGGTGGTTCAGGGTGGATTCTGGTGGTGAGATCTGGGAGGAGAGGATTGTGGTGAGATCTGTCACAATTAAACATCAGTTTGGCCACCAATCGGTTTCAAACCAACCAATCGTACCAACAATTACCCCCCAAATCTGTTACTCTCGTCTCTGGCTCAACAACCTAGGTTTCCCCTGCTATGTCGCCATATACGGAGGACGAATTAGCTCTTATAAGAGCCCAAAAGATTGCTCATGATGCCAATTTGATGCAGCAAGTTGGGCTACCTCCAAGTGGGTATCAATCTACTAACCACAAAGCTGTGGGGGTCAAGATAAAAAGGGTTTTGGAACCATAGACGAGACAGCGGTGGGGGAGGTGTTACAGGGAAGAAGAAGGAGGGGAGGGCGTCGGGTGTGCTCGTCGGAGAAACAGGATGCCGGACTACGGTGTTTGGGTTAGGGTTTGGTGTGGGGTGGGGTGAAGATGATGAAGATGAACTGGGGAAATGGATATTTAAGTTAATTAATTTAATTAATAATATGTTATATTAAATTTAAATGGACACGTTTGCCCCTGAACAAAAAGACAAAATAATCAGTTTTTATTAGTCAAATAAAGGGTGATTTGAATTTTGGACCAAAATGGCAATAAAAGTGAAACCATAGGGACCCAGATGTAAAAAGTTTGAAATTTGGACTAAAATGGCAAGAGTGGCCAAACCACAGGGACCAAAATGGCAGTTTACTCTTTTTTTTCCATTCCGTTTAGGATAGATAACCACTTCTCAATTTTGCCCTCATCCTCATCTGTTTTCCCTCCTCCTCAATCAATCGCTGATTCTTAGCTTCTATATACAAGGAATGTATTACGTATCCCTTCTTTTGTGAGCAGAGCATCCTACACCTTTTGGAACCCTAATCGCCATTCACTTGTTCAGATTTTCATCGTCATACCCGAAATCAGGTAAATATTTTTTCATTGTATCTTTTCGTGTTTAATTCTTGTGATTTTCTCTTCCCAAACTCTCACAAGTTGCTATTTCAATGAGTTTATTTAGTTCGTATAACTTTATGTGGTAAGGCACAACCTAAGTCGCGCACGAGGCTCAAGCAAGGTTGGAGCTCAGATTCTACACTTGGCATCCTGAATGAAAGCTCTCGATCCCTAGACCTTGCGCCAGCAGATTGGATACGCTCCAGAGGCCGCGCGAGGGTAGCGGCGCAGGTTCATTCCAGGAAGCACGAAAGGCACGAGTGGCAGAGGAGTAAGCCAATCAGCGTCCAACAGGCTGTATCCTATCGTGCTCCACGATTAACAATCGTGCAGGAGACAAAAAGTACACAAGGACGCCTACGTGGCACCAATCAGGGGGCGGCGACAACTGCCCCATAATCTCCACTCACCTGCTGATGTCAGAGAGACAACAAGAACGACAACCCAGACACGTGGCTCCAATCGAGGTGCGCCAGCACCGATGATCTTCTAGAGGCACTAACGGTCGTCATAGAAGAGACAAAAAGGATTTTCCTTATTGTCGACTCCAGGCCCAAGGCCCATCAGCCCATCTCCTTCTACACTACTCCGGCTATAAATAGGGACCTTCATGTACAGGTTAAGTGTTGCTGCACAAGAATGTCTGTTGACTTCATCTTCATCAACTCTTAAGTCAAGAAAGTCAAGATTAGGGTTTATAATGTTAATTTCGCTTATGTGAACATTGTTTAGATGTGATTTCGCTTATTAGTCACATGTGATTTCGCTTTTATGGTCTTGACATATAAGCGAAATCAGTTAACAAGTGATTCCGCTCATATGGTCATGCCATATAAGCGAAATCAGCCTTAGTATATATACCTCACTTGTGTGACTTCATAAGGACATTGGAGCGAAATCAGGTCATAGCATTTGTAACCGAACTCTGTCAAATCGATCTCAGAAAAGCAATAAAGTGAAGGAATTGAATAGGAAAGCTGTTGTTACGTTACGTATTCTGATTCCGCCTTTATACGTAATGATGAACTGCCTTGACTGATCGTTTAGGGTCACGACACGGTCCAACAAGTGGTATCAGAGCTTCAGGACGAGGAGTTCATACTACTTCAGCTGATTCGACATTATTCTCTCATTTCTACTCACTTTCTCTTTTATTTTTTCGAATTAAATCTGTTCCTACGGACAGAATGATTTGAATTTCAAGTATATTGAGCAAAATTATCTTTTAAACAATCCGTAATAGTATCAGTTCTTAAAACAAAGTAAAAATCAATCAATTTTAACAAAATCTAGATCAGTTCACGAACAGGAACTTCAATCTCAGATCTGGAACAAATTTGTGTTTTCGCTTATTTGGACATAAGTGATTTCGCTCAAAGGGACATCATTTGATTTCGCTTATACGGACAAAAGTGATTTCGCTTTTGTGTCACATATTGTGATTTCGCTTATCAGTCAATCTGACTGATTTCGCTCTTGTGTCATTATTTTTCAAAATTTCAAAATTTTACTAAGTGATTTCTGATTTTGCAGGTACATTTACGATGGATGATCTTTTCATGAACCCATTTAGCGACATGTACGCGTTCGCTGGAGATTCCGGAAACAATGATACGTCGTCAAGCAATGTGAATGATAACCCACCAAAAGAGAAGAAAAAGGAAGCTTGGGAATCGGAAAGTGCCTTCGGAACGTTCAATAAACCTCCAAAGCTAATGACTATTGAGGAATACAGTCGATGGTCAAGAAAGTTTGAAGACTGGTTGATGGCATTCGCATTTCCCAGCTGGAAGAGTTTGAAAAACGGTTATGAACATGGAAAGAAATATGGTGAAACTTTAAGAGCAGCTGAGGAGATTGAATCGTTTGTAGCTGAACAAAAGTGTGTGGCATTGTTATTTCAGTCAGTCCGGGAAGACATAATCTCATTGATCGATTATTCAAATGCAAAAGATCTTTGGGAAAAGTTAAAACAGAAATGTTTAGGAAGTACAGAGATAGTGAAAAACAAAAAGAAACTTCTTAGGAAAGAGTTTGATATGTTTGGTTGTCTTAAGAATGAGTCAGTGTGTAAAATGATAGAAAGGTTCGGTCATCTGAAGCTGGAATTATCAAGACATGATATCAATTATTCTGATGAAGAACTTGTTGACAAACTGTTCGATTCATTACCAGACGAGATGGATTGGAGATATTATGCACTGATGTTGAAGAACACTATTGCTCCTGAAATGTTGAAACCAGATTTGGTGATTGAGAGACTTGAAAGTCACGAACTGGAATTGAAGAAGACGTATAAAGTCAATCATTCATCTTATCAACAGAATTTGGATCTATATTATCCAAAGAGCATGATGCCGAAAGCTACTTCTCCAAAGACTGCGTTTTCTGCTGAGAATGTGTCCACAACAAGTAAAGAAAGTCAAAGTGGTCAAAGCAGTGGAAGTCATAGTGGTTATCACAGCGGATCTTCATCTTCTGGAGGTCATTCTGATGCAAAGAATCGTTTTCAATGCAACATCGCAATAGACTTGAAGAATGCTCAGAATTTTGATGAAGAGTCGGCCAAGCAGCAGATGATCTTCCTAGCATCGGTGTTAGAATCGTATGAAGGGTTAGTAGCTGGGAAGATAGGCAACACAAATCTGACGAAAGAAGATTACGATCAGATTGATCCGGAAGAAATGGAACTGATCGATATTCGTTGGGCTATGGCAAGTGCTGTTCGTCGAGCACAACGTTTTATGGAAATTACCGGAAGAAAAACAATTGGTGGTGCATCTACCAAGCTGGGGTTCGATAAATCGAAGGTGACTTGCTTCAAGTGTAAGCAGAAGGGTCATTTCAAGCGAGAATGCCGAAACGCTTATGCTGATGAGTCGGAGAATCCTTTCAGAGATGATTACTACAAGAAGGCAATTTATCACCAGAATAAATACGAGCCGCCTAGATTGAAGCAGGTTGAAGACAACAAAGATAAATCTAGAGCTCTTGCAGTGATTTACGATGATGAGGGTTATGATTGGAGTCAAGAGGTTCTACCGGAAGAAGATGCGGTTGGTTACGCATTCATGGCGAAAAATGACGATCCTATTCCGTGGAAAGACGATCGAACTGAAGAGAAAAAGTATAGATACAGAAAAATGATAGCTGAAAACAAAATCATTAGAATATCTCGTATCTTTTTGGAAGCAAGGAGAGCCAATAGATGGGATCCAGATAGAGAGTGCTATCTTGATGAGTATGGAAATATTGCAATTGATGATAGTACACTTGATATTGAAGCTATAATCCAGCAATATAAAGAAGATGATGAGTATTGGCAACACAAATGGTGGGGAACTCCAACCGAGAAAATGAAAGAGGAAGCGAAGAAAGAAAAAGAAGAAAAAGAGATGAAAGAGAAAGAAGAGATCGAAAAATCAAAGAAGATTGATACTGGAGTTATCGATACTACGCAGGAGTTGACTGCAGAGAACCTGGGAAAAATGGCTGACAAAGTGCTAGCTGCTAAAGCACTTGAGGTAGACTCTAACTCCGTGTCTGAGTCAAAAAGCCAGGTCAGTTCAGATGTGTCAACAAATGTGTCAGGTAAGAAAATCGATGGAAAGGCTGATTGCAAAAATTGCAACAAAGAGTGCAGATTTTGTAGCACAGTCACGTATCTCAACGGGAAGAAAGTTGATGATCTGACAGCAAAGGTCAGAAGCGTTGAGAATCAGATTCTTGATCGTGACAAAATAGTTAAAGCTTCAACTGAACGGATAAGATAATTAACTAAACAAATTGAAAATGATAAAATTGATCATGACAAAATTAAACAAGAAAATGAAAAGTTGATTCTTGAAAACCGTCAGATTTCTGAAAAATTTGAAAAACTCAAAAGCACAATGAAAGATTGTGATGATCGAAATGGTAAAACTTTTAAAGAAAATGAACATTTAAGAGCAGTGCTTAGAGTAAAAGAAGAATCAATCAACCAACAACTGGATGAAATTGCTAAATTGAAACTTAAAGTTCAAGAGGTTGTTATCGAAAACGAGCGAATCCAGTTGAAGCTTAACAGTTACAGCTCCGCAAGCTTTGTTTTGCAACACATTATTCCCAAACCCATAGGGAAAGACAAAGCAGGCGAAGATGTGTATTGTGATGGAACTGGGGTGGGGTTTCATCGAGTTCCACCACCTGTTCTTGATAATTACACTAAAAAGCAGTCTGGGTTGGTTGAAATTGAGGAAGAAAGTGAAGTTAAACTTCTGGAGAACATTGATGTTACTTTTTCTACATCATCTGATGATAGTGTTCAGACAGAGATTGTTAAGAGCACAGCTGAAAGTGTTTTGTTATCTGATTCAGCTGAAGATGATGAATGTTTCTTGGACAAATACATTCAGAAATCAAAATCCAAAAACAACTTAAGTGATGAACCGGGTCTTGTGATGTACAAGATGGCTGGATCTGATAAGTTGTATTCGGATTCTGAGTTTCCGATTGAGAATGTTAATGTGAAAAAGTTGACAAATGTTTTCAAGTTAGTTGAAGTTGAGTTGTCAGAAGTGAACAGTTTGTGTCAAACAAAAAGGCAAAAGAATTTTGAGAAAGATAAATCTTATTACAAAAAGCCTGTTGTTCCACCACGTTTTTATAATAATAATCGAAACAGTTGGTCGGGTGGTTATCGGGGTGGTAATAGTTATCAGAAGAAGAGTTTTCAAAACAAGAGGTTTGCTGAAAAGAAGGTGTTTGTGAACAGTTCAAGTTCACTTGCTGATGAAGAAAATGAGATTTTTTCAAAATCGAATGAAGAGTTCTTTGAGAAAAGAGCTTCACAGTATTAGTCTGAAGGCACAAGTCGAGTTATTGATACTCGAACATGTTTTAGATGTAACCAAGTTGGTCACATTGCACGAAAGTGTACCAATGTGAAGCCTAAGACTGAAACTGTGAAGACTCAACAGAAGAAAGTTGATGTGAAGGGTAAAGCACCAATCGTTGTTGAGAAAAAGAATGAGAAAAATGACAACATCCAAGTGAAAAATGAACCCATAAAGAAAATGGTAACTAAAAATGACAAATTTTACAAACGGGTTGCATTATCTCAACAAGTTTGGAAACCAAAAACAGAAATGAAAATTTCAACTTCTGAAGTGAAAAAGGCTGAAGAATCAATTTCGGTTGATTATGATGCAAATTTTCCACCTTTGAAGGCTGAAAATTTCAAAATTCAAACTGCGAGAGTCAAAGTTACACCTAAGGCTGATGAGGCCTGGGTGGACACCATGTTCGAATAAGCAGTTTGAATTGCCGGAGCTTCCTTGTTCGCGAAGCATGAATCGGCATCTTTATTAAAGTTGGTTAATTTGAAGTTTGTTATGTGCAGGATCTTCCAAGAGCCATTTCAAGATGGATCATGGATAGTGGAGCATCTCGACATATGACAGGAAAAACCGCGTTGCTGTATGATGTGAGAAATATTAATGGTGGTTATGTGGGATTTGCTGGTCATGAAGGTGGTCGAATTGTTGGTGAAGGAACGTTATCCAATGGGATTGTAACGTTTGAGAGAGTTAACTACATCATTGAGCTGGAGAACAATCTGCTTAGTATCTCGCAGATTTGTGACAATATGTATACTACTCACTTCACTGATAAAGAATGTTTGATTTTGAAACCTGGTTTTGTTATTCCTGAAGAATGGATTATCATGAGGGCACCTAGAGTGAATGATTTATATGTGTTAGATATGAGTGTAGCAACTACAACTACTGGTCAAGCACATTGTTTTGTGTCTAGAGCAACTGAGAAAGAATCAAGATTGTGGCACCGAAAGATGGGGCATATACATCTTAGGAAGATGAATCACTTGGTGCACAATGATTTGGTATTGGGAGTTAATATCAAAGGTTTTCATCTGGAAGGGGAGTGCATTAGTTGCATCAAAGGCAAGCAGAAGAAAAAGTCACACCCTACAAAGCAAGTTAATTCAGTTTCGAGACCGCTGGAAAGACTTCACATGGATTTGTTTGGTCCTGTGAATGTCAAAAGTATTACAGGAGATTACTATTGTTTGGTCGTTACTGATGATTATTCCAGATTTTCGTGGGTTTCTTTCTTGAAGAAGAAAGATGAAACATTTGACAGTTTGATGGGTCTGTTCAGGAAGATTGAGAATTTGTACCAAGGCATATCAAGAGAATTCGAAGGGATAATGGTACTGAATTCAAGAACAGCAAGATGGAAGAATTTTGTGATGAAAGAGGTATTTTGCATGAGTTTAGTGCTCCGTATACTCCGCAGCAGAATGGAGTTGCAGAACGTAAAAACCGGACACTAATCGAGATGGCTAGAACTATGCTCGCAGATTCAAAGTTACCGATAAATTTTTGGGCTGAAGCTGTTTCCGCCGCATGCTATACGCTCAACAGGGTTCTCATTGTCAAGAAGTTCAACAAAACATGCTTTGAGCTAATCAATAACCGCAAACCGAATTTGAAGTATCTAGAACCGTTCGGGTCACCATGTACGGTTATAGAGCCTTTTGGAAAGTTTGGTCCGAAGTGCATTGAGGGAATATTTGTTGGTTATGCAAATCCGATGCGACGTGTCTTCGTTCCAAGTGAGAAGCGGATTATTGAAGCTGCAAATGTTGAATGTCAAGGTTATACTATGCCGCCACAGAATCCTGGTGATTCATGGCGTTATCATTATGACAAACTTTGGGATTCGTTTGACATGAGAGAAGAATAAGAGGATGATGAAGATTTCTTTGATGAGTTGGATATTTTGCGTGAATATGAGTCGCAGCTAAAGTTCCCAGCTGAGTATTCGAGGAGACCACGGGAAACTTCAGATTACGATGAAGTAGGTCCAAGTAATGCTGGTGAACATGATGATGTCCAACAGAATGAAGTTGCTCAAGATAATCAGTCGGTTCAGAATGATAATCTAGAAGCTGAAAACATGCCAGTTTTTTATCATGGTGATTCAGATTCTGAGGGGGAGCAAATTCAGATTTCAGGTCAAACAAACCAAGTTGGTGAACAAGATGCAGAACAGAATGTTACTAATCTGGAGGGAAATGTAGATGTTCCAAGCGAAGTTATGCCGCGAACTTTTTCATATCATCCAGAGGAGTTGATCATAGGAGAATTGCAGACAGGCGTTCGCACTCGAAATCAGATTGATAAAGGGCTTACATGTTTTTATACAAAAGTTGCTCCTTTGCAAACTGAATTCTCATTGAGTTGTTTTATCTCGCAGGTTGAACCAAGAACTTACAAAGAGGCGCTTACTGAAGATTCTTGGGTCAATGCAATGCAGGAGGAACTTAGTCAATTCGAGAAATTGGGAGTGTGGAAGTTAGTTGATTTGCCGGATGGTCAGAGGAAAATTAACACCAAGTGGGTGTTCAAGTGCAAGAGGGACGATAGAGGAGTTGTTGTAAGGAACAAAGCTCGACTCGTTGTTCAGGGATTTAGTCAACAGGAGGGGATTGATTTTACTGAAGTCTATGCTCCTGTAGCACGACTAGAGGCAATCAGAATTTTCCTAGCATTTGCGTCTTGGAAGAACTTCAAAGTTTATCAGTTGGATGTTAAATCGGCGTTTCTTTATGGGAAGGTTAAAGAGGAGGTTTATGTTGGTCAGCCACCGGGCTTCACCGATCCAATCCACAAAAACAAGGTCTACTTATTGGACAAAGCGCTGTATGGTTTACACCAGGCCCCGAGAGCCTAGTATGAGACTTTGTCTCAACACCTACTAGCCAACAAGTTCATTCGTGGAAAAGTGGATGCCACTCTCTTCACTAAAGAGGTCGATGGTCATCTTCTGATAGTTCAGATTTATGTGGACGATATAATCTTTGGGTCGACAAATGAAAATCTATGCAAAGATTTTGAATCAGTGATGAAGCAAAAGTTTGAAATGTCATCAACGGGGGAGATGAAATTCTTTCTGGGTTTACAAGTTGAACAACTTCCTGAGGGAATTTTCATTCATCAGTCAAAGTATGTTCATGATATTCTAGAGAAATTTGGGATGTCAAGTTCTACTCCAGCTGCTACCCCACTTGCAACAAATCATGGGATTCACCCAGATCTTACCGGAGACAGGGCTGATGAAACGTTTTACCGTTCCATGATAGGTTCTTTAATGTATCTAACTGCTTCACGTCCTGATATAATGTACCCAACGTGCCTCGCAGCAAGATTTCAGTCTAACCCGAGAGCATCGCATATGATCATTGTGAAGAGGATATTGCGCTACCTGAAAGGAACTCCTTCATTGGGGTTGTGGTATCCTAGGAAAGGCGACTTTACGCTCGAAGGGTATTCCGATTCGGATTTCGGATGCTGCAAAGTCAATTCAAAATCAACAACTACAGGATGCCAGTTCTTTGGTCCTAGATTGGTTACCTGGCAGTGTAAGAAACAAACGTCTGTGGCGTTATCTACATGTGAAGCGGAGTATGTTTCTGCTAGCAGTTGCTGCTCTCAGATCTTGTGGATACAGCAACAGATGCGCGACTACGGTTTGCAGTTTCTTAACACACCTCTTTTTGTTGATAATGAGGCCGCAATAAATATAACAAAAAATCCAGTACATCACGCTAAAACTAAACACATAGAAATTCGTCATCACTTTATTCGTGATTGCTTTGAGAAAAAGCTGATACGAATTGAGAAAATCCACACTGACGAACAGAAAGCTGATTTACATACCAAAGCTTTTGATAAAAATCGGTTTAAATATTTGTTAAAACTGAATGGTATGAAGCTTCTTTCAGTGTCGGATGGCATAATTGGCGTTGATGAGAGTACTGTTGCGGATGAAGACGAGAAACAACCTGCAATGGTTTGTCGAATTTTTACTTGTTTTGGTATTTAGGGGGAGTAGATGTTTGTACATAGTTATATTTTCAGAAAATACAAAAACAGTAAAAAATGCAAAATATACAAAAACATGATAAAATCTGAAAAAGAGCTTGTGTATATAGGGAAAATGATAGTACATCGGTTAGACGATTAAAGTATGCTAAAGATTTGTAAAGTATAAAAGAGTTAAATAATCTCACTGATGATGTGTCGATAGGTTTTCGCACACTTAGTAAATTTATTCGGGATATAAACCTAAATTTCAAACTGGTGAATTTCGTGGGGAACACTACTTGGATATATAGGTAACCCCTGAAATCTCGTTTGAAAGGTCTCGCAATCTGATATACTAGGTCTTTATACTCAATGATGTCTGGGGTATTATTCTGGGACTTCTGCTGAACGGTGGTTCTGACCTAGTCCCTGGATAATACTTGCTGCAATGCTTGAAACACAGCATTAAACCCTCAGCATGCCGAAACAATAAAATTGATAGTCGCTGCTGTTGTAAGCAAAAAGATCCTCTAAAGGGGACACACCGAAAAGTCGAAGCTGATATCTCTCTGCGTATACGGAAGTATCGACCTGAGATCCCTCGGCCCTCGCATACCTAATTTATATACAGATATCATTGTAGTATACTCACCTGTAAGACTGATTATTGGGATTCTGGATACGGGAGTATATTCAAGAGGTGGGACACATGAATGAACTAAGTTCATAATTCATCTAATTCGTATCCTGAGTAAATTGAAATTTGTGTGAGAATTTAAGATGGATCAGTATATCGACAATCGAGGTGAATTGTTTAAATCTGAGTATGAAATAAAGCTTAACGGTACTTGTGATTTGTCTGAAAAGCTGATATGATTCCCTGACACGCTCACCAAAAATATGTTTGTAAATAGTTTACTTTGTTTACTTTCTGCAATTTAAGTTTTCTGTATTTCATTTCTTAGTTTAGAACACTTTATAAAATCCAAAAAGATTTTATTTCTGCTTTATTTTCCAACAAACCAAAGTGGAGAGTTGATTGTTGGATTCTCAGATGTTTGAAGCAGATGCAGGAGATTCTGGACTGAAGAATGAGGAGAGCTTATTTTGATGAAGTTTGAATTGTTTGAAAAGTAAAAAACAAGTTCATTAATTTGATACTTGTTATTTTCAGAAATTGTTTGAAAAATGTTTTCAAAATCAGTTTGATTCGTCAAATGATTAACCAGGGTCATTAATTTGGACTTGGTAGATTAATCAAGTGATCAGGGTCATTAACTTGGACCTGAATACTTGAGTGGATTTCTAAAACTGATTAAGTTTGTGAGTTATGTTTGAAAGATAGAATTGTAATGTTTATTGGTTGAGTAACAGGTTTGGACTTCATTATTCCCAATGGAAGCTAATTGTCAAAGCTTGAACCAGATATCTCAGATTCTAGCATATCGAGAGGGGGAGTCTGTGAAAGGGGGAGTCTGGATCAACAGTCAAAGGGAAGATGGAAGTTAGAGTCAAGTTGTAATTCTGAAGCCTGTGAAGATAGAGTCCTTATGATGAGAAGACAGAGAATTAGAGAAAAGACTAAGACTGAAGACTCGGAGCTGAAGACTTCGTCAACATCCAAGGGGGAGTCTGTTGGTGCACAAGAATGTCTGTTGACTTCATCTTCATCAAGTCTTAAGTCAAGAAAGTCAAGATTAGGGTTTATAATGTTAATTTCGCTTATGTGAACATTGTTTAGATGTGATTTCGCTTATTAGTCACATGTGATTTCGCTTTTATGGTCTTGACATATAAGCGAAATCAGTTAACAAGTGATTCCGCTCATATGGTCATGCCATATAAGCGAAATCAGCCTTAGTATATATACCTCACTTGTGTGACTTCATAAGGACATTGGAGCGAAATCAGGTCATAACATTTGTAACCGAACTCTGTCAAATCGATCTCAGAAAAGCAATAAAGTGAAGGAATTGAATAGGAAAGCTGTTGTTACGTTACGTATTCTGATTCCGCCTTTATACGTAATGATGAACTGCCTTGACTGATCGTTTAGGGTCACGACACGGTCCAACATTAAGGGATTCTACTCTCTACTCTCTCACTCTTAACACCCACTTATTTCCTCAAAACAAATACTTATTCTCACGCCGGAGAGTGGTTAAGAGGGAAACCCTCATATTCCCCTCTTAACGAGCTTAACGGGGTGTTGATTGTTTTGCAGGAAGGATCTCAGCTTTAGCTCAGGAAGGATTAAGAAGCTTAACCTCTATGGTTGAAACATAAACCAAGCTAATAAACCTAAAATTTGTTTAGTGTTTCTTCATTGGCGCCCACCGATTTTTACAATCATCTCATCTTCTTTTTCTGAGGTTTTTCTGTTTTCTCGATCATGGCTAGTCAGGGAATACCAGATTTCAGTTTTAGTACAAACTCTCAAGTCGGAATGGGGGAGGACAACTCGCACATCCAACCCCTTCCCATTGACGAGTTAGCAGAGGGCGAAGCAACAAACGTTGGGGGACCACGCGCGAGTATCGCTCGCATCACTGAAACGACTACCCCAACGAGTAACACTGCTGGACCATCAAACCCAGCACCTTCGAACATATCATCGTTGTTAGGTTTACCAGAGGGTGAAACTATAGCCTCTTGGTAAGCCAAACAAATTGCTACTGTAAATGATGTTTACCAATCTTTGAGTGCACAACATGTAGTGTTACAAGCGGAACCATCTCTGGTGACACCCCCTGCACCAACATAGGGGGCGCGCTAGACAACTCCTCAACATAACATGCAAAGACAGTTTGAGAGACCTCCTTCCCAAAGAAGACTAAGCGTGCATGACACGCGCGACACGTAAGAGGGGACAGGCAGTTACTATGATCATCCGTCCAATGCACAACACAGGCGTCTGTTGCACGGCCGGCTGGGGCCACGCAACATTAACAACGAATGGGACAACAGGACGAGGATGATCCCACTTGGTAAGAAGACGAAGGTTCTTCGGTTTTCAGCCGCTTGCAGAAAAATCATGAGTCTTACAGACCAAGGCCGCGCGCCGTCTATAATGAAGCAGCAGAGCATGATTTCAGTCTCGTTTACAGACCAGCGGAAGCAGCCGAACATTCAAAGTTTATCCAGAGCATTGCCCTAGCTCCGCTGGAAAAAGCTAAACTGCCACAAAACGTAGGAAAGTTCAACGGTCTTACTGACCCTGATGATCACGTGCGACTCTTCATGAGTGTTGGTGTATTAGGACAATGGACCATGCCAATGTGGTGCCATCTCTTCGTCCAAACTTTCACGTAGGCTGCTCGCGCGTGGTTCGACAGCCTCCCCCGTGGGAGAATCAAATCGTGGATCGATTTCAGAGACAAGTTTGTAACACACTTCAGTCAGCAGAGACGCTATCAGCGCGATACGTCCGAAGTCACAGACATCTAGCGAATGGAGAATGAAGGGTTAGAAGATTTTATCACTCGTTTCAACAAAGAGTGTCTGGAGATTGGAGGCTTTAGTGAAGACTTGATGCGTGCCCACTTCAAAAAGGCCATCCGTTGTGACAGTCTGATAAGGACTATCATAGGTAAACACGGCATGCCTAAAGAATAGGACAAACTCATGGCAGCAACAAAGATTGTTGCGTAGACAGAAGAATCGTTGGCAGGTGGCAAGAATTCTTATTCTGAGGATCGTTTTTCAAGAGTTAACTCGCGTGACTCTGGCAGGCGCAACAAAAACAGGAACCCTGGATTTAAAGCAAGCCAGTTTAGCGGTTATGAAGAGAGGCCCCGCTTCAAGCAGGATGCACGAGACACAATTGATCGGATTGGTTATCGCAAAGATGTCAAGAATGAGAATCGAGAAAAACATTGGACTCCGCTCATCAAAGCACCTAAGGAGGTACTCATGACGGAGAACCATGATTTTAAGGCGCCGAAACCAATGACGAACAAGAAGGGGCAAGACCGTAATCTTTACTGTGACTTTCACAAAGATACAGGCCATCTAACCGATGACTGTATCAGCTTGAGGCAAGAGATTGAGAAGGCCTTAAAAAGCAGCAAGTTAAGCCATCTAGTCAAGAATGTGCGCAAGGAGACGCGCCAAATCCAAAGAAATGATGATGGAGGTCAAAAGAAGGTGAGGCATTTAGAAACTCATGTGGTCAATGGACCGGGGCATAGCATGAAAAGAAAGGGCAAGGGCCCGTTTGAGCCAGCTTAGCAGGAGCAGCAGGTCATCTTCCCAGTAGTGCGCGGGGGACCACGTGCCACGCGCCCTATTGTCATTACTGTATTATAGGCCATTATGAAACAGAGTATGTTTTCATCGATCCAGGAAGCACAACCTACATAATCTATGAACAATGTCTCAATCAGTTCCACCCTAAAGATAAAGCGCGTCTCGAGCCAGTTGACTATCCACTGTCTGGGTTCTGCAATGAAACAGTCTTCCCGTTAGGACTGATTAGCTTCCCCATCACGCTATCTGACAGGAAGCACTCTAGAACAACGAACGTCAACTTCATGGTGATGCCAGTAAAGTCGAGACACGATGTTCTGATCGGAAGAGAAACCCAAGGAGAGATGAATATGGTAACCTCCATGCCCCATTCAGCCATTGGCTTCCCAACTGAAACGGGGATGGCGATTATTTATTCAAAGAAAGAAGTGATGGCAACAGAGGATGCTCGCCCAGTTAAAGCCAGTAGGGTCTCACCAACTGAACCAGAGAAACGGGTTCTGAATCGCAAGTACCCAGAACAAATGGTGACGATCGGTAATGCAATTTCCCCAAACATCAGGACGCACCTAAAACAACTGTTGTTCAGAAACATGGATATATTCACCTGGACACCGTCTGACATTACGGGTGTCCCGCGCGACATCACTGAACATTGTTTGAACACTTATCCATCTGTTGAGCCTAAAGTCCAGAGGAAGCGCAGCCTATGGACTAACAAGACAAAGGCTATGAATGAACAAGTTTGTGAGCTGCTCAAGGCAGGAATATTGCGGGAGGTGCGCTACCAGAGTTGGGTCGCGAATCCTGTAATGGTCGAGAAGTCTACAGGTGGGTGGCGCATGTGCGTCGACTACACAGATCTCAATAAGGCATGTCCCAAAGATTGTTACTCATTGCCTGAGATTGACAAGAAAATAGACTCTCTCGCACCATTCAGGTGGAAATGTTTTTAGATTGCTACAAAGGGTATCACCAAGTCCAGATGAAGCTGGAAGATGAAGATAAAACTGCTTTCCGCACCGACATCGGTATTTTTTGCTATACAAAGATGCCATTCGGGCTCAAGAATCCTGGCGCAACTTACCAGCGGTTAATGGACAAAACTTTTGGAGATGACATTGGGAAGCATATCGAGGTTTACATTGATGATCTTGTGATCAAGAGTCCTGAAGAGGACCAAATGTTGAAAGACATCGAGAAGACGTTCAATTCTCTACGAAGCGTGAACATGAAGCTCAATCAGAGCAAATGTTCATTTGGAATGGGGGAAGGCAAATTTCTGGGTTCCCTAGTTACCAACGGTGGTTTTAAAGTCAACCCAGAAAAAGTCCAAGCAATTGAAAGTATGCCATCGCCGCGCACAATCAATGAAATGCAAAGATTAGCCGGTCTCCTAGCTGCTCTCAATCATTTCTTATAAAATCATGCGGGAAAATCTTACCCTTTAATCAGCACATTGCGCAATTGCGTGAAAAAACAAGAATTTAAATGGACAGCGGAAGAAAAAGCAGCCTTCCAGCAGATGAAAGAATGCTTGATCAAACTCCCTACTTTAACAGCACCATTCGAAAAGGAACCCCTCATATTGTACTTGTCTGCTTCGGATAAGGAAATTGGGTCACTATTGCTAGTGGAGAGAGATGGAGTTCAAACTCTAATTTATTATGTCAGTAGGGCGCTCACTTATCCGGAAACGCACTATTCGAGCATGGAAAAGCTGGTTCTTGCGCTGCTACATGCTTCCAGAAGGTTGCGCAGGTATTTCACCGGTCATGTCTGTCACACCTCCAAAATGCCCCGTGCGGAACACCCCGCTAGGCGTGTGACGTACCAGGATCTAGCCACCAATTACATTGAACATATAACAAGATTTCAAATAAAGTTCCCATTGATACTAAAAATGGTTTGATCACAGGTTTAATAAAATTCAACAAGACCAGCGGAAGCAATACTTAAATCATTGTTTAAATGTCTCAAAACCAAATGTATGTAAAACAGTAAGTCTATCAAGCGTATCCAAATAGTGTGACCCATGACCACTCCAGCCAATCCAGACAGCAAGTTCCATATCCAAGAATCTAACGACCTACGAGCATGCAACAAGTGTATCAGACAACGCTGGCGAGTTCATAGTTTTACAAAAACGTTAATTGCCAAGTGTTTAGTTCAGTTTATTGATAATGTTGATAATAACTCGAGTACCGTACAAGATGGCTCCAGATTGTTTTGCTCGTCCCCAATGCCCCCTATCTAAGCATTGGTCATGATTAAGGTCATTAGTTCACGCCCGTCCTCTCAGGTACGGTGTGAGGTTGCCAAGCCTAATAGAGCTATCAACTAATACCCCGTTACCTCTCAGGTAACTATTCGGTAGAAGATGGGACTTAAGGTGAGAGGAAATGAGTGTATTATCTAACATCCTAGTTTTTACCCAAAGACTTATTCCTCTCAAGAATACCCATTTGACTGTCCCACCCACCGGGACGCATGCTGAAGAGAGATGAACTCACCTTAGTTTTGCTCGGTATGTTAAGTTACCCGTCCAAGTTGGTCATGTCACACCCCCAAAATCCACATGCGGAGTACCACCGCTTGGAGGGGTGACTGACCAGGATCAAGCCACCAATCATATCAAACATAATAAGTAATAAAGTAATTTAAACCAAACGATATGAAAGGTGTCCAACAAAACATGTTAAGTGTATAGCGGAAGCATAATTGTAAACCCAATGAAAGTAATAAGTTCAAATGTTCAAATGTTTTTAACGTAGCATCCTCGATCCAAGTTCCACAACGACTGCGCCTCCCGTGCAAGCTCCAAGTACCTATGGTCCTGCAAGGCATGTAACAGAGAGTCAACAACTAGTTGAGCGAGTTCACAGTAAGTAAGTTCGTAATAGTAAGTTTGTTTCGTAACATGTGGCGCTACTAGGCCGATAGTATGTTCTATTAGTGGGGGCTTCCCATGTTTGCAAATACACTAGAGTATTTGTAACCATAAGTGTTCTTCTTACCGAGAACAGTAGTACGTACAAATTTTACGTAGGTTTTACGTAAGTGTCCTTCACAACCGAGGACAGGGGTACGCGGGGGTTTACGTAGGTTTTACGTAAGTGTCCTTCCTGACTCCGGAAGACAGTAGCATGTTCTTGTTTACGTAGGTTTTACGTAAGTGCCTGACACAACCGAGGCAGTAGTGAGTATAAGTTCACGTAGGTTTTACGTGAGTGTCCTTCGCAACCTGAGGACAGTGATGAGTACAAGTATACGTAGGTTTTACGTATGTATCCTGCGCATCCGAGGACGATGGTAGATAGTCTAGTAACAGTGTAAGTACGAGTATCTATTCAAATCTCATTCCTTCAATCCCCATTCCCATACCCTGGGAATCCCATGCCTTAGTAAAAGTGTGAACTCACCTTGGTTTGCTCGGTATGCTAAAGTATGTGCTCACAAGAAATCAGTCAAGTCCTATAGTTATGCACATATACTCGATCAGTACATGTTTGTAATGTTTCACATGTAACTAGCGTCACAGTAATATCACAGAGTGTGCCTAGCAGTTAGCATCTTGTATCATGTAAACAGTAAATCCAACTCATGCAAATTCATCTTTCACATAATAGCTTTCTCAGTTAATTCTAACACAGTTATTCACTAGTATGCTTGACAGGGTTAACTGATTTAACAGGATTAGCATATATAACAAAGTTGATAAACTAAACAGAGTTAACATGTAACAGGATTACTAAACTAACTGAGGTTACTGAATTGAATTAACAGAGTTAACAGTTATTAAACCAAAAACACTTAGTGGGTGAAAACCCTATTTGGCGAAAACACCATATGGCGAAATCACCCAGGCCACGAAATCCCAGGTGATTTCGTTGGCTTAGTGTTTGACGAAAACACATCTGGCCTTGTGTCTTCGTCGACTTCAACAGCAACAATGACAACAGCAGTTACGTGAACACATCAATTCCGATCTCATCTAACGGTTACATGGCCAATCAACGAAGTCATTTAATCAAATCATTAACAAAACACATATTTGAAATCAGGCAATCATTCTGTTCATGTGTATAGTCACATATCCCAACCCCAACAACAAGACATCACTTAATTGTCATCACATGGATAAATTTGACTACTCTGACTACACACATGGGCTGCCCATTAAACTCAAACTTTGAGGATTGCAAATGATCAACTTTTCAACAAACATATTCTGAAAACAATTATTAAACACAATCATGAGATCATCGATCTACGCGAATACTCAACCGATTACCTTAAATCTAATCTGATTATACATGTATGACATTTATATGTTGCACACATAATGAAACCTCACATGCCACTGACAAATCCACATGCAAGCAAGAAATAAATGGCCGACCACATGATTCTATTTTGGCTGCACAAACATGTTGCCACTAATATTCTATGCACTAGTTAGCATGTAGGAGCATTATTTATGTCTATCTTTCATAACAGATCATCAATAAATTCATAACCAAAGATTGATTCCATAATAGTCATATTTTATGAAAGCAGCACGCAACTTCATGCATTAAAATAACCGAAACTACCCACAACCGGAATTAAATCACGACAATCTAATTACTTATTCATCAATACAATCCGAATCATCCTCTATGTGGCATGTAAACCGAATCATTATTCAGTCATATGATCATACAAATGTCATCATAGCAGTTAATACCGATTGCCAAACAAACAATCAACAATAGCCGATTACTAACCTAGAAGAAAAGACAGCAAAACCGATTGATGTACGGCTCAAGTCTTTCACGGCTGCCGTTCGGTTTCCAAGGGTAGCGAGAGGGAGAGAGAACGTGATAGGTGGTCTAGGGTTTGCGGATTAAAACTCTACGCAACAGTTATAACTCAAAACATATAACAGTACATTATTGGGCCAAGGCCCATCCAGTTTTCGTTGCCTCATATGGACGAAAACACAAATGTGTTTTCATCAGTGATGGTGTTTTCGGCTAGGGATGGTGATTTCATGGATTCCAAGTTTTAAACAAAACATATATTACATACACACTTAATCCACACACCATATAAACCAAATAAATCACAATATGATTTATCATAATACAAACGTGTACAGTTGTAAACAAACAAATCGTGCCAACAAATAATCTAAACACTTATCGTGCAATAATACGAAGATTGCATCTCAGAAACTCGGGTTGTCACATTATCCCCAACTTGAAAGAAATTTCATCCCGAAATTTAGTACGTGGTTACTGAGGGAGCTAGTTGCGTTGTGTAGTTTACTGGTTTTCCTGGGGTGTCACATCATCCCCCCGTTGATTTGGAATTTCGTCCCGAAATTCTGTAGTAGCTTCAGCCTCAGTAGTGGTTGCACTGTTTCCGAATAACTGGGGATACTTGAGTTTCATTTGATCTTCTCGTTCCCAGGTAAACTCTGGGCCACGACGGGAGTTCCAACGAACTCGAACAAGAGGTATTCTAGTGTGCTTGAGGACCTTAACATCCCGGTCCGTGATTTCAACAGGTTCCTCGACGAATCGCAACTGTTCGTCGATAGTGAGCTCCTTCAAAGGAACTATGAGGGTCTCATCTGACAGACACTTCTTCAGATTCGACACGTGAAAGACGTTGTGAACTGCACTGAGTTCTGCTGGTAGGTTTAATTCGTAGGCCACCCTGCCTATCTTCTCAATGATTTCGAATGGTCTAACGTATCGTAGGTTAAGTTTGCCTCGTTTGCCAAAACGAACAACACCCTTCCAGGGTGAGACTTTAAGTAGCACTCGATCCCCAACCTGGAACTCGAGTGGTTTACGACGCTTGTTTGCGTAGGCTTTCTGACGGTCGCGAGCTGCCGCCATGCGTTGTCGTATCTGAGCGATCTTTTCGGTAGTATCAACTACGAGTTCTGGACCTGTGATTTGACTATCACCCACCTCTGCCCAACAAAGAGGTGACCGGCATTTACGTCCGTACAATGCCTCGAATGGAGCGGCTTGAATGCTGGTGTGGGAACTGTTATCGTAAGAAAATTCCACAAGTGGCAGATGTTTTTCCCAGCCGTTGCCAAAGTCAATTACACATGCCCTAAGCATGTCTTCTAGGGTCTGGATGGTGCGTTCAGACTGCCCATCTGTTTGCGGGTGATAAGCTGTGCTCATATCTAAACGTGAGCCAAAGGACGTGTGCATTGCTTGCCACAGTTCTGAAGTAAAACGTGCATCTCGATCCGAGATAATAGAGGTGGGCACCCCGTGCCTCGAAACCACTTCTTTTAAGTAGATGTCTGCTAATGTAGAGAACTTGTCTGTTTCTTCGATAGCCATGAAGTGTGCAGACTTTGTGAGTCGATCCACGATCACCCAAATAGTATCATTCCCACGTTGAGATCTAGGCAGGCCAGTAACAAAATCCATGGAAATTTGCTCCCATTTCCACTGTGGTATCTCAGGTTGTTGGAGTAGGCCTGAAGGTTTCTGGTATTCGGCTTAGACTCTCGCACAAGTCAAACACTTGCTAACGTAAGTTGCTATATGAGCTTTCATGCTAGGCCACCAATATGTAGTTTTCAAGTCGTGGTACATCTTATCCGAACCAGGATGTACTAAGTAGCGAGACTTATGAGCTTCATCCATTACAAGCTCGCGTGAATTGCCATAGAGTGGGACCCAAATGCGTCCTGTTACGTAGTAAGCACCGTCTTCCTTTTGTTCTAATCGTTGTCTTGAACCGCGTAGGGCTTCAGCCCTGACGTTTTCTGGTTTCAATGCTTCTACCTGAGCATCCCGTATCTGAGAAGGAAGACTAGACTGAATAGTGAGTTGCAACGCTCGTACACGCCTAGGTGTAGTATCCTTTCGACTGAGGGTGTCAGCCACCACATTGGCCTTGCCCGGATGGTACTTTATAGCACATTCGTAATCGTTCATCAATTCGACCCATCGACGTTGACGCATGTTCAATTCTTTCTGCTTGAAAATATGCTCGAGGCTCCTGTGATCGGTGTAGATGGTGCACTTGGTACCGTACAGGTAATGTCGCCATATCTTGAGCGCGAAAACAACAGCTCCCAGCTCTAAATCATGTGTAGTGTAATTTCGTTTGTGAATCTTAAGTTGGCGCGAAGCATAAGCAATGACTTTATCCCGTTGCATCAACACACATCCAAGACCTTGGATGGATGCGTCGCAGTAGACTATAAAATCGTCTGTGCCTTCAGGCAATGAGAGGATAGGTGCGCTACAAAGTCTATCCTTTAAGTGCTGAAACGCTGATTCCTGTGTATTACCCCAACGGTAAGCAACACCTTTCTGTGTCAGTAGTGTAAGCGGCTGTGAAATCTTTGAGAAGTCTTTGATGAACCATCTGTAATAACCCGTCAAACCCAAGAATTAGCGTATTTCGGTTGGTGTGCGAGGTGCAGGCCAGTTCTTGATCGAATCTACCTTGGATGGATCGACATGAATCCCATCCTTGTTTACCACATGGCCTAGGAAGTGGACTTCACGAAGCCAGAAGTCGCATTTTGAAAACTTGGCGTACAGCTGTTCCATTCGAAGAAGTTCCAAAATAAGTCGTAAATGATGCTCGTGTTCCTCCTGACTCTTCGAGTAGATCAGGATGTCATCGATGAAAACAATAACAAACTTGTCAAGATAAGGTTTGCACACCCTGTTCATAAGATCCATGAAAACCGCAGGCGCGTTCGTTAGCCCGAATGGCATGACCAAAAACTCGTAATGGCCGTAGCGAGTTCTGAATGCTGTTTTGGAGACGTCCTCATCCCGGACTCTCAGTTGGTGATAGCCTGACCTCAGGTAAATCTTCGAGTAATAGCTCGACCCTTGCAACTGGTCGAATAAGTCGTCGATGCGTGGAAGAGGATAGCGATTCTTCACGGTCACCTTGTTCAGTTCGCGGTAATCTATGCACATGCGGAAGGTACCGTCTTTCTTCTTCACGAATAATACTGGAGCTCCCCAGGGCGAAGAGCTAGGACGAATGAAACCCTTTTCCAAGAGTTCTTGCAATTGCTTAGACAGTTCTTCCAGTTCGGTTGGAGCTAAGCGATAAGGTGCTCGAGCTATGGGTGCTGCTCCTGGAGCTAGTTCTATCTGAAATTCGACCTGGCGATGAGGCGGTAACCCAGGTAACTCTTCAGGAAACACTTGAGGAAAGTCGTGTACAACAGGAATATCCTCTAACTTCTTCTCTTTCGTCGATGTATCTGTAATGAGTGCTAAAATAGCTGTGTGGCCCTTTCGCAACCACTTCTGTGCCTTCAAGAAGGAGATGATGCCACTCACGACGCCACTCTTGTCGCCTTGAACATCGAGAGGTTCTTTGCCAGTATGGGGAATACGAATGATCTTCTCTTTGCATAGGATTTCTGGTTGCTGTTGGGATAACCAATTCATCCCAATAACGATGTCGAAACTACCCAAAACTATAGGAATGAGATCGATAGAGAAAGTCTGACCAGCTAAGACGAGGTTACAACCCTAGACTATGTGACCACTGTGGTGTCTGTTGCATCTATTGCACTTTGGGTGATTTCCTCGATATCCACCCTGCCTTTGACTACCAGAAGACTGCTGGCTGGCGCTCTGGTAATTATCTGTCTTTCACTGTTGTGCCTGGGATTGAACCAAAGTTGAACCCTTGCTGGAGGTTCCATCCCATTTTCGCTTGTTGTCACTAGGAGTAGCAGTAGTGATAGCAGTAGTAGTAGCACTGATACGTTTAGGCAGCCTGTTCTGTTCCACTGCCTGGTCTGTGAGACGATGAGCAAGACGAGTAACATCTTGAATAGTAGCAAGGTTAGCAGAAGTCACATGACTTTGAATCTCTGGTACTAAGCATTTGAGGTACAGCTCAATGCGCTTGATGGGAGGATCCACCATAGTTGGACATAACACTGCCAGTTCGTTGAATCGTTTCGTGTACGCTTCTATCTCTGGCCCCGTCATCTTCAGGTTAAGGAATTCCACTTCCAGCTTGTGGATGTCATCACGACTATAGTATTCACATTTGATCAGTTCCTTAAAATCATTCCATGGGGTGGCATTAGCAGCCGCCAGCCCCAGCATCTGAACTTGCGCGTTCCACCAAGTTAGCGCAGTGCCTTCGAGAGTACCAGTGGCGTACTTCACCCTACGAGCCTCAGGGCATTCACACATTTCGAAGACCGATTCGAGCTTCTCGAACCAGTGGAGGAGTCCAACGGCCCCCATTCAGTGCCACTTAAAGTACTAGAACGATAGTCCATGAAAGTTTGGAACGTGCACTGATGCGTGTGAAGTGTTATATATATTAGGTGTATATTTTAAGCCCTTTTTAACACTTATTTTAGCCAAGTTTTAAATTTATAAAACACGATATTTCACTAACACTAAACACACATATGGGCAAGTGCACCCATCGTTGAGTGTAGTATAGCGTTGGTAAGATACCGAGGTCGTCCAAGGACACAAGAGCTTTTAGTACCGGTTTATCCTCAACGTCTAACCAAAATAAAAGTTTAGAAAAATGTTTTAAACTAAGAAAATTAAAAACTAACTAAAATGCTGAAAAATAAAAATAAAAGAAAAACAGATAGACAAGATGAATCACTTGGTTCCGACTCGTATCTAGTATGACCTTTGATTATTTCCGCACTTTTGCACATAATTAAGAGATTATCTTAGTTATTGTAGTAGGCCCCTCTTTTGAAGGTGACGTTACCCTCACCCCAGTAGTTTGAGTCAGCAGGGATACAATCCTAAAATGGTGGATTATTGGAAGATAATGAATTAAGTTATTAATGCAGTATTGTGGTAGGCCCCGCTTTTGGCGGTGACGTTACCCTCGGCTAAGTAGTCTGAGTCAGCAGGGATACAGTCCTAAATAGCCGGGTTATAGTATTAATAGTAGTTAACTTATGAGGGGATCAAAGAGTTTGGACCCCCGCCATCCAATACCGTGAAGTATTGAAGGAGGTCCTACTAAATTTGACCCAGGTCCATTGCAGGACCTCTAAACGCTGAACAATGGCAAGACCTTTACCAAACCGTTCCCTTAACCCCCTACCAGGTAGCCAACATACCTCCATATAGACCGTGGAGATATGAATGGTGAAAATCCTTTATTTTATATAGACAGTAAAATAATGCCAAGACACCACGGACAAACGATAAGGAAAGATCACCTTCAACATAAGTAACTAGTTATTAAAGTCATTAATACAAAACCAAATAAAAAGTGCAAAAGATTAGAAATAAAAAGTATTATACTAGACACTTTGTCTTCACCAAGTGATGTAAGAGACTTAGGCAAACATGGCCTTGATTGTCAAGAACTCTTACGATCAATCTTGGATCCCGAGACGACTCACACACTCTACGATGGACAATGGATGATGGTGGTGGATGATGGTGTTGTGATGGTGGTGGGTGGTGGATGAAGTGTGAGAGAGGTGGTGTGCCAAGGGATGAGATGAAATGAATCCAAGCACTCCTATTTATAGGCTGAACAGAGTGCTGGACACGGCCCCGTGTCCGCTGGGCACGGCCCCGTGTCCGTCTGACAATCTCTCTCCTCATTAATTGTAATTCGCAATTACAATAAATGCGCCTGCTGTACTTTCGACACGCCCCCGTGTCCGCTGAGCACGGCCCCGTGATGGGCAATAGAAGCTTCTATAGATTTGTCTTTTCTGCTGCTTCTTGGGCACGGCCCCGTGCTGGCTGAGCACGGGGCGTGTTCAGCCTTCTGTCTTCTCCTTTTTGCTTTGGAAGGTGCCGTTGAGGGGTCGGGCAGTCCACTAATGTTCCTTTCCTTGTATTTATGTTGGATTTAGCTGTCTTTTTGCTTCTTTTGCGTTTTTGAGCTCATTTAATCCTGAAAATACAAAAGGAAGACAAAAACACTCTTTTTCCAATATTAGTACTTAAAAAGGGTTAGTTTTTATGCCTCATTTGATGTAATTTATATGTTGCATTTTACACAAATAAAGGGTTAAAAATGAAAAAGGTTTTGGTGGGTAAAAGGTTTTTTTTTTTTTTTTGGGTGATGAAACGAAAAGGTTTAGGCTCAAAGGGGCTAACTAGGGGGATTTTTTGGTAGGTGGTAAAAGAAAAAAAAAAGAAAAATAATGGTGTAGAAATAAAAAGGGTTAGTCCTAATGCCTCCATCATTTACTTACTCGGGTTTAAGTTGATAAGGACCGGGAATGTATTGTCATGGCAAGTTCTAGAGTCGTAAGAACCAAGCGGCTATTCACTCAAGAAACGAAAAATGAGCATTTAGTCAATTGATATGTAATTGTGTGCTCAATAAAGGCTCAAAACTCACTTTTGTGGGAATGGGTTTTTATGTGATCAAGTATATATAATCAAATTTTAAATAAGCTTACTATGCCTTTTCATAATTTTCTTATGTTGGTTCTTTTTATCACTACGCTATCGGTTGTAAATTTGTAAAAATATAACCTTTTTGAGAACTTGAATTTCCCGAGTTAAACCTAGACAAGTAAAAAAAATGAAATTTTTGAAAAAATTTGGGGTGATTAGCGGTTCCAATAGAGTTTTGTGTAAGGCTTGTATTTAGGACTTGCAAAATTCAAGGTTTTAGCATCCCCCCCACACTTAAATTACACATTGTCCTCAATGTGTCCCAAAAATAAATTTTTAGGTTGATTAGATGTGTAAAATAGTGTTTAAAAAGCAAAAAATTGTGTTACTGGGCACTGAACACGGCCCCGTGTTGTCCGGGCACGGCCCCGTGTTCAAGTGCCAGTAACAAAATTAAAATAAGAGAAACAGAAGTCTGGACACGGGGGCGTGTTGGGCGAACACGGCCCGTGTCTAGGTACCTGAACTGGGCGTTTTTCTGCAGGTGGTTCGGCACGGGGCCGTGTTGGTTGGGCACGGCCCGTGTTGAACCTTCTGAAATGGAGAAAATTGTCGGGTTGCCTTGTTCTTGTGCATGGGTTTATTTTTCTCGTTCCCCTTTTCATCCTTTACCACCATGAGTGTGTTTTATTCATTACAAACCATCCAAACCTTAAAACCACCATTTCATTTCATCATAGAGAGAACTTACATAGTCCTAAATTAAACTAGATAAAACAAAGAAATAACAAACCATGGAGTCCTAGCCTTTATTTTAATTAGCAAAATTTCCAAGAAGTAATTAATCTTGGTTAAACAAGGCCTAATTGAACTCCTTCTTCCGCGTGCGGTTCTCCTCAAATGTCGGCGAGCCATTCTTCCACCTCCCTTGGAAGGAGAAAAGAAGGCTCATTGGCATTAGTTTGAGGAGTTTCAACTTCCACCGGGATCTCTTGTTGGTGTTCCACGGGAGGTTCCGCTGGAAAGTCTTCCCACCCGGTAGGGTTGTTGATTCCTAGTGCCAGGTTCCAATCTTGTTGAGGAAGGACTGGTTCCATTGGAGGTGCTACAAGAATATTTAACCTCTAGTGCAAGAGGTTAATTTCTTGGAAGCTGCTTTCAAGTCCCATCGTAAGATCGTTAATACGGTCGATTAGGACCTCCTCTACTGACGTCATTTCATCGAGAGCCTCCCTTAATGCTACCACATAGTGCACAAGTGTAGCTTCAATGGAGGGTCTTCTTCCTCTTTGGCTGTTTGACGAATGCACAGAAGATGTATTGCTGTTTTCACTCGGCATCCTACGAAAAATAAACTAAAAATAGTTTATTTAATGAAACAGTGACCGGACACGGCCCCGTGTTCATCTTTCTGCAGAGTTTTGGAACAAGGAAACTTGGATTTTTAAGTTATTTTCTGAACTTGTGGGGCCTTTTTAGCTACTAATAACTTAAAACAATGTTTCATAACATGTTTTTACCAAGATTCCTTGAACAAAACTCATTCATCCCTACCATAGAGTTGGAGGAATTCCAAACTTTCAATGGTAGCTCTTGGAGAAAGATGGAGAAGAAGGAAATGGCTAAAAGAGGAAAGGACAAGATGGGTTGTTGGAACCTTCTTTTAGACTTACCTAGGATAGCTTGAGAGAAGATTCCTGCAATTCTCTGTCCCAAGTTGGTCCAAATGTGCAGAATTCTTGGCTGCATTTATAGAAAATGACAGCATCCTGGACACGGCCCCGTGTTCAGTGGACACGGCCCCGTGTGCAGGTGGAGTTCTGACATAGTTTGTCCGTATTCTGACGTACTGATCAGAATGGAATCTTTTGATGGACACGGGGGCGTGTTGGCTGGGCACGGCCCCGTGTCTAGGGACTGTTTTATGAAGTTGTCTAGTTTTTTAAGGCACTTGTTAGTATCGGGTGGTTCCTGACTGGTTGGAACAACCCCAAAGTGCCTAATATACCTTAATTGCTCCAGACTAAGGCGAGAACGCAAGAGGTTGTCGGTGAGGGTAATTCCTATTTTTATTCTAGGTGGACAAGTCCAACCCTTTCCCGGGCTCTTGTTAAAGAAGGTGTATGCCGAATCGCTCAGGTCTATGTATGCACCGAACGAAGTCGATGGAGAGTCCTTCACGGCACAATCGACACAGGGACGACTATCGTCCAAGTCTTTGCTGGGTACGAAGGTATTTTCGGGAGCAATGAGGTTGTCGGAATGCGGTTCCAACTTTTCTTCATGGTTATCGTCTTGGGGTGGATTAATAAAATCCTTCCTAAGCTCTTCTAACCAATTCTGAACTAGCTCTTCTAGTTGAAATAACTCGTCAAGGAGCATTTCCCCTAGAATATCTGGCTGGGCGCATTCGAGGGAGAAATAGTGCTTATTTTTACTTTCGCCCCTCTTAAGGTTGTGAGAAGTTGGTGGGTCCATGTAGTGGGGCCTATAATTTAGGAAGTAGCATTTTACTTCTTCATGTTCGCCGCCACATAATGGACACCACGTACCATAAGAGTGCCGAAAGTAAAAATAATTACTATCACTCATGTTTATGTCAGAAATTACCAACCGCCGGGATCTAACGGTTCTGTTTTCAGTAACTGAAACTTGGGCACGGGGGCGTGTTGAGTGGGCACGGCCCCGTGTTCAGCTTACTGTCTGATGTAAAACAGGATTGCCAGTTCCAATGATTGAGCACGGGGGCGTGTTCAGCGGGCACGGCCCGTGCTGAGCTCTGCAGAAGCTGAAAAACTAAGAAAAACCTAAAAAAATAAAAAGAAAAATAAAAGATGATTAGGCCGTTGATTCCTAACTTTCTTAAAATCCTTGTGTCCCCGGCAACGGCGCCAAAAACTTGATGCGTGTGAAGTGTTATATATATTAGGTGTATATTTTAAGCCCTTTTTAACACTTATTTTAGCCAAGTTTTAAATTTATAAAACACGATATTTCACTAACACTAAACACACATATGGGCAAGTGCACCCATCGTTGAGTGTAGTATAGCGTTGGTAAGATACCGAGGTCGTCCAAGGACACAAGAGCTTTTAGTACCGGTTTATCCTCAACGTCTAACCAAAATAAAAGTTTAGAAAAATGTTTTAAACTAAGAAAATTAAAAACTAACTAAAATGCTGAAAAATAAAAATAAAAGAAAAACAGATAGACAAGATGAATCACTTGGTTCCGACTCGTATCTAGTATGACCTTTGATTATTTCCGCACTTTTGCACATAATTAAGAGATTATCTTAGTTATTGTAGTAGGCCCCTCTTTTGAAGGTGACGTTACCCTCACCCCAGTAGTTTGAGTCAGCAGGGATACAATCCTAAAAGGGTGGATTATTGGAAGATAATGAATTAAGTTATTAATGCAGTATTGTGGTAGGCCCCGCTTTTGGCGGTGACGTTACCCTCGGCTAAGTAGTCTGAGTTAGCAGGGATACAGTCCTAAATAGCCGGGTTATAGTATTAATAGTAGTTAACTTATGAGGGGATCAAAGAGTTTGGACCCCCGCCATCCAATACCGTGAAGTATTGAAGGAGGTCCTACTAAATTTGACCCAGGTCCATTGCAGGACCTCTAAACGCTGAACAATGGCAAGACCTTTACCAAACCGTTCCCTTAACCCCCTACTAGGTAGCCAACATACCTCCATATAGACCGTGGAGATATGAATGGTGAAAATCCTTTATTTTATATAGACAGTAAAATAATGCCAAGACACCACGGACAAACGATAAGGAAAGATCACCTTCAACATAAGTAACTAGTTATTAAAGTCATTAATACAAAACCAAATAAAAAGTGCAAAAGATTAGAAATAAAAAGTATTATACTAGACACTTTGTCTTCACCAAGTGATGTAAGAGACTTAGGCAAACATGGCCTTGATTGTCAAGAACTCTTACGATCAATCTTGGATCCCAAGACGACTCACACACTCTACGATGGACAATGGTGGTGGATGATGGTGTTGTGATGGTGGTGGGTGGTGGATGAAGTGTGAGAGAGGTGGTGTGCCAAGGGATGAGATGAAATGAATCCAAGCACTCCTATTTATAGGCTGAACAGAGTGCTGGACACGGCCCCGTGTCCGCTGGGCACGGCCCCGTGTCCGTCTGACAAACTCTCTCCTCATTAATTGTAATTCGCAATTACAATAAATGCGCCTGCTGTACTTTCGACACGCCCCCGTGTCCGCTGAGCACGGCCCCGTGATGGGCAATAGAAGCTTCTATAGATTTGTCTTTTCTGCTGCTTCTTGGGCACGGCCCCGTGCTGGCTGAGCACGGGGCGTGTTCAGCCTTCTGTCTTCTCCTTTTTGCTTTGGAAGGTGCCGTTGAGGGGTCGGGCAGTCCACTAATGTTCCTTTCCTTGTATTTATGTTGGATTTAGCTGTCTTTTTGCTTCTTTTGCGTTTTTGAGCTCATTTAATCCTGAAAATACAAAAGGAAGACAAAAACACTCTTTTTCCAATATTAGTACTTAAAAAGGGTTAGTTTTTATGCCTCATTTGATGTAATTTATATGTTGCATTTTACACACATCATGCACACAGGTGGCTGAGCGTATTGACCTGTCGTGTGTAAGAATAAACATACTTGAGCATGAGTGTTGGTTTACGAGAGTAGGATCTAAAGATCCTAGAGTAAGTGGTGATGGCAGGTTACACCTCCTGCCTGGGCAGCTGCAAGTACTGCAGTAACTTGTTCAGTGATCGAAGCCGCCAACTGGGCTTGAGTTAGGTTAACGCGTCCACCCATGATCTTGATATCAAGGAGAACATGAGTGAAAGAAGTTCGTGAATAGTGTGATGACAGAAGAGAGTGAGCACACATGTATTCTCAAGCAATAGGGGTTATGTGTATCTAAGCATACCATGAGCAAAGTTCTATGTAATTCTAGCAAGTAGGCAATAAAACATATACCATATTACCTAAAATGTTGAGTCTTGCACACGGAGCGAGGCGTCGTTGTGGATCGTTGAGCACTGTACAGGTTATAGTCTGGTTTTAATAAAAACGTTTTCCCCTTATTAAAACCGAGTTCTCTATAACCAATGGCTCTGATACCAATCTGTCACACCCCCAAAATCCACATGCGGAGTACCACCGCTTGGAGGGGTGACTGGCCAGGATCAAGCCACCAATCATATCAAACATAATAAGTAATAAAGTAATTTAAACCAAACGATATGAAAGGTGTCCAACAAAACATGTTAAGTGTATAGTGGAAGCATAATTGTAAACCCAATGAAAGTAATAAGTTCAAATGTTCAAATGTTTTTAACGTAGCATCCTCGATCAAAGTTCCACAACGACTGCGCCTCCCGTGCAAGCTCCAAGTACCTATGGTCCTGCAAGGCATGTAACAGAGAGTCAACAACTAGTTGAGCGAGTTCACAGTAAGTAAGTTCGTAATAGTAAGTTTGTTTCGTAACATGTGGCGCTACTAGGCCGATAGTATGTTCTATTAGTGGGGGCTTCCCATGTTTGCAAATACACTAGACTATTTGTAACCATAAGTGTTCTTCTTACCGAGAACAGTAGTACGTACAAATTTTACGTAGGTTTTACGTAAGTGTAACACCTGTGTCATTTCAACCATCAAACAAATGCCCAACCAATGAAAGATTGTATTTCATACTTGGGATTTGTAAAAATATGTGTATCGTTTACACATATCAATTCTTGTTCGATTTCAAACACTATATCGCTTTCTGGAAGGTTATACGCGCACTGATGCGTAAATATAACCAGTTTAATCCAACGAACACTCCGGAATAGTGAAATAGGCTTAACATACCTTAAATAACCTTTACATAACTTAGAAATAAGTTTTGAAGGCTTTGGTATGGCAAAAACAAGTTAAATCGCTTACAGGGACTAAAGTTGACAAACTGCGAAAGTATGCCAATTTGAACTGTAACAGACATTCTGGGACATGACCATAAGTTAAACATACCATAAATATCCTTTACATAGCTTAGAAATAGGCTTTGAGGTGTTCGGTATGCTAAAATAAACTTTTGTGTCATTTAGGGACTAAAAGCGTCAAAAAGTGCACAAGTTTGCATTTTTACGCATAACTTACGTTCTGAATACATCCGGACATCCAAAAATTTATGTGAGCATGACTATATTATATTTTAGTGTTCGCCATAAGAAAAATCCATTCGTCGCGTCATTTGGTTCGTTTTTCGCGCTTATGCGCATTCCGTCGTAATTAAGCGAACATCACGTTCGTACGACCAAAGGAACCAACATCCGACATATTTTTGAGCATGTTTCATGTCCACAATGTTTAGGCAACATTTTAGGGGTTTAAAGTTGGCTTTACGGGCCTTAGAAGTGTCGGAAATGGGCTTAAACACGTGCAGGGACTGAAACTGTCTTTTATCAAACATGTTTGCTGATCAGAAGTCTCAGGCGGCCCGCCTGAGTTTTCTCTGATCCTGAAGCGGGCCGCGTCCGCCTGTCTGATCAGATAACAATGAACAGTCAGCAACTTCCAGCTGTTTTAAACACAACCACACACTCACCACTTGACATTTCAGCTGATAAGGACCAATTTAAGCCACCACAACTTTCCGACACTTGTACGGTTACGATTAAGGCACGGTTTCCTTGAAACGATCCTAACGGTTATCCGAATACTATATATACCCATCCACCCCATTGCAAAACTTACAAGAATTCTGATTTTGAGAACTCTAAGTTGAAACCATTGTTTCATACCTGAGTTCTTGGATCGGGATTAGCATTCGGGGACCCTTCGTAAGTATTCTTTCGTTCTTTTCCTTATTTTACTGCTTTTCGAGTCAGAAAGTCAAACTTTGTTTGACTTTCAGCGTTGACCAATAATGGTCAATGCGAAGTTCGTTTGAACTTCGTAACGTGAGTGTAATCACGTTGGTTATAGTCCCTTGGGACTATGCCTACTGATTACCACGTTGTCTAGGGTCGTAGGGTAAGCGATCTAATAAATCGCTTATACCTCGAACCCGACCCAGTTTGGTCGATCATTAGGATCCGACCAAATGCATTAGGTGACCATAGTAGGTAGGGAATAACCTTCCGAGATTATACCCTATGGTCACATCGTTTAAGTAGTTGTATGATAGGTAGTTTATATGCCTTAGGTAAATTACCAGAATACCCTTTTTTATGTATAATTGGTAATTAAGCATATGTAACCTAAACTTTTGTCACATAACTGATTATGTAACATGTTTAGGCATATAACACTTGTCATAGGGCTAGTTAGGCGGTCCGAACGCGTTTCACGCGCACGACGCGTTAAAGTAGCATAAGATTCCTAAACGGGTCGTAATGGGTCGTATACAATTATGTTAGGTTTCATTTAGTATGTAGGCTTTGTTAAACCAAATGACACGAGTCTCTACACTCGTTTGGTTTACAAACCCTAATGCTACCCGATCTTCCGATCTAGGTCCGGTTAATTAACATAGTTACCTATATTAGGTGCCGTTTGATATCCGTGATCTCTAAGCATTGTTTGGTTGTTACTCAAGGACTTCTGAGCAATCTCAAGTGAGTACATAGACCCCTCTTTTACTGTTTTCCAAACTGTTTTGGGGTGAAACACATGTGCCTACTTGTTACATTCATGCTTTTCCTGTTTTCACATCATATACCTGCTATGTTCGTTAGTACATTATAGTACATGATTTCATTACATTTCATGCTAGGTGTGCCCATTGTGTGCATTACTTAGTACATCATTCTACATTACATTTCTGTTGCATATGCTTATCCAGCTTATGAACACATTATACTACATATTGAACCGTTGTAAACATTTGACTATGTGATCCGTTGATATCTGTGATCCGTTGATATCTGTGAACCGTTTGTATCTGTGAACCGTTTGTATCTGTGAACCGTTCGTATCTGTGAACCGTTTGTATCTGTGAACCGTTCGTATCTGTGAACCGTTTGTATCTATGAACCGTGTGAACCGTCTTTGACCATACATAAACATTTCAACAACTGTTAAACATTACTTTGGTGGTTTGGTTTGATTAAGTTATTAAGTAACGATGCGTGTGTAATATGATACAAGCATGGTGGATACGCCGCTGGTACTTCCTATATATAAGTGTTTGTATGGTATTACATATTGTAGCATTATTTGAATCATTTCAGTTTGATACATATAACATTTTATACAAATAACATACTTTTCACAAGACATTGATTTCCAAACAACTTATCTTATACAAACTCATTTTACAATGGTTATTCATTTAACCATACATTATTCTCTTATTTTTACATATTATCTGAACTTATCGTTTTTCAAACGATTTACAAAACAAAGCAAATTACAAGGTTCATGACTAAACATTTTCTCAAATACAAGTCATGAATCCTATTTTCACAAAACCTATGTATCTCACAGGCATTTTTATGCTGACGTACCTATTTTCACATGTGTTTTTCAGGAGCTGTTGCATAAGATGATCAAGATACACATAGGCAGACTTGGGCTTTAGTGATAATAAAAGATGCAAGACTAGTTAATTATGTTGTATTCCTTTGTTTGTTAAGACATTGTATCACTTTTAACCAATAAAACGAAACTTCAATTGCCATGGATTTGAAACAATTAATTCTGTTACAACACTCCCCGACGTTTCCGCCACGTTTTGTATGTTACACGTGGTCGGGGTGTGACAGAAAAGTGGTATCAGAGCCAATGGTTATAGGGAATTAGGTTATTAGTAATGCTTTGACCTAGTCTATAACCTTTCTAGGACCCTAACGCGAGTTTACTTGCGTTTAGTCATAAAACAATACCGTCACCTATCCTTAGGCGACGACCACAACAAGAACATAAATTTCAAAACCGCTTTGAAAACTAATCATCTGTTCTATAATGATTGATTACTAGGTTTTGAACCCTCTATTGTAAGGTTTTAAACCCCTTTGAATTTTCAAAAATCTCGTTAAGGTTTTGGGTTTTAAATAATGTGAACACATGCAAACTGGAAGGGTGAATGCCTGTATCCTGGGTTTTCTGGCTAGGCAAGCACTTCGTATACATCTCATCAGACGCGAGACCAGTTGTGCTTACCTGGGAATTCTTGGGATGAGTGTTCACTTATAGGCGAGCATGTCTTCGCGATACATTATTTTTGACCTATCTACTTTGATTAATCACCGAGGTCGTTTGTTGCTTTGTAGTAACAAACAAATGACCACTATCCTTGCTTTCATCAGATTTGTTTCATCTCATTCTTTTCGTCTAAATCTCTCACTCGTTTCTTTTCATGTTTCCTCTTTTAGAATGCCTCCTCGACGCGAGAACCAGATAGCGACTGCCGAGCTGGCAGAAATCATTGCGCAGCAAATGGCTGCTCAATTCCCAAACCTCTTTGCTCAATGGAATCAAGCCAACAACAACAACAATGGTCCATGCAATTTCAAGAGTTTTAACTCGGCGAAACCACTCAAGTTTAGTGGTTCTGAGGGAGCGACTGGGCTTCTTCAATGGTTCGAGAGCATTGAGAATACTTTCCGCCATGTGCAGTGTCCTGACAATCGCAAGGTCGAGTTTGCTTCGAGTGTGTTCCAGAAGAGAGCCCTTACGTGGTGGAACGGGATTATGAGAGATCGTGATGCAGAGGTTGCTCTAGCACAGACATGGGCTGAACTTAGGGCCCTTATGATGAAGGAATTCTGTCCTCGACACGAGATCAGGGCTTTGGAAAGGGAATTCGACAATTTGGAGCAAGACAGCGGTGAGCATAGAGCCTACACGGACCGTTACGAGGAGTTGAGTCTGTTATGCCCAAACATGGTCACGCCTTTGGATAAGGCAATCGAAAAGTACATTGATGGCCTCCCTGATTCAATACAAGACATTTTGACTGGTAGCAACCCTACTACAGTTAGACAGGCCATTGAGCTATCTGCAACCTTGACTGAATCAAAGATCAGGAAAGGTAAACTTTTCCGAAAAGGTGACAAGAAGCCGGTCGAAGAATCGAAACCAATCGAAGAATCAAAGATCATGGATGAACAGACTGGATCCCCTAAGAGGTCAATGAAGCGAAAGGCTTCTCAGAACTACGCTGTGGTCGCTCACAATGATCAAGCCGTCCTCAACCAACCAGCTCAACCCCCTGCCAGGAAACCCTACAACGGAACTGCACCCTTGTGCAACCAATGTGGCCTACATCATCATGCTGGGGTGAAGTGCCGCACATGCCAAGTTTGCGGACTTATAGGTCATACAGCTAGGGTTTGCCCAACCGCAGCTGCACCAAATCAAGCTGACAACAATCCTGCTCAAGCTCGTTTTCCACCGGGATCTTGCTACAACTGTGGCGAGATGGGCCATTTTCGTAGGAATTGCCCAAGGCTTGCTAATGCAAATCCAGCGCAGGGATGAGCATATGATCAACCAGAAGACAACATCGTTTAGAAATAATCACGTCTTATGTATTATTTTCTTTTGTTGTCAAGATCCAAGAAACAGTTGTTATCGTTGTTTATAAATAAATCTTTTACATTGCAATGTATTTATGTGATTGTATGTATAAACAACATATCCCCTACAATACCGACAATCAAGGAACCGCATTCCTTAAAGAACAGACTACTCCCAAATTTCTTCCATTGTATGATCTCTTGCGTTTTTCACGAAAATCCTAAGTACCCGTTTCTTCCAAGAGAAACGAAGTACGAGGTGCCAAGTTAATTGCAATCAATAACAAGATAATAACAATTAAACAAATATGTGATTATGTGCTTATGAACATTACAAGACAAACTGTGCGGACTACGCAAGGAATTACGTAATTATGGATGCATACATAATTATGGAATTTAGTGCACAGAAACCACAGCGAGCTTTGTCATGTACCTAGAAGTTAACCCTATTCATTTCCAATTCTGATGAAGTATCCGTTGAGGAAAAATGAACTAGCTATTCATTTTTCACTTCTGAAGAATATCCGTTGAGGAAATGAATATCCGTTTATCCTTCATTTCCAATTCTGAAGAATAACCGTTGAGGAAAATGACTCCGTTGTGCATTTTCGTTCTGAAGAGTATCCGTCGAGGGAAATGAATATCCGTTTATTTAATCCTTCATTTCCGAACCTGAGGAAACAACCGTAGAAAATGACTCCGTTTGTTCATTTTCGTTTCTGAAGATTTGTCCGTTGAGGAAATGAATATCCGTTGTTTAATCCCTCATTTCCGAACCTGAGGAAACAACCGTTGAAAATGACTCTGTTTGTGCATTTTCGTTTCTGAAGATTATCCGTTGAGGAAATGAATATCCGTTTGTCTACCATTTTCATTTCCGTTTCTGAGGAAGCAACCGTTGAAAATGACTCCGTTTGTTCATTTTCGTTTCTGAAGATTTTTCCGTTGAGGAAATGAATATCCGTTTGTCTATCATTTTCATTTCCGTTTCTGAGGAAGCAACCGTTGAAAATGACTCCGTTTGTTCATTTTCGTTTCTGAAGATTTGTCCGTTGAGGAAATGAATATCCGTTTGTCTATCATTTTCATTTCCGTTTCTGAGGAAGCATCTGTTGAAAATGACTCCGTTTGTTCATTTTCGTTTCTGAAGATTTTCCGTTAAGGAAATGAATCCCCGTTTGTTTATTCCTTCATTTCCGCTTCTAAAGAATACTCGTTGAGGAAAATGACTCCGTTTGTTCATTTTCGTTCTGAAGAATGTCCGTTAAGGAAATGACAGGATTATGCTTTACATATCTCTGGTGGTTATCTGACACAAAGTCACAAACAGACTCCTACGAATTAATTTCGGGACGAAATTTCCTAAAGTAGGGGAGACTGTAACACCTGTGTCATTTCAACCATCAAACAAATGCCCAACCAATGAAAGATTGTATTTCATACTTGGGATTTGTAAAAATATGTGTATCGTTTACACATATCAATTCTTGTTCGATTTCAAACACTATATCGCTTTCTGGAAGGTTATACGCGCACTGATGCGTAAATATAACCAGTTTAATCCAACGAACACTCCGGAATAGTGAAATAGGCTTAACATACCTTAAATAACCTTTACATAACTTAGAAATAAGTTTTGAAGGCTTTGGTATGGCAAAAACAAGTTAAAGCGCTTACAGGGACTAAAGTTGACAAACTGCGAAAGTATGCCAATTTGAACTGTAACAGACATTCCGGGACATGACCATAAGTTAAACATACCATAAATATCCTTTACATAGCTTAGAAATAGGCTTTGAGGTGTTCGGTATGCTAAAATAAACTTTTGTGTCATTCAGGGACTAAAAGCGTCAAAAAGTGCACAAGTTTGCATTTTTACGCATAACTTACGTTCTGAATACATCCGGACATCCAAAAATTTATGTGAGCATGACTATATTATATTTTAGTGTTCGCCATAAGAAAAATCCATTCGTCGCGTCATTTGGTTCGTTTTTCGCGCTTATGCGCATTCCGTCGTAATTAAGCGAACATCACGTTCGTATGACCAAACGAACCAACATCCGACATATTTTTGAGCATGTTTCATGTCCACAATGTTTAGGCAACATTTTAGGGCCTTAAAGTTGGCTTTACGGGCCTTAGAAGTGTCGGAAATGGGCTTAAACACGTGCAGGGACTGAAACTGTCTTTTATCAAACATGTTTGCTGATCAGAAGTCTCAGGCGGCCCGCCTGAGTTTTCTCTGATCCTGACGCGGGCCGCGTCCGCCTGTCTGATCAGATAACAACGAACAGTCAGCAACTTCCAGCTGTTTTAAACACAACCACACACTCACCACTTGACATTTCAGCTGATAAGGACCAATTTAAGCCACCACAACTTTCCGACACTTGTACGGTTACGATTAAGGCACGGTTTCCTTGAAACGATCCTAACGGTTACCCGAATACTATATATACCCATCCACCCCATTGCAAAACTTACAAGAATTCTGATTTTGAGAACTCTAAGTTGAAACCATTGTTTCATACCTGAGTTCTTGGATCGGGATTAGCATTCGGGGACCCTTCGTAAGTATTCTTTCGTTCTTTTCCTTATTTTACTGCTTTTCGAGTCAGAAAGTCAAACTTTGTTTGACTTTCAGCGTTGACCAATAATGGTCAATGCGAAGTTCGTTTGAACTTCGCAACGTGAGTGTAATCACGTTGGTTATAGTCCCTTGGGACTATGCCTACTGATTACCACGTTGTCTAGGGTCGTAGGGTAAGCGATCTAATAAATCGCTTATACCTCGAACCCGACCCAGTTTGGTCGATCATTAGGATCCGACCAAATGCATTAGGTGACCATAGTAGGTAGAGAATAACCTTCCGAGGTTATACCCTATGGTCACATCGTTTAAGTAGTTGTATGATAGGTAGTTTATATGCCTTAGGTAAATTACCAGAATACCCTTTTTTATGTATAATTGGTAATTAAGCATATGTAACCTAAACTTTTGTCACATAACTGATTATGTAACATGTTTAGGCATATAACACTTGTCATAGGGCTAGTTAGGCGGTCCGAACGCGTTTCACGCGCACGACGCGTTAAAGTAGCATAAGATTCCTAAACGGGTCGTAATGGGTCGTATACAATTATGTTAGGTTTCATTTAGTATGTAGGCTTTGTTAAACCAAATGACACGAGTCTCTACACTCGTTTGGTTTACAAACCCTAATGCTACCCGATCTTCCGATCTAGGTCCGGTTAATTAACATAGTTACCTATATTAGGTGCCGCTTGATATCCGTGATCTCTAAGCATTGTTTGGTTGTTACTCAAGGACTTCTGAGCAATCTCAAGTGAGTACATAGACCCCTCTTTTACTGTTTTCCAAACTGTTTTGGGGTGAAACACATGTGCCTACTTGTTACATTCATGCTTTTCCTGTTTTCACATCATATACCTGCTATGTTCGTTAGTACATTATAGTACATGATTTGATTACATTTCATGCTAGGTGTGCCCATTGTGTGCATTACTTAGTACATCGTTCTACATTACATTTCTGTTGCATATGCTTATCCAGCTTATGAACACATTATACTACATATTGAACCGTTGTAAACATTTGACTATGTGATCCGTTGATATCTGTGATCCGTTGATATCTGTGAACCGTTTGTATCTGTGAACCGTTTGTATCTGTGAACCGTTCGTATCTGTGAACCGTTTGTATCTGTGAACCGTTCGTATCTGTGAACCGTTTGTATCTATGAACCGTGTGAACCGTCTTTGACCATACATAAACATTTCAACAACTGTTAAACATTACTTTGGTGGTTTGGTTTGATTAAGTGATTAAGTAACGATGCGTGTGTAATATGATACAAGCATGGTGGATACGCCGCTGGTACTTCCTATATATAAGTGTTTGTATGGTATTACATATTGTAGCATTATTTGAATCATTTCAGTTTGATACATATAACATTTTATACAAATAACATACTTTTCACAAGACATTGATTTCCAAACAACTTATCTTATACAAACTCATTTTACAATGGTTATTCATTTAACCATACATTATTCTCTTATTTTTACATATTATTTGAACTTATCGTTTTTCAAACGATTTACAAAACAAAGCAAATTACAAGGTTCATGACTAAACATTTTCTCAAATACAAGTCATGAATCCTATTTTCACAAAACCTATGTATCTCACAGGCATTTTTATGCTGACGTACCTATTTTCACATGTGTTTTTCAGGAGCTGTTGCATAAGATGATCAAGATACACATAGGCAGACTTGGGCTTTAGTGATAATAAAAGATGCAAGACTAGTTAATTATATTGTATTCCTTTGTTTGTTAAGACATTGTATCACTTTTAACCAATAAAACGAAACTTCAATTGCCATGGATTTGAAACAATTAATTCTGTTACAACACTCCCCGACGTTTCCGCCACGTTTTGTATGTTACACGTGGTCGGGGTGTGACAGTAAGTGTCCTTCACAACCGAGGACAGGGGTACGCGGGGGTTTACGTAGGTTTTACGTAAGTGTCCTTCCTGACTCCGGAAGACAGTAGCATGTTCTTGTTTACGTAGGTTTTACGTAAGTGCCTGACACAACCGAGGCAGTAGTGAGTATAAGTTCACGTAGGTTTTACGTGAGTGTCCTTCGCAACCTGAGGACAGTGATGAGTACAAGTATACGTAGGTTTTACGTATGTATCCTGCGCATCCGAGGACGATGGTAGATAGTCTAGTAACAGTGTAAGTACGAGTATCTATTCAAATCTCATTCCTTCAATCCCCATTCCCATACCCTGGGAATCCCATGCCTTAGTAAAAGTGTGAACTCACCTTGGTTTGCTCGGTATGCTAAAGTATTTGCTCAGTACATGTTTGTAATGTTTCACATGTAACTAGCGTCACAGTAATATCACAGAGTGTGCCTAGCAGTTAGCATCTTGTATCATGTAAACAGTAAATCCAACTCATGCAAATTCATCTTTCACATAATAGCTTTCTCAGTTAATTCTAACACAGTTATTCACTAGTATGCTTGACAGGGTTAACTGATTTAACAGGATTAGCATATATAACAAAGTTGATAAACTAAACAGAGTTAACATGTAACAGGATTACTAAACTAACTGAGGTTACTGAATTGAATTAACAGAGTTAACAGTTATTAAACCAAAAACACTTAGTGGGTGAAAACCCTATTTGGCGAAAACACCATATGGCGAAATCACCCAGGCCACGAAATCCCAGGTGATTTCGTTGGCTTAGTGTTTGACGAAAACACATCTGGCCTTGTGTCTTCGTCGACTTCAACAGCAACAATGACAACAGCAGTTACGTGAACACATCAATTCCGATCTCATCTAACGGTTACATGGCCAATCAACGAAGTCATTTAATCAAATCATTAACAAAACACATATTTGAAATCAGGCAATCATTCTGTTCATGTGTATAGTCACATATCCCAACCCCAACAACAAGACATCACTTAATTGTCATCACATGGATAACTTTGACTACTCTGACTACACACATGGGCTGCCCATTAAACTCAAACTTTGAGGATTGCAAATGATCAACTTTTCAACAAACATATTCTGAAAACAATTATTAAACACAATCATGAGATCATCGATCTACGCGAATACTCAACCGATTACCTTAAATCTAATCTGATTATACATGTATGACATTTATATGTTGCACACATAATGAAACCTCACATGCCACTGACAAATCCACATGCAAGCAAGAAATAAATGGCCGACCACATGATTCTATTTTGGCTGCACAAACATGTTGCCACTAATATTCTATGCACTAGTTAGCATGTAGGAGCATTATTTATGTCTATCTTTCATAACAGATCATCAATAAATTCATAACCAAAGATTGATTCCATAATAGTCATATTTTATGAAAGCAGCACGCAACTTCATGCATTAAAATAACCGAAACTACCCACAACCGGAATTAAATCACGACAATCTAATTATTTATTCATCAATACAATCCGAATCATCCTCTATGTGGCATGTAAACCGAATCATTATTCAGTCATATGATCATACAAATGTCATCATAGCAGTTAATACCGATTGCCAAACAAACAATCAACAATAGCCGATTACTAACCTAGAAGAAAAGACAGCAAAACCGATTGATGTACGGCTCAAGTCTTTCACGGCTGCCGTTCGGTTTCCAAGGGTAGCGAGAGGGAGAGAGAACGTGATAGGTGGTCTAGGGTTTGCGGATTAAAACTCTACGCAACAGTTATAACTCAAAACATATAACAGTACATTATTGGGCCAAGGCCCATCCAGTTTTCGTTGCCTCATATGGACGAAAACACAAATGTGTTTTCATCAGTGATGGTGTTTTCGGCTAGGGATGGTGATTTCATGGATTCCAAGTTTTAAACAAAACATATATTACATACACACTTAATCCACACACCATATAAACCAAATAAATCACAATATGATTTATCATAATACAAACGTGTACAGTTGTAAACAAACAAATCGTTCCAACAAATAATCTAAACACTTATCGTGCAATAATACGAAGATTGCATCTCAGAAACTCGGGTTGTCACAGGTCAACCCAAACCCTACTGTGGTTACCAATAAAAATCAGTTTCACAATTAATCAAGCCACGTATTTTCATAGATTGCATTTATTTCAAAATCACCGTATATCACATAGCAAGTACCTAGTTCTTAATTAAGCCCCCATCCCATGTGCATGCCACATAATAACATTTAACAGACGAATTGGCCACTCATACAGGTCAAATCAAGTTCCTAATTTCTAGTTAATATTGCTAACATGCAACAAACATAGTTGTATAAACATAACATTCATCATCATATGCATCATAACTGTTTAACTGTTCTGTCCATTTGCTCATTTGCAGCATCTCCACGAAGGACCAGTTCTTCGTGGAATGCCTTCACAGCCAAGAACCCTTATGGCGAAGAACTATTCTTCGCCGAGAACGAATGTGACGAAGGACCCTAGTATTTCGTCAAAAATCCAGTCAACGAAGAACCATGTTCTTCATCGAGTCGTGTTCTTCGTCGGGGCATCCTTCGTCGCTGCCCTCAGCAGACGGTTACATTTCCCTTTAATATCGTAACAACAGTTAACAAATCTTTGGGCATGATTATCGGATCAAACAACAATTATTTTACAAGTTCAAGAAACCCTAATTGTTGTTCCTCATTAACACTAGTATTGTAACACATTATCATGAAATAAGCACAAGTCTAATCTTATATAATTAGAATTCTAATCCAATCACTAACATCCTCATTCTCGTGCAAATCAGTTTATCAAATTCATTAGCCAACAACAACATGTCAACAAACATTACCAAAGACTTATTATAGATTCATGAACACAAGTTCCCAAACTAACCCTACTAATAAGAAACCCTAAGTCATCACGTGTAATTATAACAATCATCACATCCAAATCACGATAAACAAACATGGATAAAACACTAACCAAGATACCGAGTAGGTTGGTTCGATCGAGACACTGAGGCTTCGAATGATCGGGGACAGCCGTCGAGTTTGTAAGGGAGGAGAGGAGTGTTTAGGGTTTGATGTTTGCCTTAGGTTTTTCAGATTATGGAAGGTTATGCAAATATATATCAGTCGGGCCCCTTTTTGGGCCACGCATGGACCTGGGCCGAGAGCCCTCTCGGAAAAAGACCATCTTGGCGAAGAACCCTCCTTCGTCAAAAATTGGTTGTGACGAAGAACCCTTCTTCGTCGAGGAGTGGTTGTGATGAAGAACTGTAGTTCTTCGTCGGCTTGGGTTCTTCATGACTCAAGTGTGTGCATAATCCAAAGTTAAATATAAACATGTTAAGTCTAACCCTTAAACAACTCCTAAGTTTTCATGTAACATTCAAACATAACAATATTTTAATCATTCCAACACAATGCACATGATACAACATAAAACGGGATTGTGAAAAAAGTGATGCGTAGAGGAAAGACCTTGAAATCTCGGGTTGTCACATCATCCCCAACTTGAAAGAAATTTCGTCCCGAAATTTGATAAGTAACCCAAAGAGACGGAGTGTTAGATCAGGATGACTGCGGATTTTCCTCAGGTGCCACATCATCCCCAACTTGAAAGGGAATTTCGTCCCGAAATTCACCAGTTGCATCAGACTTTCAGTTGGGAAAAGTTGAGGATACTTGAGCTTCATCTGATCCTCGCTTTCCCACGTGAACTCTAGTCCACACCTTGAGTTCCAACGGACTCTCACGATCTGGATTTGACTATGCTTACGGACCTTGACTTCCCGATCCATAATCTTGATGGGTTCTTTGACAAACTGCAATTTGTCGTCGATTTTCAGCTCTTGAAGTGGTACCACATGTGTTTCATCAGATAAACACTTCTTTAGTTGCGAAACATGGAAGACTTCATGAACGTTACCCAACTCAACAGGTAACTCGACCTTGTAGGCCACTTTACCAATTCATTCCAGAATTTTGAATGGCCCGACATAACGCGGATTAAGCTTGGCGCGTTTCCCAAAGCGTACCACACCCTTCCAGGGCGAGACTTTCAACATAACGCGATCGCCTACAGCGAACTCCAAGGGTTTCCTACGCTTGTCAGGGTAACTTTTCTGACGGTCGTGCGCTGCCGCCATACGATTTATGATCTGGACAATCTTTTCTGAAGTTTCAAGTACAAGTTCCGGACCTGTGATCTGGCTGTCACCCACCTCAGCCCAACAGAGAGGAGAACGGCATTTCCGTCCGTACAATGCTTCGAACGGGGCTGCCTGGATGCTAGAATGGTAATTGTTGTTATAAGAAAACTCTATCAAAGGCAAGTGTTTCTCCCAACCCTTACCAAAATCGATCACACATGCTCGCAGCATGTCCTCAAGTATCTGGATGGTTCGTTCACTTTAACCATCCGTCTGTGGGTGGTAAGCAGTACTCATGTCGAGATGAGAGCCGAATGATTTATGCATCGACTACCACAAATCGGATATGAAACGCAGGTCGCGATCAGAAATAATTGAGGTTGGCACCCCGTGCCTAGAAACCACCTCCTTTAGATAAACAACGGGCAAGTTGTGAGAACTTATCAGTTTCTTTGATTGCTAGGAAGTGCGCTGACTTTGTGAGACGGTCAACGATCACCCAGATGGTATCGTTTCCGTTTTGAGTTCTTGGTAAACCAGTGACGAAATCCATAGCAATTTGTTCCCATTTCCACAAGGGTATTTCTGGTTGCTGAAGCAGGCCAGAGGGTTTCTGATACTCCACCTTGACTTTCGCACAAGTCAAACATTTACTCACATACGTCATGATGTGGGCTTTCATCTTCGGCCACCAATATAAGACTTTGAGGTCCTGATACATCTTATCCGAACCCAGGTGAACAGAGTATCGAGACTTGTGCACTTCGTCTATCACAAGCTCTCTAAGATTACCATACAAAGGAACCCATATCCGTTCCATAAAATAATAAATGCCGTCAGATCTCTCTACGAGTCGTTTTTCCAATGCCCCGCAAATATTCAGCTTTCAGGTTTTCTTCCTTCAATGCTTCGTTTTGAGCAGAACGGATCTGATCAGGTAAATTAGAGTGGATAGTGAGCTGCAGAGCGCGGATACGCTTGGGTTTCGTTTCCTTTCGACTAAGGGCATCAGCTACAACGTTAGATTTACCTGGATGGTACTTGATTGCACAATCGTAGTCATTTAAGAGTTCTACCCAGCGACGCTGTCGCATATTCAATTCCTTTTGGTCAAATATATGCTGAAGGCTCTTGTGGTCGATATAAATAGTGCATTTAGTGCCGTACAAGTAATGCCTCCATATTTTTAACGTGAAAACCATGGCCCCCAACTCTAATTCGTGGGTCATGAAATTCTTCTCTTGAACCTTCAACTGCCGAGAAGTGTACGCTATCACCTTCTCACGTTGCATTAGCACACAACCGAGACCTCGAATAGAAGCATCACAATACACCACAAAATCCTCAGTACCTTCGGGTATAGACAAGATCGGTGCACTGCAGAGTTTTTGTTTAAGAGTTGGAAAGCATCCTCCTGTTTCGTTCCCCAAGAATATACAACGTCTTTCTGTGTTAATGCGGTAAGAGATTGAGCGATCTTCGAGAAGTCTTTAATAAATCTGCGATAGTACCCAGTGAGACCAAGAAATTGTCGCACCTCCGAAGGATTCTTCGGTGCCGCCCAATTTCTGATAGCATCAATCTTAGCAGGATCCATGTGTATCCCCATTTCATTAACAATGTGGCCAAGGAAGTGTACTTCTCGAATCCAGAAATCACACTTAGAGAATTTCGCGTAGAGTTGCTCCTTCCTCAGGAGCTCCAAGATAAGACGCAAGTGTCGCTCGTGGTCCTCCTTGCTCTTAGAATAGATCAAAATGTCATCGATAAAGACAATGACGAAGTCGTCAAGATACGGTTTGCACACACGATTCATAAGGTCCATGAAAACCGCTGGTGCGTTTGTCAACCTGAATGGCCTAACCAGAAACTCATAATGGCCATACCGCATTCGAAAAGCTGTTTTTGGAACATCCTCCTCTCAGACTCTCATCTGATGATAGCCCGACCTTAAGTCAATTTTCGAGTAAAAACTTGACCCTTGCAATTGGTCAAACAGGTCGTCGATGCGTGGTAAAGGATAACGGTTCTTGACGGTCACCTAGTTGAGTTCACGATAATCTATACATATACGAAAGGACCCGTCTTTCTTCTTCACAAACAGAACTGGGGCTCCCCAAGGAGAAGAACTGAGTCGGATAAAACCTCTATCCAAGAGTTCTTGGAGTTAATTTGACAGCTCTTGCAACTCCCCTGGTGCAAGACGATAAGGAGCACGAGCAATCGGGGCTGCCCCTAGTGTAAGGTCAATCTGAAACTCCACCTGACGGTGTGGAGGTAAACCAGAAAGTTCTTCAGGGAATACATCAGGAAATTCACGGATAACAGGCAGATCTTCGATTTTCCTTTCTTCAGGCCGAGTGTCAGTAACAAGTGCTAAAATAGCAGGGTAGCCCTTTCGTAGACACTTCTGGGCTTTCATGGCTGAGATGATGCAAACCATTGCACCACTACGATAACCTTGAACCTTCAGAGATTCTCCACTGGGGAGAGGGATACGTACGATCTTCTCCTTACAAAGAATTTCCGCTTGATGCTTAGACATCCAATCTATCCCAACGACTACATCGAAGCTTCCAAGAGTTACGGGAAGTAGGTCAATGTTGAACACTTGACCCATAAGATCGAGTTTACACCCAAAAAGAACATGTGAAGCTTCAATCGATTTGCCATCAGCTAATTCTACTACGTGTTTGTTTACAAGAGGTGTAGGAGTCAACCCTAACTGAAGACAGAACCCCAAAGACATATAACTCCAATCGGCACCAGAGTCGAATAAAACAGAAGCAAATAGATTGTTCATAGAAAATGTACCGGTTACCACGTTGCCATCATTCCTAGCTTCCCCAGCACCGATAGTGAACACTCTTCCACACGCACCGTTCCCACCATTGTTCCCGTTGTTGTTCCAGTGTTGTTGTTATTATTACAAGCATTCTAATTCAGTTGAGGGCAATCCCGCCTAAAATGACTCTCATACCCACACTGAAAACAACCCTTGTGATTTCCCTGGTTCTGCTAAGGCTGCTGCCTTTCTTGCTGTCGCGGCTGCTGCTGTGGGGTTTGCTATTGCTGCTGCTTTGGGAATTGGGCCCTACAATCTCTAGCCATATGGCCTACCTTGTTACACATCTGACAGACCCGGGTGCACGGCCCACGATGGTGGAAGTTGCACTTGTTACACTTTGGTTGCTTCCCTGCGTAAGAGCCTTGGTTCGAGTTGTTGCTCTGATTCTGGTTTACAGAAAATGACTGGCTAAAACTATGATTGCCACTGTTGTCTGGCTTCTTCAGTGACTGATTCGAGTTGGACATCTTGTCCGTATCGTTCCACTTTCGTTTGTTATCCATGGTTGGAGTAGTAGTTGTAGTAGTGGTGGCAGCAGTTGAAGAAACACGTGGTGGTAGCGAGCCACACTCCACCTCCTGATCAGTGATTTTGTGGGCTAAGCGGATGATTCGAGGTAAGTTGTCTAGATTTGCTGCAGTAACTATGCCCTTGACCTGTGGTGCCAAACCGTTGATGTACAATTCAATCCTACGGTGTGGTGGTCGCGATAGGTTAGGACACATGTTCGCAAGTTCATGAGATCGCTTCGTGTAGGCTTCGATCTCAGATCCTGCCATCTTCAAATTGTAGTATTCATTCTCCAGCTTTTGGATCTCATCATGAGGACAATACTCCTCTCTCATCAGCTCTTTAAAATCCTCCCAAGCGGTTGCATTTGCCATTTCAATACCCAGCATTTGGACCTGGGCATTCCACCAAGTCAAGGCACCATCCTCAAGTGTGCCTGAAGTATACTTCACTCTGTCCCCAGCAGGACAGTTACACATTGCGAACACCGATTCCGCTTTCTCAAACCAACGCAGTAGTCCCACAGCTCCTTCAGTCCCACTGAACGTCTGTGGCTTACAATCCATGAATGTCTTAAACGTGCACATAGGCGGATTGTTCTGATTCACATGTTGACCTAAAGACGAAAGAAAATACAACACACGGTTAAGATCCGAGTACGCGACACAAGGATAAAAAGTATTTGGCTTCATCGTACCAGCCTGCTGAGCCGCTAGGGGTTCAGCCACACGAGTATTGATCAAATCGGTTAATTCAGCCTGGGACATAACAATATTGCCACGTCCACCGCCGCGGCCTCCACCACATCCACCAGTTCGTCCGTTCATGATTCTATATATAAAAAGCGGAAAGGTTAGAGGTCAGGATTAATTAGGAGCCAAACATCACTTATAACTTCTACAGATTACTGAGTCCTACCATTGCGTCAGACAATAGAGTAGAACCCCTTTCACACTCGTTAAGCCTTACTGGGACTCACATGCACCCCACATTGTTATTATGTGTGCACCCATAATAACAATGCGATTTGCATGTTTGTCTCAGCTCCTCCCAACTCATGCTAAAAGGTTCCTCAAATTCAAGTAGCAAGACAAATCATACTAAAACCCTAACTCTCTCTCTAGCCAGGCGATTTCGGTCCTCCATGAATCCTTAGATCTTCATCGTGATTTCCTGTATAACAGTCTGTGATTAGGGATTGATCTATCAATCTTTATAACGAACTTGTTAGCAGTTTTGATCGATTTACATCTAGGATTTTTGTTTTCTGTTTTCTCTTCAATCGCCGCCAGTATTCTGTGATTTCTAACGTTGTGTATAGCGATTTTGGTTTGTCGGTATTGTGTATCTTGACTTACCAGCTTTTCTATATGTTTCGGAAGATTCATGGGGTAGGGTTGCTGGATTAGGGTTTTGCTTTTTCTTTTCTTTTCGCTGCTGGTTGGTCTCGTTTTCTAGGCATCTGGTCATGCATGGTATTTTATTTTTCGTTGTTATTGAGAGAGGAGATCGGTTAGGATGGATTCTCGTAAGAAGTTTGATGTGCATGTGGATCGGGGTAAGCCACCACTATCTAAGGGTGTTGGCCGTGGTCAAACTGTTGAAGGTAACCCGAAGATAGCCAGGCGGGGGATTTTCAAGTATAATTCTGAATCAAAATTGATTAACGTCATCGATGAACTTGAGAAGGTTACTGTTCCGGTTCCTGTGGACAATGTTGTCAAGGAATCTTCACCGGACATTGGGGCTCTAGATAACTTTATGGATGTTGCTGGGAGTATGCAGGATAATGTGGAAGACCAGTTGAAGACTGACAATTCGGATGGGAAGAGACCTGAGGAGTTTCAAGTAAAGGATGATAATATTCACCTAGAAGCTGAAAATACAACTAAACCTTTATCATATGCGGAATCGGTCTTGGTAGTAAGCTCGAAGAAGGTAAATTTTCGGAAACTGGCAACTGATGAGAAGCATGATGGTTGTGATGTGGTGTTACCTAGGGAATCCATAAGGGTAGTGAAAGACAAAATGGCAAACACGTTGTATGGGTATTTTTTGGGGGATAGAGTAGCATATCCAGTTGTGGAATACTTTGTTAGGAACAATTGGAAAAGATTTGGGTTGCAAAAATCAATGATGAACGCAAATGGTTTCTTCTTCTTCAAGTTTGGTGATCACGCGGGTATGATGAATGCACTTAATGAGGGGCCGTGGATTATTTGATCACAACCGCTGTTCTTGGAGGTTTGGTCTCCTTCGGTTAAACTTGAAAAGAAAGAAGTTAAAAAGGTTCAGGTTTGGGTCAAGATTCATGAGGTTCCTATTGTGGCTTATGTCACACCCCCAAAATCCACCTGCGGAAATTCTACCGCTTGGAGGCGTGACTGACCAGGATCCAGCCACCAATCATATTGAACATGCATAAAAGTCATTATAAAAATCCAACCAATACAATTGGTGTCCAAACAAAACATAGTTAGGTTGCAAGCGGAAGCATAACGTTTAAATCAAAACATAAGTTTAATTGTTTCAAAGTTTGACACGGCACACAGCCGTCCATGCCCCACAACGACTCTCTTCCATGCAAGCTCCAGCTAAGTACCTATAGTCCTGCAAAGCATGTAGTAACGAGTCAACAACAAGTTGAGTGAGTTCACGGTTGGGTGTTCGTTTTAGGTTGTTTCGAAAACAGTTTCCTTTATCTGGCATCCTGCCGTGGGGGTTACCCCATAGTTAAAAACGTGACTTGTTTATTCCCGGTTACTCTGGCAATCCAGCCGTGGGGGCTACCCCGTGTTAGTTATCTGGCATTTCGGCCGTGGGGGCTACCCCATGTATACACTAGACTCGTTACCATATCGACTGTTGACTGTAGTCATGTTTATGTGCCCTGAAACTGTCAATGTCTATCATCATTGACGTGCCCCAGATCCATTAGTTCACGCCCGTCCTCTGCGGCACGGTGTGAGGTTTGTCAGACCTAAATAGCGCTATCTAACTAATGACCCGCTCGCCATTGGCCCGGCGATTAAGTCGATATAAAAAGGAGGGACTTCGTGATAGAGTTTTGGTCTAGTACGAGTTATCTGTCCGTGAGGACGAGGAATTTCATTCCTGAACCAATGTTGTCCTACCCAAGGAGGACGAGGAATCCACGTTCCTTAACCCCATTCCCAACCCAGGGAATCCCATGCTTTGTAGAGGGTGTGAACTCACCTTGGTTTGCTCGGCAGATACACAGAAAAGTCAATCAAGTTGTAAGTGGTCAACTACGTCCTAACATAGATACCATTCACGTCAGGTTCATATCCAAGTAGTGCACGTATGTTCTACACGTATTGTACACAGGTAACGATCATGGCATACATGTCTAGCATGGCAGTTCATCAACAGTTCGCAACAAGTTCCACAGTAACATTTATGTAATAACCAAAGTCTAAGTATGCGGCCCAAACAGTTGGGCTCATAATAGCATGCAGGTCCAAAACAGTGCACGGCATACACAATTAATAATACACAGAAGTCCATACATTCGGCCCACTAACTTAGGCCCGTAACTATGCAAGTCCAATCCAGCGAGTGTGCGTACATGGTCTCGAGTCGAGACTGTGCGGTCTCGAGTTGTAGCTTACAAATTCTCGAGTCGCAACTGGGGAGGTCTCGGGTCAAGCATGTATTGGTCTCGAGTCGCAATGGGTCTCGCAACCATAGTCTCGAGTCATGCTGTTTGTGTTGATGTTGCATGGTCTCGAGTCGAGACTAGGGGTTCTCGACTCGCAATCTGTGTCGCAATCCACGGTCCCGAGTTGTTATGTGGTGATCTCGAGTCGAGAGAGAAGGTCTCGGCTGAAACATTTGCTGATTTCCGACATTGTACTAGCCAATGAGATTTCATGGTCATGATATGGTGTACTAGCCAATAACAATGCACTAACATGTTTCCTTGTCTAACACTAACCGAAATGGATCAAACACAACAATTTCAAATATTTTTCATGATCTTCAAGTAGTTCATCTTTCAAGTTTTTATATCAAATCAACATATTCATCCCACATAGTCATGCATTCCATGGACCCGAATCATGACACATACTCTAGATATCAACAATCATTTTCCTGTGGATCATTTATCAAACAAAATACTTGTTCTATGATATTTAACATAAAAATCGGATGATCATGAATAACCCTAAGCTTATCATTCTTTTGTTATTCAAAGCATCTTGTTCATATGTTATTCTATAAAAGTCATGTTCTCCTAAGCATGTATCATTTATCAAACAAGAACTCATCAAATCAAACAAGCACTTTTTGTCATGTTCAAACAATAGTCATGATGTGTTTTTATTACATAATCGACACCTTAATCATGCATAAACTTTAACAAGCAAACACATTATCAAGTATCTTCATCACACATCATCATCATCAACCGAAATATTACACACTATCATCAACCGAATACAATATATGGCATGAATCACTAACCGGTTGTGAAAGGCACCGAGATGGTAAAGAAGACGAATAAGATGGAGTGTCCGAGTGATGATCCCGAGCTCGATCCGATGGTCCTATTGTTGCCGGTTTGAATCCGAGAGTGAGGGAAGAGGGTTTGTGTTTCTAGGGTTTTAGTGATGAAAGGAGAGTGTGTGTGTGTAGGAGAGTGTGTATTGTTTGCCCAAAATGACAAGTGTGGCTAACCACAATGGTTATATACTAGTGGACTAAAGAGGTGCATGGCCCAATCTGGCCCAACCGTTACTGTTTACTCGAGACCGCATGGTCTCGAGTCGTGTCCTTGTATCTCGGTTCACATAATCACACTCATACATACAAGCATAACACATAATCACATAATTTCACTTAGGTCATTCATTGAACCAACAAGTTAACTAATCACATAACGTTTCAAGCAAGTTACACCAAGATACAACGAAAGGTTCTAAATTTCGAGTTGTCACATCATCCCCAAGTTGAAAGAAATTTCGTCCCGAAATTTGGTAAGCACTCACTGAGGAAGCTAGTTAAGTTGTATGGTTTTCCCGGTTTTCCTGGGGTGTCACATCCACCCCCCGTTGATCTGGAATTTCGTCCCGAAATTCCGTAGCTTCAGCCTCAGTAGTGGTTGTACTGTTTGCGAACAGTTGGGGATACTTTTGTTTCATCCGATCTTCGCGTTCCCAGGTGAACTCTGGGCCGCGACGTGAGTTCCAACGAACTCGAACGAGAGGTATTCTAGTGGTCTTGAGGACCTTAACATCCCGGTCCGTGATTTCGACTGGTTCCTCGACAAATCGTAACTGCTCATCGATAGTGAGTTCCTTCAGAGGAACTATGTGGGACTCATCTGACAGACACTTCTTCAGATTCGACACGTGAAAAACGTTGTGAACTGCACCGAGTTCTGCTGGTAAGTTCAGTCTGTAGGCCACCCTGCCTATTTTCTCAATGATTTCGAAAGGTCCAACGTATCGTGGGTTAAGTTTGCCTCGTTTACCAAAACGAACCACACCCTTCCAGGGTGAGACTTTGAGTAGTACCCGCTCCCCAACCTGGAGCTCAAGTGGTTTCCTGCCCTTATCGGCGTAAACTTTCTGACGGTCACGAGCTGCCGCCATGCGTTTTCGTATTTGAGCAATTTGTTCGGTCGTGTCTACCACATGTTCTGGACCAGTGATCTGACTATCCCCCACCTCTGCCCAACAAAGAGGTGACCGGCATTTACATCCGTACAATGCCTCAAACGGAGCAGCTTTAATGCTGGTGTGGTAGCTGTTATTGTACGAGAACTCCACAAGTGGCAGATGCTTTTCCCAGCTGTTGCCAAAGTCGATTACACATGCACGAAGCATGTCTTCTAAGGTTTGAATAGTGCGCTCAGACTGCCCGTCCGTCTGAGGGTGATACGCTGTGCTCATGTCTAATCGTGAGCCAAAGGATTTGTGCATTGCTTGCCACAGTTCTGAAGTGAAACGTGCATCTCGATCCGAGATAATAGAGGTGGGCACCCCGTGCCTCGAAACAACTTCCTTGAGGTATATTTCTGCAAGAGTGGAGAATTTATCCGTTTCCTTGATAGCCAGGAAGTGTGCAGACTTGGTAAGTCGATCCACGATCACCCAAATAGTATCGTTTCCGCGCTGGGATCTAGGCAGGCCAGTGACAAAATCCATGGAAATTTGCTCCCATTTCCATTGAGGTATCTCTGGTTGTTGGAGTAGGCCTGAGGGTTTCTGGTATTCAGACTTGACTCTCGCACAAGTCAAGCACTTGCTAACGTAAGTTGCTATGTGGGCCTTCATGCTAGGCCACCAATACGTGGTTTTGATATCGTGGTACATTTTATCCGAACCAGGGTGTACCGAGTAGCGAGACTTGTGTGCTTCCTCCATCACGAGCTCTCGCAAGTTGCCATAGAGTGGGACCCAGATGCGTCCCGTTACGTAGTAAGCTCCGTCTTCCTTCTGTTCTAAGCGTTGCCTTGATCCGCGTAGGGCTTCAGCCCTGACGTTTTCTGGTTTCAGTGCTTCTATCTGAGCAGCTCGTATTTGGGAAGGAAGACTAGAATGGATCGTGAGTTGTAAAGCTCGCACGCGCTTAGGCGCAGTGTCCTTTCGACTGAGGGCGTCAGCCACAACATTGGCCTTGCCCGGGTGATACCTGATTGAGCACTCGTAGTCATTCAGTAGCTCGACCCATCGTCGTTGTCGCATATTCAGTTCCTTCTGCTTGAAGATATGCTCGAGGCTCCTGTGGTCGGTGTAGATGGTGCATTTGGTACCGTATAGGTAATGCCGCCATAACTTAAGTGCAAAAACAACAGCTCCCAGCTCTAAGTCGTGTGTAGTGTAGTTTTTCTCATGAACTTTGAGTTGGCGTGAGGCGTAGGCTATAACTTTATCTCGTTGCATCAATACGCAACCAAGACCTTGAACTGATGCGTCGCAGTAAACCACAAAGTCGTCTGTGCCCTCCGGCAAGGAAAGGATAGGTGCACTGCAAAGTCTATCCTTTAAGTGCTGAAATGCTAACTCGTGTGCATTTCCCCAGCGATAAACAACGCCTTTCTGCGTTAGCGAGGTGAGAGGCTGTGCGATCTTAGAAAAATCCTTAATGAACCTCCTGTAGTATCCTGCCAAACCCAAGAATTGGCGAATTTCCTTTGGGGTACGAGGTGCAGGCCAGTTCTTAATCGAGTCTACCTTGGATGGATCAACATGAATCCCATCCTTGTTTACCACGTGGCCTAGGAAATGGACTTCTCGAAGCCAGAAGTCGCATTTCGAGAACTTTGCATAAAGCTGTTCTGTTCGAAGGAGTTCCAGGATGAGTCGTAGATGCTGTTCGTGTTCCTCCTGACTCTTAGAATAGATTAGGATGTCATCGATGAAGACTATAACGAACTTGTCCAGGTAAGGCTTGCACACTCGGTTCATCAAGTCCATGAAAACCGCAGGTGCATTTGTCAGCCCAAAAGGCATGACCAAAAACTCATAGTGCCCATAGCGAGTTCTAAAGGCTGTTTTGGAGACGTCCTCTTCTCGGACTCTCAGCTGGTGATAACCCGATCTCAAATCGATCTTCGAATAGTAGCTCGACCCTTGCAGCTGGTCGAACAAGTCGTCAATACGCGGTAGAGGATAACGATTCTTCACCGTCACCTTGTTGAGTTCCCGGTAGTCGATGCACATTCTGAAGGTACCGTCCTTCTTCTTCACAAATAGTACTGGAGCTCCCCAGGGCGATGAGCTAGGACGAATGAAACCCTTATCCAAGAGTTCTTGTATTTGTGTAGAGAGTTCTTCCAACTCTGATGGAGCTAGACGATAAGGTGCACGAGCTATAGGCGCAGCTCTAGGAGCTAGTTCAATCTGAAACTCGACTTGGCGATGGGGCAGAAGACCAGGTAATTCCTCAGGAAATACCTCCAGATAGTCGCGTACAACTGGAAAATCTTCTATCTTCTTCTCTTTTTCCGAGGTGTCAGTAACGAGAGCCAAAATGGCAGTGTGGCCCTTTCGCAAGCACTTTTGGGCCTTAAGGAGAGAGATGACGTTCTCAACAGCACTCCTCTTGTCGCCACGAATCATGAGAGGTTCACCACTGGGACCAGGAATACGGACAATCTTCTCGTTGCAAAGGATCTCTGCTCGGTGTTGGGATAACCAATCCATCCCAATGACAACGTCGAAACTACCCAAGACGATAGGAATGAGGTCGATAGAGAAGGTCTGGTTAGCAAGAACAAGTTTACAACCCTTGACTACGTGTGTGGCCTCTAAACTCTTACCGTTTGCTAGCTCTACAGTGTGTTTGTTGTTCAAAGGTGTTGGGATATGCTTAAGCATTCGACTAACTTCTAGTGACATGTAGCTAGTATCGGCACCCGAATCGAATAAAACTGTAACATAAAAGTCGTCGAGAAGGAACTTACCCGCCACAACGTTGGGGTCGTTCCTCGCTTCACCTTGGCCAATCACGAACGCCCGTCCCCTGGCACCATTGTTGTTGTTGTTGTTCCCATTGTTACCATTCCCCTGATTGTTGTTATTGTTGTTGTTGTTGTTCTGGTTCTTGTTCAGTTGGGGACAATCTCTCTTGAAGTGGCCCTCAGCTCCACACTGAAAGCACCCTTTGTTATCACCCTGCTGCGGCTGCTGGCGTTGGTTCTGTTGAGCTTGCTGACGATTCTGATTGGCGGGATATAAGCTCCTGCAATCCTTTGCAGCGTAACCTGGCTTGTTGCACCGATGACAGTTGCCCCTGGTGCATGGCCCGCTGTGGTGCAGGCTGCAGCGATTGCATTTGGGGTGATTCCCTTTGTACCCACCATGACTTTGACCACCAGATGATTGCTGACTAGGGCTCTTGTAGTCATCAGTCTTTCTCTGCTGAGACTGGGACTGAACAGAAGTTGAAGCCTTACTTGAAGTCCCATCCCATTTCCGTTTGTTGTCACTAGAGACACCTGAAGTAGTTGCAGCACCTACGCGCTTTGGTAACCTGTTCTGCTCCACCGCCTGATCCGTGAGACGGTGAGCCAACTGAACAACCTGCTGGATAGTACTGAGGTTTGCTGAAGTCACGTGACTTTGGATCTCTGGCACCAAGCCCTTGAGAAAGAGTTCAATTCGCTTAAATGGAGGGTCCACCATAGTAGGACACAATAAGGCAAGCTCATTCGATCTCTTAGTGTATGCCTCAATTTCTGACCCCGTCATCTTGAGGTTGAAGAACTCGACTTCCAGCTTATGAATGTCATCACGACTGCAGTATTCTTCCTTGATCATTTCCTTAAAAGTTTCCCATGGGGTGGCGTTGGCAGCAACCAACCCCAGCATTTGGACCTGAGCGTTCCACCACGTGAGGGCTAGACCCTCGAGAGTACCGGTAGCATACTTCACCCTGCGCGCCTCAGGGCATTCACACATTTCAAACACAGATTCTAGTTTCTCAAACCAGTGGAGGAGGCCTACAGCTCCTTCAGTGCCGCTAAAAGTAGTTGGTCGACAGTCCATGAAAGTTTTAAAAGTGCACACAGGTGGCTGAGCATGATGACCTATTGCGGGTGAAAGAAAGACAGAGTTTAACACAAAGGTTGGTTCACGAGAGTAGGATCTACAGATCCTAGTATGAGTTTGGGCTGCAGGATATACCTCCTGCGTGTGCAGCTGCAAGTGCCGCAGCAACTTATTCGTTAATCAGAGCCGTCAACTAGGCTTGTGTCATGTTAATGCGTCCAGACATGATCTTCATATCAAGAAGAACGTGGGTGAGAGGGGTTCGCGAAATGCGATGACAGAAGTGAGTAAGTACACACGTGTTCAAGCAACAGTAGTTATACTAACTAAGCATACCATGAGCAATGTACTATGTAACTAACAAGTAGGCAATACATACACAGATCATATCACCTAGAATGTCGAGCCTTGCATGTGGAGTGAAGCGTCGTTGTGGATCGTAGAGCACTGTACAGGTTATAGTCTGATTTTAATAAAACCTTTTCCCTTATTAAAACCAAGTTCACTATAACCAATGGCTCTGATACCAATCTGTCACACCCCCAAAATCCACCTGCGGAAATTCTACCGCTTGGAGGCGTGACTGACCAGGATCCAGCCACCAATCATATTGAACATGCATAAAAGTCATTATAAAAATCCAACCAATACAATTGGTGTCCAAACAAAACATAGTTAGGTTGCAAGCGGAAGCATAACGTTTAAATCAAAACATAAGTTTAATTGTTTCAAAGTTTAACATGGCACACAGCCGTCCATGCCCCACAACGACTCTCTTCCATGCAAGCTCCAGCTAAGTACCTATAGTCCTGCAAAGCATGTAGTAACGAGTCAACAACAAGTTGAGTGAGTTCACGGTTGGGTGTTCGTTTTAGATTGTTTCGAAAACAGTTTCCTTTATCTGGCATCCTGCCGTGGGGGTTACCCCATAGTTAAAAACGTGACTTGTTTATTCCCGGTTACTCTGTCAATCCAGCTGTGGGGGCTACCCCGTGTTAGTTATCTGGCATTTCGGTCGTGGGGGCTACCCCATGTATACACTAGACTCGTTACCATATCGACTGCTGACTGTAGTCATGTTTATGTGCCCTGAAACTGTCAATGTCTATCATCATTGACGTGCCCCAGATCCATTAGTTCACGCCCGTCCTCTGCGGCACGGTGTGAGGTTTGTCAGACCTAAATAGCGCTATCTAACTAATGACCCGCTCGCCATTGGCCCGGCGATTAAGTCGATATAAAAAGGAGGGACTTCGTGATAGAGTTTTGGTCTAGTACGAGTTATCTGTCCGTGAGGACGAGGAATTTCATTCCTGAACCAATGTTGTCCTACCCAAGGAGGACGAGGAATCCACGTTCCTTAACCCCATTCCCAACCCAGGGAATCCCATGCTTTGTAGAGGGTGTGAACTCACCTTGGTTTGCTCGGCAGATACACAGAAAAGTCAATCAAGTTGTAAGTGGTCAACTACGTCCTAACATAGATACCATTCACGTCAGGTTCATATCCAAGTAGTGCACGTATGTTCTACACGTATTGTACACAAGTAACGATCATGGCATACATGTCTAGCATGGCAGTTCATCAACAGTTCGCAACAAGTTCCACAGTAACATTTATGTAATAACCAAAGTCTAAGTATGCGTCCCAAACAGTTGGGCTCGTAATAGCATGCAGGTCCAAAACAGTGCACGTCATACACAATTAATAATACACAGAAGTCCATACATTCGGCCCACTAACTTAGGCCCGTAACTATGCAAGCCCAATCCAGCGAGTGTGCGTACATGGTCTCGAGTCGAGACTGTGCGGTCTCGAGTTGTAGCTTACAAATTCTCGAGTCGCAACTGGGGAGGTCTCGGGTCAAGCATGTATTGGTCTCGAGTCGCAATGGGTCTCGCAACCATAGTCTCGAGTCATGCTGTTTGTGTTGATGTTGCATGGTCTCGAGTCGAGACTAGGGGTTCTCGACTCGCAATCTGTGTCGCAATCCACGGTCCCGAGTTGTTATGTGGTGATCTCGAGTCGAGAGAGAAGGTCTCGGCTGAAACATTTGCTGATTTCCGACATTGTACTAGCCAATGAGATTTCATGGTCATGATATGGTGTACTAGCCAATAACAATGCACTAACATGTTTCCTTGTCTAACACTAACCGAAATGGATCAAACACAACAATTTCAAATATTTTTCATGATCTTCAAGTAGTTCATCTTTCAAGTTTTTATATCAAATCAACATATTCATCCCACATAGTCATGCATTCCATGGACCCGAATCATGACACATACTCTAGATATCAACAATCATTTTCCTGTGGATCATTTATCAAACAAAATACTTGTTCTATGATATTTAACATAAAAATCGGATGATCATGAATAACCCTAAGCTTATCATTCTTTTGTTATTCAAAGCATCTTGTTCATATGTTATTCTATAAAAGTCATGTTCTCCTAAGCATGTATCATTTATCAAACAAGAACTCATCAAATCAAACAAGCACTTTTTGTCATGTTCAAACAATAGTCATGATGTGTTTTTATTACATAATCGACACCTTAATCATGCATAAACTTTAACAAGCAAACACATTATCAAGTATCTTCATCACACATCATCATCATCAACCGAAATATTACACACTATCATCAACCGAATACAATATATGGCATGAATCACTAACCGGTTGTGAAAGGCACCGAGATGGTAAAGAAGACGAATAAGATGGAGTGTCCGAGTGATGATCCCGAGCTCGATCCGATGGTCCTATTGTTGCCGGTTTGAATCCGAGAGTGAGGGAAGAGGGTTTGTGTTTCTAGGGTTTTAGTGATGAAAGGAGAGTGTGTGTGTGTAGGAGAGTGTGTATTGTTTGCCCAAAATGACAAGTGTGGCTAACCACAATGGTTATATACTAGTGGACTAAAGAGGTGCATGGCCCAATCCGGCCCAACCGTTACTGTTTACTCGAGACCGCATGGTCTCGAGTCGTGTCCTTGTGTCTCGGTTCACATAATCACACTCATACATACAAGCATAACACATAATCACATAATTTCACTTAGGTCATTCATTGAACCAACAAGTTAACTAATCACATAACGTTTCAAGCAAGTTACACCAAGATACAACGAAAGGTTCTAAATTTCGAGTTGTCACATCATCCCCAAGTTGAAAGAAATTTCATCCCGAAATTTGGTAAGCACTCACTGAGGAAGCTAGTTAAGTTGTATGGTTTTCCCGGTTTTCCTGGGGTGTCACAGCTTACACGGAGGATGGTTTAAGCTTGATTGCGTCAGCTATAGGGGAGCCGAAGGCATTAGATTCCTTTACAACAGCAATGTGTGTTGACATGTGGGGTCGTAGCAGCTATGCTCGTCCGTTAATTGAAATATCGGCTGACATTGAATTCAAGGATGAGTTAATCATTGCGGTTCCCGGTATTGATGGAGATGGGTTTGTTAAAGAGAAGGTTTATGTGGAATATGAATTTGCCCCCATAGGTGTAGCCGTTGTTGTGTTTTTGGTCATAATGAAGACGCTTGTCCGAAGCAGGTGTTTCGAGTGGCTAATGGTGGTTACAAGGGTTCTAAGCATAAGGAAATTAAGCAAGCTTTGGGTCCGAAAAAAGTTAGAGTCACTGATGAGGACGGGTTTTTGGATGTGGACTCTCGGAAAGTGGCAAAACGGACTGGGTTTCCAGTTAATAAGCAAAAAAAAAAGTTTGAGTATAGGCTAGTGGCACCTAAACCCGAGGCTGATAAAGCGGGTGGTGGAGTGAAGATTCAACCAAAAACAGCTGGTAATGTCGCTTTGCACAACCCGTTTGATGTTCTATCGAATGATGAAGGTGAATCTAGTAAAACATGTGGAGGAGCCGATATGGATCAAGAGGATTCGGATGATGAGGAGATAATGGAAGTTTACAATGAAACAAATGAATTTATTAGAGAGGATAAGCATGGAACCAATATGAAAAAAAGGGCAAGCACTCCTGACTCAGTGGTTTTAAATGGTTAGCTTCGCGACTTGGAATATTAGGGGTTTGAACCGACCCCTCAAACAGAAGGAGGTTCGTCAGGTTGTCAAGGATAATAATGTTAGTCTATGTGCCATTCTTGAATCTCATGTGGATGTAAATAATTTGAGTAAAGTGTGTGGCATTGTGTTTCGAAATTGGGATTGGACGTCCAATGGTGGTTGTTGTCAAAAAGGGACTCGTATAATTCTCGACTGGGATCCGGTAGTTGTGGATGTTATGGTTCTTGCTCAATCGTCTCAAGTGATGCACGTCCAGGTTATTTTTAAACTTGACAGGAGAATGCTCTTTTGTTCGATTGTCTATGCAGCAAATTATTATATTTCGCGTAGGGAATTATGGAAACAGCTTAGAATGCATAAAGTGCTTGTTAATAATGCCCCTTGGGTATTAATGGGAGACTTTAACTCGGCTCTTAATCTAGAAGACAAGTCTTTTGGCGTTTCTAATATTTCTCCAGGTATGCGTGATTTCAAGGAGTGTGTGGAGGATATAGAAATGTTTGATATTAATCAAGTGGGTATGCATTTCACTTGGAACCAAAAGCCAAAGAATGGTGTTGGTTTGTTGAAGAAAATTGATCGCGTTTTGGGTAACACTCAGTTTATGTCCGATTATCCGGATTCGGTTGCTTTGTTTCAACCATACGGAGTGTCAGATCACTGCCCATGTATTTTGAAATTCCCGAAAGCTACCAAACCGAAACCGAGACCGTTTAAATTCGCTAATTTTTTAGTGTTCAAACCGAAGTTTTTGGAGATTGTTAAAAAGGAATGGGATACTTCTGTCAGAGGTGTTTACCAGTTTCAGGTTATAAAGAAGCTTCGATTGCTGAAATCTCCTCTTCGATCTCTCCTGTTTGCCCAAGGCAATCTGCATAAAAAAGTTGTCGACCTACGTGGAAGGCTTGAAAATTTACAAAAGGCCATGGATCAAGACCCGACTAATGAGGAGATTTAGATTCAAGAAACAAAAGTGTTATGTGAGTTCCAGGAAGCTTGTCTTGATGAAGAAAGGTTCTTGAAGCAGAAATCTAAAGTGGAATGGCTTCGTGTGGGAGATTCGAATTCAACTTTTTTCCACATGTCGCTGAAGAGCAGGAACCACCGAAGCCGAATAGATGTTATATCTGATGCAAATGGTACATCTTATGAGGGTGAGAACGTTCCTGATGCCCTTGTTAATCATTTTGTGAACTTTTTGGGTTGTCAAGGTCAAACCTCTCTTGATCCTTCTCCTGAACTGTTTGCTAGAAAGCTGGATACGCTAGTGTCTAATAACATCAGACCTGTTACTCTTGAAGAAATAAAATCGGCTATGTTTGATATTGGCAATGATAAAGCCCCGGGGCCAGATGGTTTCACGGCTGCTTTCTTTAAGCATGCTTGGGATATAGTGGGTAGTGATATATCGAATGCGGTCCTTGACTTTTTTAACATGGGGAAGCTCTTAAAACAATTAAACCACACCCTTCTAGCGCTGATTCCAAAGATTACGACGCCTACAAGAGTGACTGATTACCGTCCGATTTCTTGTTGCAACGTCATCTATAAATGCATTAGCAAGGTATTGGTGGATCGCATAAAGGATGCTTTAAATGGAATAGTTAGTATTAATCAGTCTGCATTTGTTCCGGGAAGGAAAATATCGGATAACATTCTGCTCACTCAGGAGCTGATGCATAATTATCATAGGCAAGTTGGTCCTCCCAGATGCGCGTTTAAAGTTGACATTCAGAAAGCATATGACACGGTTGACTGGGGCTTTCTTAAACAAGTTCTCGTGGGTTTTGGTTTTCATCGAGCTATGGTGGACTGGATTATGGTATGTGTGTCTACTACTTCATATTCGTTATGTATTAATGGCAATGTTCATGGGTTCTTTGATGGTAAGCGGGGTTTAAGGCAGGGTGATCCTCTCTCCCCGTATCTTTTTACGCTTGTTATGGAGGTGCTAACTTGTATTTTGCAGCACATGGTTAGGATTGATACTTCATTCAGATTCCATAATAGATGTGAAAAGCAACAAATTGTTAATTTATGTTTCGCGGATGATTTATTCCTTTTTGCTAGAGGAGACGTTGAATTCGCTTAGTGATTTCTCTAAAATGTCGGGCTTGGTTCCTAGCTCTCAGAAAAGTACGGGTTTCTTTTGTAATGTCCCAGATCATGTAAAATTGGCGATTATGAGCACTATTCCCTTTGAGGAGGGTACGCTCCCGGTTCGGTATTTGGGTGTCCCCCTTTTATCTTCTAGACTCCTTTATAAGGATTTCAGCACTCTGGTTGAACGTCCGGATCAGCGTATTCATAACTGGAAGAATAAGCTTCTTTCGTTTGCAGGTAGATTACAGCTTATTATCTCAGTTTTATCAGCCATGCATGTCTACTGGTCTTCGGTTTTTTATTCTGCCGGCTAGAATTATTCATGAATTAGAAGCCAAAATGCGAAATTTCTTATGGTCTCAGGGTTCCTTTCATCGTGGGAAGGCTAAAGTTTCTTGGAAATCTGTTTGTGTTCCTAAAAATGAAGGTGGCTTGGGTATTCGAAGGATTGGTGATGTTAACACGGCCCTTATGGTTTCGCATGCTTGGAGTATTCTTACAAATTGGGATTCTTTATGGGTGGCTTGGATTCATTCTCACAGGTTAAAAGGTCGAAATTTTTAGGAATGTAAACCAGTTCCGAATTGCTGTTGGAGTTGGAGGAAATTGTTACAGTTGCGGCCTTTAATTAGAGGTTTTTGTTGGTCCAAACTTGGTAATGGTAGAGACACTTCAGCCTGGTATGATAATTGGAGTGGCTTCGGTCCATTAAGTTCCTTTCTTTCGCCTAGGACTATTACAAGGGAGGGGTTTTCTTTAAAAGCTACAGTTGCTGATTTGTCCTTTAATGGTTCTTGGTTATGGCCGGCTGCTTGGAGAGACACCTACCCAGTCCTTATACAACTTGATCAGGTGCAACGGGATGCTAATAAACAAGATTGTTTGCTCTGGAAAGATGGGGACGAGATTAATGATTATTCATCATCGGGGGTATGGAATTCTATCAGAAATAGTGAACCAGAGGTGGATTGGCATAGTATAGTTTGGTTTTCGCAATGTATTCCTCATCATGCCTTCTTTATGTGGCTTATTATGCGGCGTAAGTTGGTGACTCAAGACAAAATCAGGCTTTGGAACTCCACAAGAAGAATTAATATGAATATGATGTGTTGCCTCTTATGCTATGAGAATGTGGATTCGCATGATCATTTGTTTTTTGAGTGCAAGTTTTTGGCTAAGGTTTGGGATTTGGCTCGTGCGAAAGCGGGAATGGGTAATGTGGAAGCTAAATGGAGTGCTATCATCGAGTGGCTCCGTCAACGTACTAGATCCAAGTCCGCTGATAACCTAGTTTGTCGGTTGATTGTGGCTGCTACTGCTTATGCTATTTGGCGGGAAAGAAATACTCGTTTATTCAAGAATCATGCAAGGCCCCCAGAAATTATATATGAGTCGGTTTTTGATACAGTCCGATACAGGTTAATGGGTTTAAAGTTCAAGAATACGCCTAGAGTGAGGACTCTTCTTCAAAAGTGGGAGATCCATAGCGATTCGGTTGTCGATGATGGAGGCTGATTGACGTGTTGTTTTTGTTTATATTTGTTTCTAGATGTGTGTCTAGTTGATGTTGCTTAGGCTTGGTATTTGTTTTGTTTTTGTTCCCACTCTCATGAGGCATGTCTCATGTTTGAACTAGTAAGGGCTCTCCTTACTACTTGTTTTTTATGGTTTGTGAATATATAAAATCACCGGGGTAACCCTTTACCCAAAAAAAAAAGTAGCAAGACAAAAGACACCATAGCATAAATCATGAAGGTTTAGAGGAGTGTCACACTATCAAACACATAACGTAGGCTAGTAACACAGGAACTTATACTGTAGTGCTAAGTGTGCATTCACATGTGATGTCATACATAAGTGTTCACTAGATATGATGTGCAATAAGTAAACGAGAGACGAACCTTGCAATCTGAAGCTGGGTGTCATGGTCGATATCTGAACTGTTCGGTTACAGTTTGGTTTTATGAAAACGTTTTAAAACCTAGTTCACTATAACCAGTGGCTCTGATACCAAACTGTCACACCCCCAAAATACCCTGTGCGGAACACCCCGATAGGCGTGTAACGTACCAGGATCAAGCCACCAATTACATTGAACACATAACAAGATTTCAAATAAAGTTTCCATTGATACTAAAAATGGTTCGATCACAAGTTTAATAAAATTCAACAAGACCAGCGGAAGCAATACTTAAATCATTGTTTAAATGTCTCAAAACTAAATGTATGTAAAACAGTAAGTCTATCAAGCGTATCTAAATAGTGTAACCCATGACCACTCCAGCCAATCCAGACAGCAAGTTCCATATCCAAGAATCTAACGACCTGCGAGCATGCAACAAGTGTATCAGACAACGCTGGTGAGTTCATAGTTTTACGAAAACGTTAATTGCCAAGTGCTTAGTTCAGTTTATTGATAATGTCGATAATAACTCGAGTACCGTACAAGATGGCTCCAGATTGTTTTGACCGTCCCCAATGCCCCTTATCTAAGCATTGGTCATGATTAAGGTCATTAGTTCATGCCCGTCCTCTCAGGTATGGTGTGAGGTTGCCAAACCTAATAGCACTATCAACTAATACCCCGTTACCTCTCAGGTAACTATTTGGTAGAAGATGGGACTTAAGGTGATAGGAAATGAGTGTATTATCTAACATCCCAGTTTTTACCCAAAGACTTATTCCTCTCAGGAATACCCATTTGACTGTCCCACCCATCGGGACGCATGCTTAAGAGAGATGAACTCACCTTAGTTTTGCTCGGTATGTTAAGTTACCCGTCCAAGTTGGTCAACCCAAACCCTACCGTGGTTACCAATAAAATAAGTTTCACAATTAATCAAGCCACGTATTTTCACAGATTGCATTCATCGCAAAATCACCGTATATCACATAGCAAGTACCTAGTTCTTAATTAAGCCCACATCCCATGTGCATGCCACATAATAACATTTAACAGAAGAATTGGCCACTCACACAGGTCAAATCAAGTTCCTCATTTCTAGTTAATATTGCTAACATGCAACAAACGTATTGTATAAACAGAACATTCATCATCATATGCATCATAACTGTTTAACTGTTATGTCCATTTTCTCATTTGCAGCATCTCCACGAAGGGCCAGTTCTTCGTGGAATGCCTTCACAGCGAAGAACCCTTATGGCGAAAAACTATTCTTCGCCGAGAACGCATGTGACGAAGGACCCTAGTATTTCGTCAAAAATCCAGTCAACGAAGAACCATGTTCTTCGTCGAGCCGTGTTCTTCGTCGGGGCATCCTTCGTTGGTGCCCTCAGCAGATGGTTACATTTCCCTTTAATATTGTAACAATAGTTAACAAATCGTTGGGCTTGATTATTGGATCAAACAACAGTTATTTTACAAGTTCAACAAACCCTACTTGCTGTTCATCATTAACATTAGTGTTGTAACACATTATCATGAAATAATCATAAGTCTAATCTTATATAATTAGAATTCTAATCCAATCGCTAACATCCTCATTCTCGTGCAAATCAGTTTATCAAATTCATTAGCCAACAACAACATGTCAACAAACATTACCAAAGACTTATTACAGATTCATGAACACAAGTTCCCATTACTAACCCTACTAATAAGAAACCCTAAGTCATCACGTGTAATCATAACAATCATTACATCCAGATCACGATAAAGAAACATGGATAAAACACTAACCAAGATACCGAGTAGGTTGGTTTGATCGAGACACTGAGGCTTCGAATGATCGGGGACAGCCGTCGAGTTTGCAAGAGAGGAGATGAGTGTTTAGGGTTTGATATTTTCCTTAGGTTTTTCGGATTATGGAAGGTTATGCAAATAAATATCAGTCGGCCCCCTTTTTGGGCCACACATGGACCTGGGCCGAGAGCCCTCTCGGCGAAAGACCTTCTTGGCGAAGAACCCTCCTTCGTCAAAGATTGGTTGTGACGAAGAACCCTTCTTCATCGAGAAGTGGTTGTGACGGAGAACTGTAGTTCTTCGTCGGCTTGGGTTCTTCGTGACTCAAGTGTGTGCACAATCGAAAGTTAAATATAAACATGTTAAGTCTAACCCTTAAACAACTCCTAAGTTTTCATGTAACATTCAAACATAACAATACTTTAATCATTCCAACACAATGTACATGATACAACATAAAACAGGATTGTGAAACAAGTGATGCGTAGAGGAAAGACCTTGAAATCTCGGGTTGTCACAATGTCACCACTGTACTCACCAATTTTCACATTGGCACTATCTTGCAAAAGTCGGAAACATCGGGTCGTTTGGCAAAATGGGCAATTGAACTGGGGGCCATAACATCTTGTATAGGCCGCACCCAGCTATCAAAGGCCAAGTGTTAGCAGATTTCATTACCAAAGTTCCAGAAGATAAGATCAAAGAATGTGAAGCAGTGGATACTCCCGCCCAGAACACATCGGATGAATTGTGGTTACTAGGGGTGTGCAATAACCGAACCGTTAACCGAAACCGAACCATTAACCGAAACCGAACCGAAAACCAAAAAAATCGAACCGAAATTAACCGAAACCGAATTAACCGAAAGTCGGTTAACGGATATTTTTTACCATCGATTAACCGAAATTAACCGAATCATTTTTTTATATATTTCTAGCTTTTATACCTCTATTTCATGTATCTCATGTTTTATACTTTCATTTCATGTAATAATACCTCTATTTTATTTATTTATGCCTTTATTTCATTTATTTATAACTTCAATACATTTATTTATACCTCAATTTTATGTTTTTAAACATCTATTCATGCATTTATACCTTCATTTCATTTATTTATACATCCATTTCATGTATTTATTCATCTATTTCATGTATTTATACCTCTATTACATGTATTTCTAAGCAAAAAAATTAGCCATTGTTTGAATTGGTTATTAACCGAACCGAACCGAAAACCGACAAATTAACCAAATTAACCGAACTGATTAACCGATGACTTCGGTTACGGTTACAGATAATGCAAATAACCGAACCGAACTGTGCACACCCCTAGTGGTTACTATTCACCGATGGGGCTTCAAATGAAGACGGCGCAAGAGCAGGTTTGCGCCTAGTCAGCCCTGAAAAGCATGAGTTCACCTATACTATCAAGTTGGATTTCAAGAATACCAACAATGAAGTAGAGTATGAAGCGATCTTGGCAGGCCTGCGCATGGCCATCAAGATGGGGGCAAAAAACTTACAAGCGCATGTTGATTCACTGCTAATCGCGAGCAAAATCAATGGGCTATACGACGCAAAGGGCGAGGTAATGGCTCTATATTTGGAACAGGCAAAAGAGTTGCTCCAAAGGTTCAAATCATACAAGGTTGTTCATATCAACCGATCAGAAAACAAACCCGCTGATGCGCTAAGTACGCTAGCTCAACAGCATTTCAACATCTCGCGAAGGATGTCAGAATTGAAGTTTTGAAAAACCCATTGGTATTGCTACGCCAGGTCAACGTCATCGAGATAGGTGGACACCTTCATGTATGACCCCTATCATTCAATATCTGCAAGAAGGGATTCTTCCAGAAAACAAGGTGGAGGCTAGGAAGATCCAGAACAAAGCGCTGTTCTATCAAATGGACGGAGGCATTCTTTACAGGAGATTCTTTGGGGCCACTATTACGCGTGGACCCCCAAGATGCAAGTTACTTAATCAGAGAAATTCATGAAGGCATCTGTGGGATACATGCGGGCCCTTGTATGGTTGTGGCGAAGATCATGAATGCAGACTATTGTTGGCCAGGGATGCACGTCGATGCGTTAAATGAACTGCGCAAATGTGATGCCTGTCAAAGGCATGCGCCGAATACCCTGCGCCCAAAAAGTGATCTGATTCCAGTATCAACAGCCTGGCCTTTCCAGCAGTGGGGGATCGACATGGTGGGACCCTTTCCTGAAGCCCCAGGCGTAGTTAAGTTCATAATCGTTGTTGTTGATTATTTCACTAAGTGGGTGGAGGCAAAGGCCCTAGCATCAACCTCAACAATGATAGTGCGTAAATTCATTTGGGAGCACATCATTTGCAGATTCGGCCTCCCACTCAAAATAGTGACTGATAATAGGATGAATTTCGCCTCCGAAGATCTTCAAAAGTGGATGAAGGAATTGGGACATTGAACACACCTTCTTTTCCGTTGCGCACCCCCAAGGCAACGGCCAAGTGGAGAGTGTTAACAAAAGCATAGTTGAAGAGATCAAGGCCCGACTGGGCACAAAACGACGTGGATGGGTCGATGAGCTCCCCAGTATCCTATGGGCTCAACGTACCATGCCTAAGACAAGCAATGGCGAGACCCCTTTCAGCCTTGTTTACGGCTCAGAGGCGGTTATCCCAGTAGAATTTGGCCTCCCCTCGCCATGCTTAACAACAGTTAATACAATTGACAACGAGGCGGAGTGCCGTTTAGAATTGGATCTACTTGAAGAAAGGCGTGAGATCGCACGCATTAAAGAGGCCAAGTATAAAACCCAACTGGAGCGATACTATAATGCGAGGGTGCGCATATGTACGTACACTCCAGGGGAATATGTGTTCAGGGACAACGAAGCCTCTAATGCCGAGCGCCTTGGAAAACTAACACCCAAATGGGAAGGCCCATACTTAGTTCATAAGGTGCTAGGAAAAGGGGTGTACAAACTGCGCACTTTAGATGGTCACATCATCCCACGCACATGGAACACTCAACAACTGCTCAAATGCTACATGTAACAACTTTCTATGTAGGTTGGCCACACACCTATTTCAGTTATTTAATGCAAAAGTTGTCTATGTTTAATGATTACATTCTGTTTTGCCTAAGTTACAAATGCATGTTAAACTTTTGATTAGCATGAAAACACATAAGTAAATTGCGAGCTCTTGAGTTAAGCCTCCAAGGTTCTCCGCGAACACAGCGCGAGGCCGGACAACAATACTCATAACGAGCCACACTTACATTTATTCGCGCTAACTTAAACAAAGTTTCTAACAACAATGCAATCATGTAACATTTTACAAAATAAAAGGCAAAGTTAGTTCCATTCATAAAAGCGCAACCGCGCACCGTTTAAATATTTAGAAGCCACAAAAAATTACAAGGCATTAAAGCCTAAACATCCTACAATCTATTCATCGCCGCCATCTCCAGCTGTTTCCTCCTCATCAGACAACTCCACAGTTTCCGGAGCAATGAGGATGGATTTCAGTCACGCCACATAGTCATTATGTTTTAGCGCCTCTGTGACCAATTCCAAAACTGGAAAAGATAGATGATCATAAACCTCCTCAGCTCAGGCTAGCATCTCATCAGCTTGGTCAGTCACAGAGCAATGGCGAGTCCCAAAGTGCTGTTGCAATGCCTCCTCAACATGTTGAGCGCATTCGAGGTAGCCACCACGATGCCCAACGGCACGTGCAGCATCAGTAAGCATGACTACTGCTTGGTCTAGCTCCATCGCGTTCAAGATAGTGTTAGCAACCTGTCCAAAAAAAGATAATCTAAGGCGAAAAGGGGAAACACTTACAGCAGCTACTCCATGGTTGCGCATCCATTCAGATTGAGCAACGAGAGTATCCACAATAGATTGAGCCTTGGCATAATTGGTTTGTGCCACATTCAAAGCCGAAGTGCTGATTTGGCGCGCCTCTTTGACCGCTTTCTGTGCCTCCTCGGCAGTCTCAGCCTTCACTTTTTCAGCCTCTATATCTATATCTAGAGACTCATTCTTTTTATGCGCCTCAAACAACCTGCGCTTCAGTTCAGCAATCTCTGCATCCTTGCTAGCCAAATCTCGGTTTTTTCTTATGATCTGCACATTTAGTTCAACCTACAAGTCTTCAAAAAACCTAAGTTAGAATTTTTCTAACAAACGAGAAGCATAAGAAAAAAGAGGGCTAGCATGTTGGACCTCAGCACGCTCCCTATCAGACTTAGCTTCCACAATTTTCTCCTTCAAGGTAGCAACCTCAGCCTCAAGATTTGTGATCTTCGTGCACGCAGCATACATCCTCCTATTATCATTCTCACAAACCTTCTTCCATTCTTGGCGTTCCTTCGCTAGGAGTTCCTCAGCAGCTTGGAGTTTGCTCTTCAAACCGTCGCTCCCCCACTCCTTAGAGTTTTTCTCCTTCTGGAAGGAAGCTTTTTCTTCAAAGAACTTGTTCTTCACCTGCTCAAATTCCCTGGCCTCAGTAGATAGGCGCTCACGATATTTCTCCCAACTGGCACGATCCCGGTACATTTGACGCCAGTCGCGCAAGATCTGATGACCGGTAGCAGAAGTATTGGCCTCGCCTATAATGTATGCATGGTACATACTTTCAGGGTTACGCGCCCGCTGACGATTCACCTCACCGGGAGGAAAGGTTCCTAGAAACCAATCCCTACATGACCCAAAATCAACAAAAGTATCCTTTTGTTTCAAGCTCCATTCTGGGACATGCTTCTATTCGCCACGCTCTTCAGTATATATCTTATAATAAATATCCCCCAAGGTGTCTTCCGCACCAATGGGGGATCATGGCCTTGGGATTTTTCTCGAGTCACCCTTCTAGCCAGCCGCGCGAGAGCCGCTAGCATCCGTACCAGCCGCAGTGGAAGAAGCATCTTGTTGTGCCACCTGCGCCTGAACGTTAGAAGCAGATCCCCTAGCAACATATAGTATTTGTGCAGTTTGGGTAGGGGCGTCATGCTGCGCGACTACACTTGAAGTGAAAACTTCCGGACCTTTGCTTTTCAGGGGCTGGTCAAGCCCGGTAATATGAACGACCTCCGGACCCTACGCTTTATCGTGAACGGTGGTAGCAGCGGTCTCGGCTTCCTTCAATACTTCCTTTTCGGGAATCACATTGCTCGCAGGCTCCTCAACTCTCTTTTTTACCTCCTTCTCAGAAATGGTCTTTGGAGGGATAATCGTAAATTTGATCTTTTTAGCCTCCGGCCCCTTAGTCTGGACCTCAGGCTTCTTCAACGCCTCTGAGAAGGAAAAGAGTGTTAGGAGTTTTTGCTAAGGTAAGAAGAATAAAATATAAGAGGTTAAGTACTAACCTGGAGAGAATTTGTACAAGCTCCGCAAACTCCCCTGCTTTCCTATAGGCTTGGGTGTCGCAGCTTTCTGCGCGGGTGGAGTTGCTCCAGCAGTTGTCTCTTCACAAGACCTCTTTCTTGTCACCAGCTTGGCGCCTTCCTCTACAACTTCTTCTTCTTTTTCTTCCTCATGAAGAGACGACGGGGTCGCGCCCGATTTGGGGGCCCTGGATCTCGCGCTCCCCGAGCTCTTCGAAGTAGCAGCCACGATGCTCTTAGACTTTTCACCTATACGTGATAAACCCTCTAGTGAATCACTGGCAATAACATAGTCCTCAAGGTTACTCTGTCAAAAGCGAAGAGTACCTTTTTAAGGGACCTCAGTAGTCGCGCGGCCACCTCCCGCCTTCTTGCTAGCCGCGCCGGTATAGACAGTGACTTTCTTCTTCGTCGTTGTCTTCTTCTTCGCAGGGGCCTTCTTTGGCTTCTCTTTAGGATCTATTCCTAGGTCGCACAACACACCTGTAAATATGTTAGACCATGAACTTAGCTCTTCATTCGACGAGCCTACGGACTCCTCGCTGGAAAGATAAAGAATCTCTTTCCCAACAGAAGACACGTCTCCCAAGGGCCTTGGTTTGGGAAGTTGCGCACCTTCGGTTGCAGTGGGAGGACTAGAAAAGATTCCCGCTGGTGGGTAAAAGAAGTTGTTATTAATCTGCTCGTACTAGAACACTTCACCATCTCCCAATGGACGCACTCCCATCGCGTCACCAAACGTGGGAAACGCGCTTTGATAAAGCTGAGCAACTAAATTTAAGAACAACAATCAGGCGAGAGCATTTCAAAAAGCAAAAGATAAAAAAAGTTATACCTTCTCCTTCAAACATCAAAACAGGAACGTCCTTACTATGCGCAGGCCACTTATCACTCATACCCGCCGCAACTAGAACTTGTTCGCCAAAAACCTTGTTTGGTGTGGTAATTAACCGCATATACCAATCTGCCACCTTCGGAATTGGAAGTTCTTCCTTCTCGATCTTATCCGACTCTCGGAAAATCATCGCGATCGGAATAACTTCTTCCCGGATGAAGAAGAACTTCATTTTCCAGTCGTGGAAGCTCTTAGGTGGATTTATCAGTATCTTCTTTGCAGCATGCTGACCAAAAGAGTAGAATCCCATGTTCCGGATCAACTGGTAAAAGGCTCTAAATTTTTCAACCATCGGCTCTTGCCCCTGTGATCTACAGATAATTTCGAAGTGGCGAATCCTCACCATCCCCATCGGACTAAGCTGGGAGATGTGGAAGCCATAAAAGTGCAATATGGAAGCCAAGAATTGAGTCACCGGCAATCGGAAGTTACCGTCGATGAAAAAATCAGCAAACAAGGTAATATAGCACGGTGGTGCATCGGCGACCGTCTGGCCTTGCTGAGGATACCGAGCATCCCATTCGGCCGGAAACTGGAAAACCCTAATGATTTGTTCAAATAAGCAAAATAAATAACAAGTTAAAAACGAAGCTCATAGAAACAAAACCTTTCAAAAAGCAAGTCTGGTAGCCGCGGGCGTAGTAATTTCCAAACATTTAGCTGCGCGCCAGCTATCAAGACTTAGAAAATGCTCGAAAGACAAACCCACTTAATTCTTTTTTCTGAGTCGAAAGCTCCAACCATTTACTTCACGAATAGAAGCAGCACTGGACTAGGGGGACTTGAAGGGGTATGGTCCCAAAAAGCCGCGCAGACCAATCAGGTCGCGCGCAGGACCATACTTCTAATACATCAGTCTGACAAACCTACAGACCCTACGCGGACTACATAGGCACAACCTAAGTCGTGCGCGATGCCCAAGCAAGGTTGAAGCTCAGATTCTACACTTGGCATCCTGAATGAAAGCTCTCGATCCTAAGACTTTGCGCCGACAAATTGGATACGCTCCAGAGGCCGCGCGAGGGCAGCGGCGCAGGTTCATTCCAAGAAGCACGAAAGGCACGAGTGGTAGAGGAGTAAGCCAATCAGCGTCCAACAGGCTGTATCCTATCGTGCTCCACGATTAACAATCATGTAGGAGATAAAAAGTACACAAGGATGCCTACGTGGCACCAATCACGGGGCGGCGACAACTGCCCCATGATCTCCACTCACCTACTGATGTCAGAGAGACAACAAGGACGACAACCCAGACATGTGGTTCCAATCAAGATGCGCCAGCACCGACGATCTTCTAGAGGCACTAAGGTCGTCATAGAAGAGAAAAAAAGGATATTCCTTGTTGTCGACTCTAGGCCCAAGGCCCATCAACCCATCTCCTTCTACACTACTCTGGCTATAAATAAGGACCTTCATGTATAAGTTAAGGGATTGTACTCAAAACATATACTTATTCTCACGCCGGAGAGTGGTTAAGAGGGAAACCCCCATATTCCCCTCTTAACGAGCTTAACGGGGTGTTGATTGTTTTGCAGGAAGGATCTCAGCTTTAGCTCAGGAAGGATTAAGAAGATTAACCTCTATGGTTGAAACATAAACCAAGCTAATAAACCTAAAATTAGTTGCATGTTTCTTCAATTCTTGTTCCCAGCACATGTTTCGAATTTGTTTAATTTATTCATGTTCCCAATAAAGAGTGTTTGTTTGTATAATAAGTAATATTTTAATTTTTATGCTTCTATTGAAATTAAACTGATACCTTCAATTCTGTTGAAATTCTTGAACCTAAACTATTCAACTTCTTATCTTGAATAATTTTACCATTCACAATCAAAAGCAATACCTTGTATCAGTTTTTTACTAGATATACTATTAGACCTTGTTTAGTATTTTTTTTTTGGCTTTTTGTTTCCTAAACACACCATGATAAAGCAAAGTATGACTGATGACGTAGAAGCGATACCATTACAATAAAAATATCTCATTAATCACACTTATTCAAGGGTATGTATAGTGAGATGATTAGAGAACAATAGATCTCAAATAGTTTAAAGCATGGTGTCTCTTTTTTATTAGTAAAACTTATGAATATGGATGGTTGTGATTTTGTTTTATGGCTCTGACATAAGCATTGAATTGTTCTCGCAAAAAGAAAAGAAGAATTGCACAAAATAACTTTGGTGTTGGTGAATGGTGATCCTTTATAAAAACATGTAAGTTGCTAACCATCAGTTCATGTAAAAAGCCACAAAAGAAAGTTTTGTTGAATTTGTTATAAACCAGACATTTTAGGCCCAACCCATTACTTATGGGCTTTAGGGTTTATAGTTATGTTTATCTATATATTGTAATGTTGAATAGAATGAAAAGAAGAATTCAGTTTATCTCTATTCCTCTTTGGTTTTTATCACGTTATCAGCACGATTGCTCTTTGCCAGGAACATCCATCGATCTTCATCAGGAATTTTCAACATCAGGAATTCATTAACACCACTTTTGGATTCAGATAACTTTCCGTTCATCACAATCCGGGTACACCATCAAAATCTCCACACTATATTCAAGATGCTTTCATGTTATCAGTATAGGTTTTGTGTATCCAATAATGAATCACGAATTTTCGAATCTATATATAGTGGTATATGTATAAAACATAGGATTTCCCTTTGATTTTGTACATACAGAAACATATATTATGAACAGATACAACAATTTTTAAGAATCGATCCACATACAAATCAATGAATCGATCGATACACAACGGCGGCCACTACCACCGCACACAAAACTCTTACCTGGCAACCTTTTTCCGGCGATTGTACTCAACCGCCAACCGTTTGTGTGAATCACCGATGTTACATTCTGGTGGTTCTTCAATAGAATTGATGCCAACTTGCTTGTGGTGTTACTGGACCCCGTCGGTGTTACTCGTCCCATGTATCTTGCCTAGCATTTGTTTCCTAAAATCTAACTGATACATGCGAAGGATGGCTGGATGCTTATCTTTACTAATTAATATATATCTTAAAAGGATGTCTTGCTTGACAACTGTACTCCACCAAACAAATTAATATATTTTAATATTAAATATTAAATTTATTTGAAGTACATATATCTACAAATGGTGTTATTATAGTAGAATATTGTTTTTTTTTCAAAACTCTACTGCCATTTTTTAGTGAAACTTATGATTCTAATTTTAATTAGAATATTACTGTATTCAAATAAAACCTCTGTGTGTATATATATATATATATATGATACAAAGAGTATCAACAATTAATACTTACACATTAAGGTTTTCCCATCCATAATTCTATCTTTGCATAACTACATTACCGGATACATAGTGCACAAGTGAACATACGTATTCATTTTCTTTCACAATAACATCAAACCAATCTTATCATATGACGTTTAGAACCTGTAGTTCTAACTAAAGAGAACCTGAAGTTCTCCTACAATATATATATTTTATATTGCGGCTCAATTTTAAATCCTTGATTCTTTCATTTGCGGATAAAATGTCGAATTTATCAAAACTTGAATTTACCGCAGTTGAAATCTCGGGTAACAACTACCTCCCGTGGACTCTTGATGCTAAAATCCATTTGATGGCAAATAATTTGGGGGAGACAATTATTGATGGTAATCAAACTTCACCTCAAGATAAAGCAAAAGCTATGATATTCCTCCGCCATCATCTTCACAAAGATCTAAAGCTGGAATATCTAACTATTGAGGACCCTCTTGAATTATGGACAAACATCAAAGAACGTTTTGACCACCAGAAGTTGGCCTTACTCCCCAAAGCCCGTTATGAATGGCTTCATTTACGACTACAGGATTTTAAGACTGTCAGTGAATATAATTCTGCTTTATTCCGCATTACCTCTGAATTAAAATTATGTGGTGAAAAAATAACCGATGAAGACATGCTTGAAAAAACTTTCTCAACGTTCCATGCCTCAAAATGCTCCTTTCACAGCAATACCGGGAACGTAAATTTACTAAATATTCTGAATTGATATCATGTCTTCTGGTCACGGAGCAAAACAACAAGCTCCTACTACAAAACCATCAATCGCGACCCGACGGTGCAAGCCCATTCCCTGAAGTGAATGTGGCCAATTATCAAAGCGGACGAGGTAGAGGTAGAGGCCGCGACCCCAGAAGAGGTTGTGGTTTTGGTTGAGGACGAGGATATACGTGGCATCAAGAGTCCCAGAACACTAAAAATAGCGGTAGTGAATCAAGTCGACATAATACGGGGCGATCTTCAAAAGGGAAAAGTAGCGGGAACCAAAGCAACATTTGTTATAAATGTGGGATGTCAAATCATTGGTCCCGCACATGTCGCACCCCTAAACACCTCATTGAGGCATATCAACGCATGTGTTATAAACTCTTGCAATGTTTCATTTTATTTTTTTGAATTAACTTTTATTTATTTTTATTTCCTGACGAAATATGTATACTAGCTCCAGTAGAGCTATTATTGGTGATGAATGTCTGGTAGATAGCGGTAGTACTAAAGATATGAAATTTTTCTCTGAGTTATCTCCAGCAGAGACACCGATTAATACTATATCTGGTGTCAGTAACCTTATCGAAGGCTCCGGCAGAGCACACATAACATTATCTTCGGGTACCAAATTAACTATTGATAATGCCTTATATTCTAGTAAATCCAGAAGAAATTTACTTAGCTTTAAAGATATTCGAAAAAACGGTTACCACCTAAAAACAATATCTGAAAATAGTATTGAATATCTTCAAATTACTTCAAATAAAAATGGCAAAGAAACAATTGTTGAACAATTAGAAGTCTTATCCTCTGGATTATATTGTACTAATATCAATCCTATCGAATCGTACATGGTGAGTAACCAAAAGCTGTTAGATAAAGACACGTTCAATATATGGCATGACCATCTAGGTCACACTGGTAGCATAATGATGAGACGAATAATCAAAAGTGCAACCGGGCACCCTCTCAAAAACTTAAAAGTTTTGCTACCACAAGACTTATCATGTGCAGCATGCTCTCTGGGCATACTTATAACTTGGCCCTCACAAATTAAATTGATACATGAAACCCCATCATTTTTAGAAAGAATCCAAGGGGATATTTGTGGGCCTATTCATCCTCCGTGTGGACCATTCCACTATTTCTTGGTTTTAATAGACGCATCCTCAAGGTGGTCACATGCGAGCCTTTTAGCTACTCGAAATGTAGCATTTGCCTGACTTTTAGCTCAAATCATACAATTGAGAGCCAATTTCCCTGATAATTAAATTAAAAACATCCGGATGAATAATGCGAGAGAATTCACATCTCAAGCTTTTAATGACTATTGTATGTCAATTGGGAGCAATGTTGAACATTCAGTACCTCATGTTCACACACAAAATGGTTTAGCTGAATCTCTGATTAAACAATCACAAATAATCGCTAGACAACTCTTAATGAGATGTAAATTACCATCTTCTGCATGGGGTCATGCTATTTTGCATGTCGCTGCACTGATTAGATTGAGACCAACTGCTGATCACGAATACTCCCCATTGCAACTGGTCTCCGAACAAGAACCAAGTTTGTCCCACCTTGGAATTTCTGGTTGTGCGGTATATGTACCAATACCGCCACCACAACGTACTACAATGGGACCCCAAAGAAGACTGGGTATCTATATTGGTTTTAACTCCTCGTCCATAATTAAATATTTAGAACCAATGACGGGAGACATGTTTACAACACGGTATGCTGACTGTCATTTTGATGAAACAATGTTCCCAGTCTTAGGGGGATATAAGGACAAAGAAAGACTGGTAACACAAGAAATAACATGGAATGCATCATCGCTATCAAATCTCGACCCCCGAAGTGGTCAATGTGAATATGAAGTCCAAAAGATCATACATTTGCAAAGAATACAAATGAATTACTAGATGTATTCACAGACATGAATAGAGTGACAAAGTCACTTGTACCAGCATCAAATGCACCTGCTCAAATTGAAGTAATCCCAGAAGCGATTACTATACAACGAAAGCGTGGGAGACCAATCGGTTCCAAAAACAAAAACCCACTGAAACGAAAAGAGCAAAGTAACGCAGTTGGTGAAAACTCACAAAAGATTATAAGTGAAACCCCGGTAGAGGTAAATGTCCCAAAAGAGACAACTATGAATCCAGAGGAAAAAGAAGTTTCAGAAGAAACACCGGTACCGAACGAAAATGAGATCTCTATTAATTATGTACAAGATAGTACAATGTGGAACCGGAATAAAACACGTATTGATGATATATTTGCATATGCTATAGCAATGGATGTAATCAACAGAAATGATTACGTACCAAGATGGCAAGAAGCCATAAACGCCGAATTAAATTCGCTCGAAAAGCGACATGTTTTCGGACCTGTAGTCCGAACGCCCATAGACGTCAAACCAGTAGGTTATAAATAGGTGTTTGCAATAAAGAGAAATGAAAAGAATGAGATTGTACAATATAAGGCTCGACTTGTAGCACAAGGGTTTCCCAAATCCCAGGAGTTGATTATGAGGAAACGTATTCCCCTGTAGTGGATGCGATAACCCTTAGGTTCCTAATCGGCCTCACAATCTCTGAATACTTATACGAGACACTTGAAAATGACATTTACATGAAAATCCCTAAAGGATTAAAATTGCCTGAAGCATTAAAATCAACACCTCGATATATGTGTTCTATAAAGCTCCAGAGATCTTTATATGGTCTCAAACAATCTGGTCGTATGTGGTACAATCGACTTAGTGAATATCTCGAAAAAAGGATACAAGTCTGATGTAATCAGTCCATGTGTCCTTATAAAAAGATCACTCTCAAATTTCACTATAATAGCAGTCTATGTTGACGATATCAACATCATCGGATCTCCTGAAGAGATAGAGAAAGCTGCTCAGTTGTTAAGGAAGGAATTTGAAATGAAAGATCTTGGTATGACAAAATTATGCATCGGACTACAATTGAGTATCTATGCAATGGCACATTTATCCATCAATCAAACAACATCCAGAAGATGTTAGTACGTTTTCAATATGGATAAAGCACATCCGTTTAGCGTACCTATGGTTGTCCGACCGCTAGATCCACACAAGGATCCTTATCGCCCTCAAGAAGAAGGCGAAGAAGTACTTGGTCCAGAAGTACCGTACTTAAGCGCGATCGGTGCCCTTATGTATCTCGCAAATAACATAAGACCTGACATTGCATTTGCAGTTCATGTACTAGCGAGATACAGTTCGAATCCAACACGTAGACACTGGAATGGTGTGAAACATATATTCCGATATATTTGCGGGACACAAGCTTAGGTCTTTTCTATCAAAAGGATCAAAAGTCCCAACTTTTTGGGTATGCAGACGCTGGATATCTATCAAATCCTCACAAAGCAAAATCTCAAACAGGTTATGTATTCACATACGGTGGCACATCAATTTCTTGGAAGTCAACTAAGCAAACCCTTACAGCAACATCATCAAACCATGCCGAATTGATAGCACTATATGATGCTGGTCGAGAATGCGTGTGGTTGAGATCAATGATTAATCACATACAAGAAGCATGCGGATTAGAACATATCAAGAATGAGCCGGCAATTATTTATGAAGACAATGCTGCTTGCATAGCTCAGACAGAGAAGGTTATATCAAGGGTGATCGAACAAAGCACATCTCACCAAAATTTTTCTCAACATATGACTTGCAAAAAGAAGGGGAAATTGATGTTCGCCAGATTAAGTCAAGTGAAAATCTAGCTGACCTGTTCACGAAATCTTTACCTAGAAGCAATTTCGAGCAGCTATCACACAAGATCGGTCTTCGTAGATTGAAAGATGTTTGTTGAACTCAGGGGGAGAATCATACACGCTGTACTCTTTTTCCTTTAACTAAGTTTTGTCCCACTGGGTTTTCTTAGTAAGGTTTTTAATGAGGCAGCATAGCTGATCCAGTAGTATCAGTTTATTTATTCAGGTCCTGAAGTACCTATTTAACATCATCCTGAAGTATGTTGTTAAACTGTGTATAATTCTAAATGTCTGAGGGGGAGTGTTATAAACCAGAAATTTTAGGCCCAACCCATTACTTATGGGCTTTAGGGTTTATAGTTATGTTTATCTATATATTGTAATGTTGAATAGAATGAAAAGAAGAATTCGGTTTATCCCTATTCCTCTTTGGTTTTTATCAGCATTTTAATTAATAACTCAATTGTGTTAAATTTAGTTCCTTTTTTTAACACTCAAGGGTAATGAAAATAGTCTCCAATTATCTTATCTTTCGCCTACTTCCTCTATTTATATAGATCGTTGGGTTATTTTTATGTTTCAGTCGTCTGAATTTTAATAACAAGTTCGATGCCACGTCATTGGTAGCTAAAGTGTAATGACCGACTACTCGTGAGTATGACAAGGCTGTGTGTAAGCTCGCACAAAATGAGGAGTTGATGGTAGTTTTTTTAAGGTTGATATAACAACTCTCCTAAAACCCTTAAACATGTCCAATACGTCCTAAAATACACCCCGTACACAAGAAACTGATAGAGATAGCCGTCTTATTTCTCATTTTTGGACTAGTTTCCAAAAAGCAATGGGAACCAAGTTAAATCTAAGCACTGCTTATCATCCTCAAATGGATGGACAAAGCGAAAGAATAATTCAGACAAGGGAAGATATGCTTAGAGCTTGTGTAATTGATTTCGGAGGAAAATGGGACGATCATTTACCATTAATAGAATTTTCCTACAATAACAGCCATCATACCAGTATCAATGCCGCACCATTTGAAGCGCTTTATGGACGAAAATGCCGAACTCCATTCTGTTGGGCAGAAATTGGAGAAAAGCAACTGTCTGGACCAGAGATAGTACAGGAAACAACGGACAAGATTATTCAAGTCAAGGAAAGACTAAAAGCAACACGCGATCGCCAAAAGAGTTATGCTGATAACAGGCGAAAACCGTTGGAATTACAAGTAGGAGATAAAGTATTATTAAAAGTTTCTCCATGGAAAGGAGTTGTCAGATTCATAAAAAGGGGAAAGCTAAGCCCCAGGTATGTTGGACCTTTTGAGATTATTAGAAGAATAGGACCAGTAGCTTACCAGCTACAACTGCCAGAGGAAATGGCAGGAATACATGATGTATTTCATGTATGCAATCTCAAGAAATTTCTAGTAGATGAATCATTAAAGGTACCTTTTAAGGACATAGAGGTAAATGAGAACCTCAAATTTATAGAGAAACCCCTACAAATTGAAGATAGAAAGATCAAGAATCTCAAACACAAGAGATTAGTTCTTGTCAAAGTAAAATGGGATTCCAAGAGAGGACCAGAATACACTTGGGAGCTCAAATCAGAGATGAAGAGGAAATATCCACACTTGTTCTAATAGACCTCGAGGACGAGATCTAAAACAAGGTGGGGAGGATATAACAACTCTCCTAAAACCCTTAAACATGTCCTATACATCCTAAAATACACCCCGAACATAAGAAATAAGCCTAAAATACCTTTATATTTACAAAAATCAAATAAATCAAAATCTTAAAGTCGCTCGCGGGCCGCGACTAGTTTGGTTGTGTGCTTCACGGGGTGCAACCTAGTGTAACATGGCGGAACCACAGTTTGCCACATGGCACAACACCCGGACAAGCTACACCCAGTGACTAACCGAGGCTAGGGCCTAGCCTACATTCTCGCAGGCCACGAAGGCCGTAGCCAATTATCTCACAGGCCGCGACCCGCTGCTCGATCAGGCCTATATAAAGGGTCGAGAGGCTCAGTTTCAAATCGTTCATTTCTATTATCTCTCTCTCTCTTTCTGTAAACTAAAACTATGGGGACCCCTAAAAAGCAAAGCTCTGCCTCGTTGTAAGTATTATAACCTTCGGTTACGTATTAGTTACTCTGCCCAATTGATCTAGAGCTCCGTAAAGCATGTCAAGGCTCTGCCTGACTCAGTCGTTGGAGTTCTCTCTCGGGGGGAGGGTATAGCTAATGTAAATTAGGTTATCTTACCAACACGTGTGCATTGTTAATTTTAATAGATTATAAATAGGAAGTCACCAGAAAGCAGTAGTGTTATCTAAAATAGCAATGTGAGTACATCTTAATTTTGTAAACTGTTTTACAAAACCTCAATTGTTTTAAAGTATATTTAACAGTGATTGAGTCTATGTATTCTACAATTACTGTCGGTATGTTGGGGTTTTGTATACATTACTTGTTACTACACTGTGAGTAATAGCGTTACCACAAGTCAGGATTGACAGTACCGTGGGTGGTAATTGGGTAGATAAAAACATTGTAATCGCTCTCAATACTGTAAAGATATAAAATCCTGTTTTGATTAAACTGGGATGCTGATGCGTGTGTAGCATTATATGTTTTATTAATATTTTAAGCTCTTTTTAATACATGAGTCAAGTTTTAAATTTATAAAACACGATATTCTACTAACACTAAACACACATATGGGCAAGTGCACCCACCGTGAGCGTAGTATAGCGTTGGTAAGATACCGAGGTCGTCCAAGGACACAAGAGCTTTTAGTACCGGTTTATCCTCAACGTCTAATCAAATCAAACTTTTTAGAAAAGGTTTAAAAATGAAAAATAAAAACTAAAAATGCTGAAAAATAAATATAAAATAAAAACAGATAAACAAGATGAATCACTTGGATCCGACTCGCCTTTACTGTAACCTTTGATGATTTCCGCACTTTTGCACTTTTTAAGAGATTATCTTAGTTATAGTAGTAGGCCCCTCTTTTGAAGATGACGTTACCCTCAACCCAGTGGTTTGAGTCAGCAAGGATACAATCCCAAAGGGTTGGAATATTGAAAGATAATTAATTAAGTTATTACTGCATAATGTGGTAGGCCCCTCTTTTGAAGGTGACGTTACTCTCAACCCAGTGGTTTGAGTCAGCAAGGATACAATCCCAAAGTGCCGAAATCTTGAAAGATAATTAATTAAGTTATTAATGTGTAATGTGGTAGGCCCCTCTTTTGAAGGCAACGTTACCCTCGGCAAAGTGGTTTGAGTCAGTAGGAATACAATCCCAAGTAGCGGGGTTAATGTATTAATAGTAGTTTACATATGAGGGGATCAAGCCATTCGCACCCCCGCCATCCAATACCAGGGGGTATTAAAGGAGGTCCTAGTAAGCTTGACCCAGGTCCTTGCAGGATCTATACACTGAACAAGGTAAGAACCTTACCAAACCATTCCCTTAACCCCCGACCAGGTAGCCAACATATCTCTATATAGACCGTAGAGATATGAATGGTGAAAATCATTTATTTTATATAGACAGTAAAATAATGCCAAGACACCACGAACAAATGATATGGAAGTTTCACCTTCAACATAAGAAACTAGTTATTAAAGTCATTAATACAAAACCAAATAAAAAGTGCTAAAATATTAAAAATCAAAAGTATTACACTAAATGCTTGTCTTCACCAAGGGATGTAAGAGACTTTGGAAAACATGGCCTTTGATTGTCAAGAACTCTTACTATCAATCTTGGATCCCGAGACTACTACACACACTCTAAGGTGGATGATGGATGATGGTGGTGGATGTAGGTGTTGAAGTGGTGGTGGAGTGGTGGTGAAGTGGGAGAGAGGTGGTTGCCAAGGGATGCCTTTGAAGTGAGCCAAGCACCCCTATTTATAGCATGTACAGAAGCCCAAACACGGCCCCGTGTCTGCTGGACACGGCCCCGTGGCCATCAACTTTCTCTTTCTTCATTAATTGCAATTGTCTGTATTAGGCTCCACACGCCCCCGTGTCGGCTGGGCACGACCCCGTGTGCAGAAGCGTATCTGTACTATCAAGATTTGCAAGATTCTGCAAATCTTAGCGTTGACCACGACCCATGCTGAGCTGGGCACGCCCCCGTGCTAGGAATAGAAGCTTCTATCAGTTTGTCTTTTTCGCAGACATCAGGCCACGCCCCCGTGTCCGCTGGGAATGGGGCTGTGGACAGCCTTCTGATCTCTTGTTTTTGCTTGGGAAGATGCTGTCGAGGGGTCGGGCATGCCACGTTTATTCCTTTTCTTTGTATTTATGTTAGATTTTGCTGCATATTTGTTCCTTTTGTTCATTTAAGCTCATTTGGTCCTGACAATACAAAAGGAAGAAAAAAGCACACTTTTTCCAACATCAGATGCACTCGCATTATTTCTTGCTGATAAAAATTTTTAAAATGCGTTTCAGGTAACAAAATGTGAAAGCCATATAGAAGCCAGCTGGAGAGCACTGAAAGCTTGGAAAAGTTGTTATAAAAGTTACCTAAAGAAGTTTTATTTCAATAAATTGGGATTTATCCCTATAAACATATTTGTAATAGAAACTTGGGTGAGCAAGGTACGTCTGACGCCTATGGTCACCTAGCTAGTTCTCCCAAAAGTGAAGGAACTTCATCACAGCCTACTCCTTTGGGGAATTCTGCTAACACTGAAGAAGGAATCTTCATCTTTAAGGCGCAATCCGAGGAACCATTCCCTTCGAAAAAGCGAGGATGGTTCAGTCGGGGAGCACACAAGAGGAGAAAGCGAATGAGAAAGTTACAACAGCAAAGGGCATTAGCAACAGCCAATAGGGAAATGAATGCCCAGACTCAAGAAGCAGTGAATAGACGATTGGCAAACTTTCATATATTAGCCAGCACTGCAGCCGATCCAAACCTAGATCAGATAATTGCACTACAACCAGGAGAGAAGCTCGTGTGGAAACACGACGAGCGAGAGATGCAATACTGGAACCACCCCTAGCAATAATATATATATATATATATATAGAGAGAGAGAGAGAGAGAAAGTATAATGTACATTACGGCTTAACCTACATTAACCTACGCGACCAAATACATAACGTGCGTAATTATTTTTTTCACCATCATAACGTGCGTGATTATACTCCCCATGCGTGATTATCACCTCCCATGCGTGATTATCACCAAATAACTGATCCCATGCGTGATTATCACCTCCATGCGTGATTATAGCCCTCATCTGACGGTTACCATTGTCGCGTACGTGAAGTATGATAAGGGCTTTTGTATGTTAACCTTTCCCATATATATATATATATATATATATATATATATATATATATAAATGTGTGTAGTTTGAAAATAAATAAAAAATCAAATCAACTAAAATAGATAACCTGATACCTATTGATGCATAACTAGTAGTGTGTTTCAATTCCAGTTGTAGATTGTAATATATATATATATATATATATATATATATATATATATATATATATATATATATATATATATATATGGATTAGGTTCAAGAGTGAACACTAGTTTAGCTTGCGAACTGAGTGAACTAATCCTAGCCTTACACGTGTGTAGATCAATGGCCAGAATTTGATGTTGAAATACACTAGTGTATTTTACGATTTGATGATGAGATCCTGGCCATACACGTGTGTAGATCAGTGGCCAGGATTTGTTCACTCAGTTCGCAAATACACTAGTGTTCACTCTAGAACCCCACCCATATATATATATACTAGCCATTTACCCGCGCGATGCGGCGGGAGTGGCGATTTACAATAGGATACTCGCTTACCGTTAGTTTATCAGTCGTCTCGTGATATATTGTATAGTACTTAAGTTAGTTTTCTTATTCGTGATATGTTGGCACTCGTTTTTTTCTTACAAGGCGGCAACGACGATTTATAACGCGGTACTCGTTTTCTTTTAGTTTATCAATCATTCCGATAAGCAACATTTGAGGTATATAATCCGTCCCGTCTAAGTCTTTGGAGGAGGCACTAATACCTTTGCATTTTTTATCGTGATATCCATCTTGACCCACTTGTTGAAAAGTCTAATTTAAATCGACTTTATCAATGATGAATAAAACATTCAAAGTTTGTTATAGTAATAAAAATAATTAAAAAAGGGGGTCAAATGCCACAATGAGGTTAAACGTGTGTGTCAAAATAGCCTTATTGAAATGCTTTCATGTCCCAAAAAATTGTTTTTCAAAGAAATTACATTATCATTTTAAATATAACATATCTTAACCCTAATATAATAACTATATTCATAATTAAAAAATCATAATAATAAAAAAAGAAAGAAAGACAAAACGGTGTCAATAGGTTGGACTTAACCCTACGTGTTTCAACCCAAACCCATGTAGCTGGTTACCATCCCCGCTCAATGCGACAATTTACAACGCCGAAATCATTTTATGTTAATTTATCAATCCTCGTATGATATATTGTATAGTACTTCTACGGCGGGGATATCGTACAAGTACATTTCAATATGAGCTGGTTTTGAATATGGAAAAGTAGATAAAAATACGCGTCACAACCTAAATGTAAGAAAATGTTACGTTGTAAAAAATGAGTGTTAAGGAACATCACGTTATGAATATCTTAAAGCTAACACTTTGAACCTACTTTACATTGACCCACTTGATAACCCAGATGGCAAGTCTTAAGCACAAATATGAATATCTTTCTACTTTGGAGATTATATTTTTTTTTCCTAATTGTTTTGTTTTTATTTGCATAATCCGATAAAAAGATTGTTTAAAAGACCAATGTTCAAAGAATGCAAGCTCTCTAGGCGTGTGTGTGGTCTAAAGAATTTTGATCGTACGGCATATTGAATTAGTTAGACAACCGGTGATATGGTACACATAGTATGTTATTTATATCACCGCAACGGTATGGTGTTTGGATCTAAATCTAAAGACAAGTCAAAAGATGATGTTTTTAACTTTTTATTAAATGCAATCAAGAATATGTTGATAGAAGTTTATATATTTTTTATTTATGTTGATTATTGTATTTTGTATCTTGCATAATACATGTCGGTTTGAGTGAGTTATAAAGTAGCAAACGTGGAAACCGGCCTGTTTTTGCGACCTTTTCTTCTTTAGTCATTATACTACATCATGTATGTTATCTACCAATGATATATTATCTTCTTTGTAACAAAAATTAAAAAAAAAAACTATGATATCAGATTAATTGATCATCAAATTACATTGAATTATTCAAAGAAATAAATTTTGACATCTTCTTGTTCTACATTAAAACAAGAATCGTGGTCATCCTGCTCTGATACTACAATGAAATATACGTAAAAAAAAAAAATCAATGAAACTTTTGATCTTATGCCATCAGTTTTTCTTGCTCAGTGTACATCTGCTCAACCCACTGGGGAACCGTCTCGGATGAACTATACAGCCCGGCCCCAGCCCACAAATCATCCGGCTCGTGATTTGCCTTCAGGGGAAAACCCGAAGTCCCACTTCTGAACCCGAAAGATGCGGACTTTCTAAGTTTGTTAGCATCCTCACTATTGAAACCCCAATCTAGTTTCCCATCAGGCGAACTCCATTCCGAATAAGTGGAAGATTGAGTCAATGACCGGAGACTCGGGTTGCCGACGCCATGGTCATTGAAACTCTGGCTACGTTGTTTTGCTAACAAACCAGACCTCGAGTTCATCACCGCTTGTGCCACTGCAGCCGATGAATCAAACCCGAAACTTGATCTTAAGCGGGTTAGAGTTTTGCCGAATTTGTTGCCGAGAAGATTCGAACCGTAAACATCATCCAGATTAGTGGGCTTCATTTCCCCAAATCTGTTGTTGTAAAGATTAGGGGATAAATTATCAATCATTTGCTGCCTTTGTAGCAACTCAAGTTCCATCTCTACCCGGACGCTTTCATTTTCGATTTCACCTTCTATTCCTTCTACCATGAAAACACCGCCAAATTTCTTCATCAATGAAAAACGCATCCGTACCTTAAAAGCAAGAAGCAAGAGCTGGATTAATAAGTTTCAAAAAACTATTACAGATTTACTCTACATCTTAACATTCCTAACCTTACTTTCAAATGAAACCAAATTAAGAACACCAAACAACCAAAAAGATTAAAAATATACACACATTAACGGAGTTCACTAATACCGGACATGAAGCAACGATGTAATATCATATACTCATATCCTTTCACATACTTTTAACGAATAAAAAGAAAAAAACAGAAAAAAGGCTTACATCATTTTGCACTCGGTTATGAAGCGACTGCAAGAGTGCATCTCTGTCCCCATTTTAACCACCTTTAAAAGTATATCTTCATCAGTCTGTATGCATAAACCAACAAATAACATACAAAAATAAAGTAAAAAATCAAAATTTATCAACCGAAAAAAAAAACTTGAACAACACAGATCTGCAAATTTGAAGCCAAGAATAATAAGAAACCTTCAGTTGACCTTGATTGCTTTCTTTGATTAATGACCAAAAATAGCCCCAAAGAATGTCATATATTACCAATTTGATTAATGACCGAAAATAGCCCCAAAGAATGTCATATTACCTCTTCAGGGCAAGCTTTTTCAGTTGACCTTAATTGCGTTCTTTGTCCATCAACCATTTGTTTCTTAACTTCATAATTCATTGCAAGCCTGCAAGTAACAAAGATTATTTGAAAGATAAAAGAAGGAAAGAAAAGAAACAAAACTAATAAACAATTCTTGACAAAAAAATCCAGATCCAGGTCTTTACTCGCAAAAACATTAATGACTTGACAAAGTACGTACCTTTTAGTCTCAAACCACTAATCAATACTTTGATCCAAGTCAGATCTGGAGCACAATCAGAGTAAAACTAACAAAAATACATCCAACGAATAAAAATTAGGTCAAAAAGTCCAGATTTGACTTTATTACTTGAAAAGAAATTAAGTGGCAGCGGCTTTCAAACTTGCACCAGAATTTCATCAGATTTCTAGCAACTACTGAATCTGGAGTATAGGAAATGCAGCAGAATCAAATAAAGCAAAAACAATTATCAAAAAATTATTAAATACTGGGAAAAGCAAATTACCATGTGCGAATCCAACAATCCATTCACAATAGTGCCTTTGGTATCTTCACTGCCATAACACTGCGAAAGAACATCTCATAATTTTCAGATTTGACTTTATTACCTGAATAGAAACCGATTGCATGCGGCTTTCGAACTCACACCAGAAGTTTGTCAGACTTCTCCATGGCTTCTTCGTCGTCACAAGTGGTTCATCCTCCGATGTCTCTACCTTCGTCGGAACCCTAACCGTCATTTGTTCTGCTTCGGTGACATAAACCCTAAGGTAGTCGGCTCTCCTTCTCCATCGCCTCTCTCTCTATTTCTCGTGCTCTCTCCTGTCTCCCTCTCCTCTCTTTTCATTTGGGAATTCAAATTTTGAAAATGCAGAGAGAGGAATGACAATTTTGGGAAAATGGGGAAATGTTTTGGAAGCTGTATCTGGCGAGGAGAGAATAGGGATCATGATCCGTGTGAAGAGAAATGGACGGTAGGATCATGATCCAGGTGAAGTGATGGATGGTAGGATCATAATCAATGTGTTTTTGTTTGAGTTAATAAGGGTATTATTGGAAAGTGAGGTTATAAATGTGTTTGTTGTGTTTAATAGACTTGTACATTATGCTTTAGGGGTGTTTTAAGGAAATTTTTATGGACTTTAAGAAGTCCTTCTAATATGCTTTATAAAGTAGTATAGATATATATATATATATATATATATATATATATATATATATATATATATATATATATATGAAAAAGAGTAAATGTCGCAATGCTCAATGATTTTGATCAAATTGTTTGAGTGACTGATTACATTAAATCTTATTCTGTGATATTAATACCTGATAAATGTTTATGATTTAGATGGACAACGAAGTAAATCAGGAAAACCAGAATAACGATAATAATGGGAACCAAATAGATAACAGTGTCATCTAACACAGAGTAGCACAAGGGATTATAGACGTTATGCCATATATTATCAAGACTGTTAAAGAAGCAGAAAATAATAAAACTAATAGTGGAAGTAAACGACCACCTACCGAACCCAGTCACAGCGTGAATAATGGACCGCTACTTCAATTGCCTATTCCAAAAAGAAGAAGAACCATGTCATATGGTTGTTCTTACAAAGAATTCTGGTCATGCAAACCAATAGAATTCTCTGGCAATGAGGGAGCCATTGCAGCTCTACGTTGGATAGAAAAGACAGAAGCAGTCTTAAAAAATAAGCAAATGTGCCGAGGAAGATAAGATTATGTTTGCTTCTAATCTATTTAAGAATGCAGCCTTAGAATGGTAGAATATTATTCTCCAGTCTAGGGGAAGTGACATAGTTTATAATATGGAGTGGATCAACTTTAAGGAAATGGTTGAAAGAAAATTATGTCATCCCAATGAAAAGGAACAAATTGCTAATAAACTTTTAAACCTTAGAATGACTGGAGTAGACTGCAAGGGTTACACTACCATATTCTTCGAATATGCTAGAATAGTGCCAACCCTAGCCTCACCAGAACCAGTATTAATCTCCCGTTACATTTGGGGATTAATTAGTGACACCAGACACGTAGTCAAGGCAGCTAGACCACAAACCATAGAAGAAGTTGTAGAACTAGCAAATACCTTGACTGATGAATTAGTACGTACGCAAGAAGAAAAAGCAGAGAAAGAACCTAGTCCAAAAGCTTACCCAGGAATTTCACTACGATAATTCCAACAATGGGAAAAATACAGGTTCTATTTATGCACCTTACTGTAAGTACTGCAAGAAGAAGCATTCAGGGAGATGTTCCATATACTGCAACTTTTGCAAAATATCAGGACACAAGGAAGAAGACTGCAGGAAGAAACCCAACAATAAGCAATGCTTCAACTGTGGAGAAACGGGGCATATCAAACTGAACTGTCTGAAACTAGCTCCAGCCACAAACAGTAAGACTACCAAGAATGCCAGAGCATTTGTTCTAACAGCTGAAGAAGCCAAAATGATTCCGGATGTGATTGCCGGTACGTTTTTAGTTAATGATATTTTTGCTAAAGTATTATTTGACTCTGGTGCGAACCAAAGTTTTATTAATACTTCGTTCTGCAAACTTCTCAATCAACCATTAACTAAACTTCAAGAAGAATGTTTGGTAGAAACGGCAAACGGAGAATCCATTAAGATCACTGAAATCTTGCAGGGAGCAAGAATAGAAATTTTAAACCATAAATTTATTTCCAACCTTTTACCCAATGAATCTGGCTGGATTTGATATCATATTAGGAATGGATTGGTTAGTAGCCAATCGAGCCAGTATTTTATGTGATCAAAAGTCAGTACAAGTAAATTCACCAAAGGGTGAATAGATCACAATTAAACGGGACAAGCCAACTAGGTCCACAAAATTCATCTTTGTGATGAAAACAACAAGCTATGCAAGGAAAGGATCACTAGTGTATATGATTTCTATAATCATTACCACTAAAGGAAAAGAATTGAAAGATATTCCCGTAGTATCTCAATTCTCAGACGTGTTTCCAGAAGAGTTACCGGGACTACCGCCAGATAGAGAGGTTGAATTCAGAATTCATCTACTACCAGGGACAACACCGGTTGCCAAGGCACCTTACCGTTTAGCACCAGCAGAGATGCAAGAACTGAAGAAACAATTGGACGAACTTCTGGAGAAAGGTTTCATACAGCCTAGTTCATTGCCATGGGGATCAACAATCTTGTTTGTCAAGAAGAAGGACGGGTCAATGCGTATGTGCATTGATTACTGAGAATTGAACAAGGTCACGCTTAAAAATCGGTATCCACTACCGAGAATCGATGATCTGTTTTATCAACTTAAAGGAGCTCGATTCTTTTCTAAGATCGATTTACGCTCAGGATATCATCAGTTGAAAGTACAGGAAGAGGACATTCCTAAAACTGCTTTCAGAACAAGGTATGGTCATTATGAATTTACAGTCATGCTATTTGGTTTAACCAATGCCCCAGCCGCATTTATGGACATGATGAACAGAATATGTAAACCATATCTGGATAAATTCATAATTGTCTTTATAGATGATATTCTAATTTACTCTAAGAGTAAAGAGGAACATGTAGCACATCTTCATGCACTCATTAAATTACAAGAAAAGAAAAGCTTTATGCTAAATTCTCAAAATGTGAATTTTGGTTACAAGAAGTACAATTTCTTGGACATTTATTTAATCATGAAGGAATTCATGTGGATCCTACAAAGATCGAGGCGATTACTAAATGGAAAATCCCTAAATCACCAACGGAGGTGAGAAGTTTTCTTGGACTAGCAGGTTATTATAGACGGTTTATCCGAGATTTTTCTAGAATTGCCATTCCTTTAACAAAACTGACCTGCAAATCAGTTAAGTTTGAATGTGGACCAAAACAGGAAGAAGCTTTTAGAATTCTTAAGCAAAGATTAACCAACGCACCCATACTAGCGTTACCAGAAGGAACTGAAAACTTTGTAGTCTATTGTGACGCTTCTAAGTTAGGTTATGGATGTGTATTGATGCAACGTCAAAAGGTTATAGCCTATGCCTCTAGACAACTTAAGAATCATGAAGAGAATTATACAACTAATGATCTAGAGTTAGGAGCCATAATTTTTGCCCTTCAAATTTGGAGACACTACCTGTATGGTAGCAAGTTTACTATTTTCACCGATCATAAGAGTCTAAGATATGTTTTTGGGCAAAATGAGTTAAATATGAGACAGAGACGATGGATGGAAATTCTCAATGATTATGATTGTAATATCCAGTATCATGCAGGAAAGGCTAATGTAGTAGCTGATGCTTTAAGTCGAAAGTATCATGAAAAGCCAAAAAGAGTACGTTCTCTCAAGTTAAATCTACAGGTAGATTTAAATGAGCAAATTAGAGAAATACAGGAATCAGTAATCAAGGACGATACAGAAAAATTAAAAGGAATGATTAAGGAATTAGAACAAGGAACATATGGAATTTGGAGATTCCATAAGAAAAGAATCTGGATACCCAAACAAGGAAACCTACGCCACCGAATTTTAGAAGAAGCCCATAAGTCTAAGTATACAATACATCCTGGTAATGATAAAATGTATCAAGACTTAAGAAAGAATTTCAGGTGGATAGGAATGAAAAAGGATATAGCAACCTATGTTGCTAAGTGTCTAACATGTTCACAGGTTAAAGATGAACATCAGAAACCCTCAGGTTTATTGCAGCAACTAGAAATGCCAATATGGAAATGGGAATTAATAACAATGGACTTTGTTACTACATTATCCAAAACATGAAAAAGGTAATGATACAATCTGGGTGATTGTAGACAGATTAACCAAGTCTGCTCATTTCTTACCAATAAAGGAAACTTTCAGTATGGAACAATTAGCCAAGTTATATGTAAATGAAATAGTTTCATTACATGGAATTCCTTTATCTATTGTTTCTGATAGAGATAGCGGTTTTACTTCTCATTTTTGGACTAGTTTCCAAAAAGCAATGGGAACCAAGTTAAATCTAAGCACTGCTTATCATCCTCAAACGGATGGACAAAGCGAAAGAACAATTTAGACAAGGGAAGATATGCTTAGAGCTTGTGTAATTGATTTTGGAGGAAATTGGGACGATCATTTACCATTAATAGAATTTTCCTACAATAACAGCCATCATACCAGTATCAATGCCGCACCATTTGAAGCGCTTTATGGACGAAAATGCCAAACTCCAGTCTGTTGGACAGAAATTGGAGAAAAGCAACTGTCTGGACCAGAGATAGTACAGGAAACAACGGACAAGATTATTCAAGTCAAGGAAAGACTAAAAGCAGCACGCGATCGCCAAAAGAATTATGCTGATAACAGGCGAAAACCGTTGGAATTTCAAGTAGGAGATAAAGTATTATTAAAAGTTTCTCCATGGAAAGGAGTGGTCAGATTCATAAAAAGGGGAAAGCTAAGCCCCAGGTATATTGGACCTTTTGAGATTATTAGAAGAATAGGACCAGTAGCTTACCAACTAGAACTGCAAGAGGAAATGGCAGGAATACATGATGTATTTCATGTATGCAATCTCAAGAAATGTCTAGCAGATGAATCATTAAAGGTACCTCTTAAGGACATAGAGGTAAATGAGAACCTTAAATTTATAGATAAACCCCTACAGATTGAAGATAGAAAGATCAAGAATCTCAAACACAAGAGATTAGTTCTAGTCAAAGTAAAATGGGATTCCAAGAGAGGACCAGAATACACTTGGGAGATCGAATCAGAGATCCAGAGGAAATATCCACACCTGTTCTAGTAGACCTCGAGGACGAGATCTAAAACAAGGTAGGGAGGATATAACAACTCTGCTAAAACCCTAAAACATGTCCTATACGTCCTAAAATACACCCCGTACACAAGAAATAAGCCTAAAATACCTTTATATTTACAAAAATCAAGTAAATCAAAATCTTAAGTGTCACACCCTGTCTTTTGCGGAAGCGTGATTATGTGTGACTTACTTAATATCATTGCATTCAATCATAACAACTGCTAAATGATAAAACCCACGATGATCATCCATAAGTTTAGAAACATAACAACATCATTGTTTTAAGTCATAGAAATTCAAATTCAAGTACAAACCATGCAACTTGTTTAAGAGTTCACAAAGACTCGACAAAAGACATTAAATAAAACCAGGATTTAGAAGACGTGTCTCGTTCAGGATAAGACACACTAATCAAACCCTAAGACCATGGATGACATCTTTTATTCTTAAACCACACTTGGAACTTCCGAACGCCCACCAGATCCACATCTAATAACCTTTGTAATCATTGAAAGTATGTATGTTTGTAAACTCCTAGTATGAAAGCAACAAGGAAAAATAGATCACCAATGGTTTGCAAGGCCATTGATATGTGTGAAGTGATGCAGGAAAACTCAAACCTAGCAAATTTGTCTCCGGGAATAAGACATAGTCACCTCATGGGCCACCCTGGTCCACATGGGTGTGGGCTCGCTAAACCCAAATAGATCTATCACTCATGTCCCTCGGTCCTACAACGAGGATTAATGGCCTTAAGTGTTATACCCACCACTCACATGATCAAGTAGTACCCTTCCTTAGCTAACCATACTAAATCAAAATGTTTGTAAATAGTTGTAACATGTATTTAACCCCCGAAGTTATAAAACCAAAAACAGTTAGAGAAAAGGGGGCCATGAACTCACAGTCTTGCGTCTTCAATCACCGTAACTCAAGCTTCTTCGGATAAACACGACTACCTACAACGTACTAATGTCTATTAGACGAACGGGCCGTGCCTTGACTTAGTGTTAATGTCTTTGAGTTACATTTCTTCGTATCTTCGATATTATTCCAAGTTATATAATTATTTGTTAAAATAATAAATATTTTAACTTAAATTATATTTATTAGATTTTGGAATAATTATTAAAACCTTATATTTTAACTTAATACTTCCCAAGTATTTATACTTGTATATCCTTCCCAAGGGTGGGTGTATTTGTATTCGTATTCTTATACTTGTATATTTTTGCCATGTATTGGGGTCGTATTCCGGTGTGTATTTATACGTATGAGAATACATGTTTTTATTGTATTCATTAAGTATTCATATACTTAATTTCGTATTAATTTTTCAGAATAACATCCTTAATAAAAGTCCACCAGTATATATTTCCAAAATATATATTGTAATAAATATTATTTAGAAAAATTATTTATAATTTTTCTTTTGGCAAAAATATTTGTATTTTCTCATAAGTTTCAAAAATAATATATTTTCATGTCTAACTTGGAAAATATATATATACTCATTTTTCTCCAAAAATGATATATTTCATATTTATTTGAGAAAATATATCTTTCACCCCAAAAATATTGTATTTCATGTTTGTTTAAGAAAATATATATTTCTTAAAAATAATATATATTCTAAAAATTTCAAGAAAAATATATATTCATACTTGCCAAAAATAATATATTTTTCCCTTGTAAAAAATATGATATATTCTTGTAGTAATTGTAAAAATCATATTTTCGTTTCCTTGGTGTCCAAAATATTATTTACCAAAATATACTTTGTGAATAAATTTCTGGAATACTTTGTAAGTCTTATTCTATAGTTCGGTTTCACCAATATTTTGTGTGAAATGTGTATATTTATTCCTTGGAATTTTGGTAATATTTTGGATTGTAATTCTTGGTATTTTGATGTGTTATATTATTTCATGTCCTAGAATAATATAAATAATACACAAAATATACAAATAATCACACACATGGTGTCATCTAAATATATATTTCCTAAATACATATTTAGTCACTTTTATTTATAAAAACCAACCTCTAATAATTATAATTTTTGTAACAAAATTTATGGCAAAGTTTTTGTAACAATTTATGTTTTAAAATACACTTGTAATTATTTGTTTAGAAATATTTTTCTAAGTGTTTACATTTTTAGAAAATTTTGCCATAGTTTCCCCTAAAAATGGAGGTTTCCATGCTTTCAAGCATATCAATTTCTTTTGTAAAAATCAACACAATCAATCCACAATCAATAATAAACAACATTTACTTACCAATTTTGCCAAAACAAGTATAATCTACTACTTCATGAACTTGAATATTTGTAGGAACTTACTAGTATTCTTAGTAAGCCTTGTTACCTTCTAAAGTGTGATTAGTTCTTTAAAAACTTCATTTTTAAAGAATATGGATCTTTACAACTTGTGATCATCATTTCTAAAAATGTTTCTTTATGAAATTTTCTTGTTACACAAGTGTTTCTACACTTGTTCATCCACCAAAAATGGGGGTTATTTATGTGAGAATCAAGATCAAGTAAATCTTGTGTTTTTAACTTGGTTTCTTTGAAAAATCATCCATAAATCTTTAGATCTACAAGTATTACTACTCACTTTGATCATTATTTTTCAAGAAAACATTTTGTTCTTTCAAGTTCATGCTTTATGTGTGGATGATTTATCATCCTTCAACATTTCCATTCTCTCATCTTGCTAGATTATGTTTTTAATCATGATCTAGCAAGATCATATGATGATCAACATCATTTTCACAAACAATCAACAATCATCAAGCATAACAACTCATATTCATCAAGATTGCTTCATACTTTAAGCTTATGTTCAAGTTTACTTCTTGTGATTCTTAGTGTTCTTCAAGATCATGATTATGATTCTTCTTTTAACCACTTAAAAAGGAAGTAAAATAGCAAGATCAAGGTTCTTACCGCAAGCACAAGGCTAGGGATGATCAAGTGAAGAAATCAAGTGGATAAAAGCAAATGAACAAGGTCCTTCAACTTCCGTAAGCTCCTAGCTCCTTTGTGTAACCTCTAACACACTTGTATATGCTTGGATTGTATGAAGCTTGATCAAACAAAGTGGGTGTGTGTGTGTGTGTTGATTCTCGGCCAAGAGCACCAAGGGAAGAAGGAGAAGGTTGTGGGGGTTTAGTGTGTGCAAGAATGAAAGTTAGGATCCTTCAAGTTTACTTATAACCCATTTTTATCTTTTAACTTATGTATAATATGTTATATAAAGCACAAACATGATCCATTATAAAATTAAAGCAAATCATCTTGTGGGGCCCTTGTTGGGGCCGTAGATAGGTGGCGGGGTAGTAGATTAGGTTTGAACTAAGTTGGTTACATTATGTTTAAAATCAAGTATTAGTTAGAAGCTTTAGTTACTAGATATTTTAGGAGGTGTTATGATGTTCGGGGACCATAACTAGCTTGGTAATGTCAAAACAGTGCTTCTAGTGTAAATTTGGTGTTTCGGGTAGTGTCCGGTCGTTCGGTTGGTTACTGGTTCGTTAAGGTGCTAAACTATGTAGTTTAGTGTGCTTTATGTACCCTTTTATGACACTTTTGATTCCCGACACTTAGGAAAGCATTCAGGACTATTTAACCATATTTCTGCATGATATTAGATTGTTTAAATGCTGAATTTGCTGATTTCTGCAGAATTCTGCAGTTTATGTGAGTTTTAGGCACTTTCCGGCACTTAAACTATCTCTAAATAGGCAGTTTTGTGATCCTTACTTTCCTACACACTACACTAGTGTGACACTTGGTTTCTGGCTCATTCTGTGTCTCAACACACTATCTGCCTTTATGCTGAGTTCTGTCAGCATTTTCCTGATTTATCTGATAAGTGTGCTAACGGTGTTTCGTGCATCATTCGAGTCAATAAGCTTTCATGCAATAATGATATGACATCAAGCAATATATGATGCACATGTATGTATATGGCAATAATCAGTAAGCAGTTAATTGTAATTCAGCACAATCATTAAGCACTAATCAGGGTTTAATAGTTGTACGGATACCTGAAATTTTGACAGTTGTCACATTCTCCCCCTGTTAAGAAAATTTCGCCCCGAAATTTTAAGCTTTACTACTAGCTGCAGGGGTGTTAGGGAATAAATGTGGGTATTTTGCTTTCATGCGGTCCTCATGCTCCCAAGTAAACTCTGGGCCGTGACGCGCGTTCCATCGAACCTTGACAAGTTTATCACTACGCCTCCGAGTCTTGTTAACCTTCCAATCAGTAACCTCAACAGGTTCTTCGGTAAAGTGGAGTGTGTCGTCAATGTGAACTTCATCAGCAGGAATGACCACTGTTTTTTGTGTTGGACTCTTCTTCAGATTAGATACATGGAATGTATAATGAACACCATTTAGTTCTGCGGGTAGCTCCAACTTGTAAGCCACAGGACCATTCCTCTCCAGGATCTTGAACGGTCCGATGAATCGTGGGTTTAACTTTCCACGCTTCCCAAAGCGTGCCACACCTTTCCAAGGTGAGACTTTTAACAAAACCATTTCCCCCACTTCGAATTCCAAAGGTTTCCTTCTTTGGTCCGTATAGATCTTTTGTAGATCACGAGCCGCCTTAATGCGCTCTCGGATCTGTATGATCTCATCTGTCATTTCCTGGACCAATTCGGGACCAACCAACTGTCTATCACCTGCATCTGCCCAGCATAACGGTGATCGACACTTTTGTCCGTAGAGAGCTTCGAACGGTGCAGCTTGAATGCTTGTATGGTAGCTGTTGTTATAGGAGAACTCAACCAATGGTAGGTGAGTGTCCCAACTGCTACCCAAGTCCATTACGCAAGCTCGTAACATATCTTCAAGCGTCTGAATCGTTCTCTCACTTTGACCGTCCGTCTGTGGATGAAATGTCGTGCTCAGATTCAACTGTGAACAAATGCTTCTTGGAAAGACTGCCAAATCCTTGACACAAATCTCCCATCTCTATCGGATATAATCGAGATAGGCACTCCATGACGTGCAACTATCTCCCTTAGGTACAGCTCAGCTAGCTTACCTGTGTTATCCTTCTCTCTGATTGGCAAAAAGTGTGTAGATTTTGTCAGATGGTCTACGATTACCCAAATCGTATCATGACCTCTGGGTGTCTTTGGCAACTTTGTTACAAAATCCATTGAGATCTGCTCCCACTTCCACATGGGTAACTCAGGTTGCTGTAGGAGACCTGAAGGCTTCTGATACTCGGCCTTCACTTTGGCACAAGTTAAGCACTTTCCAACAGAAGTAGCCACATCAGCTTTCAGTCTCGGCCACCAGTAGAAATCCTTCAAATCTTGGTACATCTTGTCCGATCCTGGGTGGATCGAGTACCTTGATTTATGAACTTCGTCAAAGATCACATCTCTAAGACCACCAAAGAGGGGAACCCAAATTCGTCCCATGAAACACAAAGTTCCTTCCTCATTGGGTACCGGCTTTTTCTCCATCCCACGGAGATATTCAGCCTTTAGATTTTCTTTCTCAAGAGCTTCTCTCTGTGCAGCACGAATGCGCAACGAGAGGTCTGTCTGTATAATCATCTCCAAAGCCCTAATCCTTATGGGCTTAATCCTCTCATTGCGACTCAAGGCGTCTGCCACCACATTCGCCTTTCCAGGGTGATATTTGATTTCGCAATCATAGTCATTTAATAGCTCTACCCATCGCCGATGTCTCATATTAAGCTCTTTTTGATCGAATATGTGCTGTAGGCTCTTGTGATCTGTAAAGATCGTCCATCGGGTACCATACAAATAATGTCTCCACATCTTCAAAGAAAACACCACTGCGCCTAATTCCAAATCATGTGTGGTGTAGTTCTTTTCATGAACTTTTAACTGGCACGAAGCATAAGCGATAACCTTCTGTCGCTGCATCAGCACATAACCTAATCCCTGACGCGAAGCGTCACAGTATACCACAAAGTCATTGGTGCCTTCGGGTAGGGATAATATAGGTGCATCGCAAAGCTTGCTCTTGAGTAGCTGAAAAGCTTCCTCTTTTTTATCTCCCCATTCATACTTCTTGTCCTTTTGAGTAAGGGAGGTCAGCGGTTGAGCGATTTTCGAAAAATCCTCAATGAATCTGCGATAATTCCCCGCTAAACCTAGAAACTGTCGGATTTCGGTCGGCGTCTTCGGAGTTTCCCAATTCTTAATCGCCTCGATCTTGGTGGGATCCACGTGGATTCCATCTTCATTCACTACATGACCAAGGAACTATACTTCACGCAGCCAGAACTCACACTTCGAGAACTTAGCATACAATTTATCCTTCTTAAGCAGCTCTAAAATGGCTCTAAGGTGTTGCTCGTGCTCTTCCTTCGTTTGCGAATAAATCAAAATATCATCGATAAACACAATCACGAATTTATCGAGATATGGCTTGCAAACTCGGTTCATCAAATCCATAAACACTGCCGGTGCATTCGTTAACCCAAACGGCATCACTAGAAACTCGTGATGTCCATAACGAGTTCTAAAGGCAGTCTTCGGTATACTTTCTTCTTGAATCTTCAGCTGGTGATAACCTGATCGAAGATCGATCTTGGAGTAGTAACTTAAACCTTGAAGTTGATCGAAGGGATCATCAATCCTTGGCAAAGGATACCGATTCTTGATGGTTAACTTGTTCAGCTCTCGGTAGTCAATACACATACGGAAACTACCGTCCTTCTTCTTGACAAACAGAACTGGAGCTCCCCAAGGCGAAAAGCTTGGTCTAATAAATCCCTTGTCCAAAAGCTCTTGAAGCTGCATCGACAATTCTTGCATCTCTGATGGCGCAAGTCGATAAGGTGCCTTGGCCACAGGCGTGGCGCCTGGGACCAAGTCAATATGGAATTCGACTTGTCGTTGCGGCGGTAATCCTGGCAAGTCTTCGGGGAAGACTTCAGGATAGTCTCTTACCACTGGGATATCTTCTAGCTTCGGCTCTTCGACTTCCTTATCAACAACGTGAGCCAAGAAGGCAACACATCCTTTCCGCATAAACTTTCGAGCCTTCAAACAGCTGATAATCCTTAGAGGCGTATCGTGTTTCTCTCCATGCACTACAATCGTCTCTCCATTTGCCAATGGAATGTGGATAACCTTCTCATGGCATACGATTTCAGCTCGGTTGCTTGACAACCAATCCATTCCAACTACCACGTCAAAGCTTCCTAGCTCGACTGGCAGAAGATCAAGCGTAAACTCACGCTTTCCAATCTCTATTACACAACCTCTAATCACTTCGTTTGTTTCTACTAGCTTTCCATTAGCTAGTTCTATTGAGTACGGGATTTCTAACTTACTAGCAACTAACCCAAGTATATCCTTAAATTCTAGGGATACGAAGCTATAATCGGCACCAATATCAAATAGCACAGATGCAAAGTGTTGGTTGATAGGGAACGTACCAGTGACTACGTTCGGATCTTGACGAGCTTCCCTAGCTCCAATGTTGAAAACTCTTCCTTGGGCTTGGTTGTTCTTCGGGCAATCTCGCTTGAAATGCCCAACATCTCCGCAACTAAAGCATCCTTGACCGTTCCCAGTACCACCCTGATGGTTGTTTTGGTTGCGTCTTTCTTGATTGTTGTTTTCTCTGCGGTTTCCGCTACCAGCTTGGTTTCCAGAACCACCATGATTTCCATTACCTCCCTGGTTATTCCTATTCCCATAACCGTTTCCACCACGGTTACCATTTCCATTACCATTACCTCTCTGACCATCATTCCCACGACCATTACCAGCCCAACACGTCTCCTTTGAATGACCATTCTTTCCACAGGATTCACATTTCCTAAGCCTACACTGGCCGGCATGATGGAACTGGCACACATCACACTTGGGCAAGGTGCCCATGTATCCCTTTCCCTTGTTCTCTGAACTTGCAACAGCAGTCCTGACCTCGGCTGACGGGTTCGCATCTCTTTTCTTGTTACCACTGTTGTTTCCTTGGGCACCCTTCTTGACGTTCGAGAACTTCCTCTTGTTCTCTCCTGATGACTCGACATGAGTCTCCTTCTTCTTTCCTTCAGAGATCGAAAACTTGTTCAATCTAATTGCTTCTTCAGTCAATGCTACGCTCAAATCAATGGCCTCAGTGATCGTTGGAGGCTTCGAAGTAGTCACCATGCTCATAATTTGGGGTGCCAATCCCTAGATGAAGCGTTCAACTCGCTTGAATTCCGGTTCTACCATGTAAGGGACAACGCGAGACAAATCATGGAATCTTTGTACGTACTCAGCAATCTTAGGTCCATCCATCTTTAGGTTCCAGAACTCGATTTCCAACTTCTGAATCTCTGCCCTCGAGCAGTACTTCTTGCGCATCAGTTCTTTCATCTCATCCCAAGTCATACCATACGCTGCTTCCTCACCTAGGGTCTGAACCTGAAGGTTCCACCACGATAGAGCTCCATCAAGAAACCATCCAGAAATGTAGGTGACCTGGTGCTCTGGTGCACACTTGCTCATCCGCAGCACAGAATCGGTTTTCTTAGCCCATCTTATGAAAGCTACAGCACCTCCAGTGCCGTCAAAGTTCAGAGGCTTGCAGTCAAGGAACTGCTTGTAAGTACAGCCTGTACAAGCAACATCATTCACAGAAGGCATTAGCGAACACACATGGAATGTCCAAACGTATCGTAATGTGTCTTAAGTGACTTAAACATTACCGTGAGGTGAGTTATTTCCTGAGGTACCTCCGCTGTGTTCAGAGCGTAAGGCCTCATGTTGTGCGATTACTTGTGAAATCCATTCATGCAGTTCTGCCTCTGTTGTGGGCAACTGATTGTTCCTTCGAGGAGGCATCTTCTATAAAGAAGATTGTATAGGTCAGGTCTTAATAACGACTCAAGCACATTAGCATCTATTACACGATTAAGACCTAGGAGTGTATATACATAGGTATATAAGCAATTATCATAGCAGCAATCATATAACATCACAATCAATTACAACCATTTACAATGTATTTAATGAGAACATTACGATTGAGCTTTCATTAATCATCGACCACGCATATTGTTACATGTTTTACAAAAGTATCATATCAAAATGGATCACAGTGTGACAACCCTCACAATTACAGGTATCCGTACAGTTAATTAATATTTAATTTGTGCTTAATGACTATGCTTAATTACAACTGTGATTAAACTGCTTTCTGATTTCTGTTACATACATACACATGCATCACATTCTATACTGTCACTCCATTTATTACACACAAACCTTAGTGACAAACTTGTTGCACAAAAGCACAGTTAGCACAGTGAGCGGATAACCCAGAAAACATGCTGACAATGCCAGCACCTAGACAGACAATATTTTTTTGAGGCCAGTATGAGCCAGAGACAGGATACTACACTAGTAGGGAGTGTAGGGAGGTGAGGATCATAAAACTGCATCACTAGGTGATAGTTATAGTGCCGGGAAGTGCCTAAAACACACTTTAAATGCAGAATTCTGCACTAAATAACAAAAATTCAGCATTTAATGATGCTAGTAAAGTGCAAAAACTTGGCAAAATAGTCCTAGATACTTTCCAAAGTGTTGGGAATTAAATGTGTCACTAAAAATAATATAAAAGACACTTTATGGATTAATTAAGCACTTTAACGGGACAACACCCAACCGAACAACCGGACTTTACCCGGAACATAAAAATATTGCCAAACACATTGTTTTTACTTTTCTGAGCTAGTTAGGGTCCCCGAACACCCTAACACATCTTATATTATATTACACTCATAACACACTAACTTAACATTTAAATCTAACTAGTTTGTAACTAGATCATTAGAAACCAACCCCATACCCCCCCATTGGGCGACGGTCACAAAGGGGTGACCCACCCCTTTGATTTCTTGATTAAAATAATAGATCATGTTGGATGATTAGGAGCATAATACACATAGGATAAAGATGAAACTTGGTTTATAAATAAGCACAAGAGTTAACCATCTTCTCTCATCAAACACACTTAGCAAACAACTCTCTCCCTCTTCCTTCTCCTTGTTCGGCCGCCACCATACCACCACCTTCAAGTCCATTCCAAGCAATCTCCATACTCCCAAAGGTGTAAGAGACCCTACAAGTAAGCTTGGTGTATTCGGAAGCTCAAGGACCGCTCTCGTTTTCTTTTATCCATCACTTTTACACACTTGAACTCCCCTAGCTTTGTGCTAGTAGTAAGTGCCTTAGATCTTCATACTCTTCATATTTTTGTTGGTTAATAGTAAAAAGAATGGTGAAATATTAAGAACTCTAAAGAACATGAACAAAGTCTTGACATAAACTAACAAAGTGATGAAGTAGTGTTAAAATGAAGATGAAATCATGTTGTTCTTATGTTGTTATGTTTGTTGATTGTTGTTTACTAGATAAAATGATATGGTTCATCATATAGACTTGCTAGATCATGTTTAAAGACATGAACTAGCAAGATGTGAAAGATAGAAATGTTGTGGATGATGGAATCATCCACACATAAACTATGAACTTGAATAAAAACATATTTTCTTGAAAAATAAAGATCAAAATGAGTTATAATCTTATAGATCTAAAGATCTATGAGTGGTTTTTCGAAAGAACCAAGTGAAAGGTATAAGTTTTGATAAAACTCGGATCTTACATAAACTAATTACACTTTTAGTGGTTAAACAAGTGTAGAAGCACTTGTGTAATAAGAAAATTTCACAAAGAAATATTTTTAGAAAATATGACTAGAAGTTGTGAATATTCAAACTCTTTAAAAAAATGAAGTTTTTAAGAAACTAATCACACTTTTAAAGGTAACAAGACTTACTAAGAGTGCTAGTAAGTTACCACATGTTTTCATAAATATTCAAGATCATGAGTTTATGGATTATGCTTGATTTTGACAAGTTTGGTAAATAGAGGTTGTATGTTGATGATTGAGAATTGATTGAATGACTTTACAAAAGAAAATGATACGCTAGTAAGCGTGGACGCCTCCATTTACAAAGGAAACTCTGGCGAAATTTTTCTAAAATTTCAACACTTAGAAAACATTTTTCTAGTAAGTGTTTACAAATATATTTCTAACTTTATTTTCAAAATAAACTTCGCCATGATTTTTATTACAAAATACTAAGTGCCGGAGGTTGATTTTCGTAAATAAAATTTGATAAGTATATATGTAGAATATATATTTTGTACTAAAACGCTTGTGGGATTGGTTGTTTATTTTGTGAACTAGTTATATTATTTTTAGATGAAATAATATAACTCATGTATTCCATGAAATTACGACTCCAAAATAATACCCAAAACTCTCACGAAATAAATATTTAAGTTACGCATTTGTTAAAGCAATACGAAACGCTAAAACGTGACTTATGTAATATTTCGGAAAATACTCTTATACGTATATTTTTGGTAAAATATTATTTTGGAAAATCTATGCAGTAAAATATAATATTTTTGGGAAAAATATATATATTTTGAATTAAGATGTTTTAGACAAATAATGTAAATATATTTTTCTAAGTGGGACTTAAAATATATTTTTCGGAATTACAAGTGTACATGTATAAATACCCCCATCCTTGGGAAGGAAATACACATATAAAATAATTAAGAAGTGTGAATAGGAAATAGTTGCCTAACTATTTTTCCCAAAACGTTAAACCCTAAGCCAAGGCACGGCCCATCCGTCTAATAGGCGTTAGTACGTGTAGGTCATCGCGTAGCAGACCGAGTTTGGATTGACGACTATTTCAGGAGACGCACTTCTGTGAGTTCATGTCCCCCTTTTCTCTTACTGTTTTCAGTTTTATACTTCGGGGGTGAAATACATGCGACAATTATTACAGACATTTATTTACAGGGTATGGTTAGCGTAGGGAGGGTTTATACTACTAGATCATGTGAAGGGTGGGTACAACACTTAAGGCCATTAATCCTCGTTGTTACGATCGAGGGACACAAGAGTGATTGATCTATTTGGGTGTAGCGAGCCCACACCCGTGAGGCCGGGGCGGCCCATAGAGGTGACTGTGTCTTACAGCCGAAGCCCGGTAACAAATTTGCTAGGTTTGAGTTTTCCTGCACCTTTTCACAAATACCAGTGGCTTTGCAACCCATTGGTGATCTCTTTTTCCTTATTGCTACATACCAGGGACTTTCATACATACTTTAAAGGTTTATACATACTCACTTTTACATGAACTCGCTCAACTTTTGTTGATTTTTCAAACTACATGTATTTCAGGAAATTAGTGGATCTGGCGATGTGTGCAATCGTATCGAGCTGCGTAGGGAATAATGAGGTCATCCAGGTTTAGGAGGTGTGACCCTTGCCTGGACGGGTTGCACGTCTTTAAACCATGGTTTTTATTCAAGTCTTTTGTGGTGTCGTATGAACATGTTTTAATTATGTCATGGTTGTATGTTGTTTTATGTGTCGACTTTTTAAACAATGATGTTGTGGTAATTTTTAAAACTTAATGAATGGATGACTATCATGTGTTTTATTTTCATATAGCATTGTTATGATTGTGCTATGGTATTAAGAAGTCACACCAAATAAACCCACGCTTCCGCAAAAGCCAGGGTGTGACAGCTTGGTATCAGAGCCTCGATCATAGCGAACTAGGATTCTTTCTCGAGTCTAGACTATGATCACTAGGGCTCTCACGAAAACATTTTTACATTGTATACACTAAACGTCCAGATTCAAGGTACAAAACATTTTTACAAACAAAAAGGCACAAGTACACTTTTCAAAATTTATATTTCAGTCTTAGAGACTGAGGGAGTTCAGTCTTAGAAACTGAGGGAGCTTAGCCTTAGAGGCTGGGAGGTTCAGTCTTAGAGACTGAGGGAGGTTTAGCCTTAGAGGCTGGGGAGGTTCAGTCTTAGAGACTGAGGAAGGTTAGCCTTAGAGGCTAGGGAGGTTCAGTCTTAGAGACTGAAGGGTTCAATCTTAGAGATTGGGGAGGTTTAGTCTTAGAGACTGGGAGGTTGGTCTTAGAGACCAGGGAGTTAGTCTGAGAGGCTAGGAAGTTCAATCTGAGAGGCTGGGAGGGGTAGTCTGGGAAGACTAGGAGGATTGCTTATTTGCATTATTGTGACTTACATGTTTATTTGACTTCATGATTGATATATGTGCATATGTGTGGTTGTGTTACAGACACCATGGTTTCTTCTTCCGACACAGGAGTATCAGACACAGTGGACCCCATGGCGGTTGTGTCAGAAGATGAGATACCATCAGAGGGAGACGTATACACGTCAGATACCACGAGTACAGATGACGATGATTTTCAGCCGTTCGCTCTGCCAGACATCGGAGTTGAGATTCAGCCTGCTGATGGCATCCCTGCTGGGGATCTACCTCTTGCGGTGATCCCTGCCCCCGTTCCGCTTGCTGCTTTCCCCATGGCGGATGTGCCACTCGATGCCGTATCTGATGACGACATTGATCTGTTCGAGGAGGGTCCCCCTGAGGACGACTACGAGGGCGGGGCCCCGATCGATGTTGATGTTATCCTTCCCATTGCTGAGGCCCCTATAGAGGAGCTTCCTCTTGGTTCACCTGTTCCAGATTCGTTGGAGTCTGTGGCATCCGTGTCTTTGCACGACCAGGGTGTGCAGCATCACTCTCCTGACGCTGACGTAGCGATGTCAGCTGCACCTGGTCTGTTACACGAGTTTGAGTTTGACCATGAGGTCGATGACGATTTTGATCCAGTTTTTCCCCTGATTTCGATCCTGATCATGATGTCGAGTTTATCCATATGGACCAGCCCTTAGAGGTGCCAGTGGCTCCCATTGATCCGTTGTTTGACATTCCTGCCGATTTTGACATGGACCTTGTCGACCTTGAGCCCATCGCAACACCAGAGCCTGTTGTTGACCATGGCCCTGTTCTTGATGATGTCCCAGCCGTTGCACCACCAGATATGGGTGCACCGGCCATTGCACCTCTTGTTGATGATATACCCATTGCTGACCTTCCCGTTGTTGCACCACCATTGGTGGGTGATCCTGTTATTGATGCACCCATTTTTGCACCACCTATTGTCGATCATGCACCATTCGCCACGCATGTTGACCCTCGATACGCCGACACCCTCAACGGGTGGATCGACGATGATGACTACCCACCGTATGTGCTACCAGTCACTCCTCCCGTAGCACCTGTTTCTGCACCCACTGATATTCCATCGTTCAACCCACACACCACGGACATCCATCACACTGATCTCCCTATCACGTTCCTCCAGGATGTACCGCCACCTCGTCCTGGAGAGGGTTCATCGAGGCCGCCGCCTGTTTCTGTTCCACCTGTACCGTCATCAGTACCGTTCATGTCCCAGTTCCCCCACACTTCACCATCTTTCGTACCATCGGGCGAGTCGTTTCTGTGGGCTTCGCCCAATGTTATGCCATTATCGGATCCGTACCACCCTTATCACGTGGGGTACACGATAGAGGACATACTCATCTCTCTTTAGCTACAGCAGGTGTTGGTCCCTGTGCACAGGATCTAATCGTAAGGAACAAGATGAATCGACTTTGTCTAATGTGCGGAATCCATTATGATAAATCTCAGATGATCAACACAGAATTCAACGATTAAACACGGTCTGTTCTTTCTATTAGTCGTTCTGAAAGTACAAAGTTCTGGTAGAAGACAGACACTCGTCTGGTTCTCGCTCGAGACAAAAGTTCTTAAAATGATACCCGAACGAGGTATTTATAGGCAACTCAGGAAGTGGTGAGTGTTGTCCGTTCGGATAGCAAGCTATCTGATCAGATGACATCCTGTCCGAATAGATAACAAGCTGTCCGATCGGATGAGTGTTGTCCGATTGGATGGTAATCCGATCGGATGACATCAGTCAACAAAAATCAACACTTTACAGTTAAGCCCCGTTTCCTGAGTTGTCGATCTATCTACATACACACATTACATAATTGATTACAAAGACACAAATACACAAAACATGACTAGATGCTGACGGAAGCTACAGACGTATACACTAACAGACTCCCCCTCGGATGTAGCTGTAGTTCCTTCCAGCATAGTCTTCATTTCTTCCTGTTGCGCCTTCGCTCTTTTGCTTTCTGTCTTCTCTTTTCTGCCTTTTCTTCTAACATTTTGCGCCTTTTATGCCTTCCTTCAGTCCACCACCGATTTCTGTAAACAGGATCACCATCACGCTTCCGATCCCATTTAGGAATCTTGTTTTCCTCTGATTCAATTGGAGTTTGATCTGTTGGTGGTACAATCCCTATCTTACGCCTTCCCAGTTCAGCTGCTCTTTTAGCAATTTCTTCAGACCTTTTGCTGCGCTTGTTCTTTTTCAAGAGTTCATCAATTTCAATGTTTCTCCAGTCAGTTTTCCAGTATCTTCCTGAATTGATATCTTTGGCGAAGCATACATCCACAACCGATTGATATTGCTGTGCTTGAATTTTGTCTCTCTTTTCGTAAACAATCTTGTTGTAGAACAAGCAATCGATATCCCTTTTTGAACAGTTAACAAGCCACATTGGATCCAGAATACTGATTCTTCGAGATTTTCCCGTGGTCTTATCATACAGAGAGATAACTGCCTCAGCCGTCGTTTCGTTGTACAACCAACCTTGAAATAAATCATGGAAGTCTTACTCAATGGCTCTGAGAGGCATATTCTTCAAGCATTTAGGCGGCTTTACATCCAAAGTTATATCTTTTCTACCATTCTCTAGATATGTAAAAATCTGCTTTGGATACTGTGGCTTCCAATCAGGATAACCATTCTTTGCCTGCAATTTGATGTAGTTCCACAAATCTTGATCATGTTGTCTGACTTCTGGTCCATAGTAGAACTGCTTGATATTCTTTGTTTTCACCAACTCATCCACATCCCACCACGGTAGAGAACTGATATCGGACAGAAATTCGAAGTACTGAACTCCTTATTCCCGTCTGATAGCATAGACTTTAAGATCTTCAAGATAGCCCCATGATAGAATATCTCCCCAAGAGAGATTTTTGTCGTGAGTGAAATACTGAAGAGCTCTAAGAGACTTTCTTTCTTTAGGCATAACTTTGAACCACTTCTTTCGTTCTTCAGCAAGAATTTCTCTGGGGATTGTTTCCGGAACACCTTCAGTAGAAACTTTTTCAACTATTTTCCTTCTGATTTCATCTTCATTTCTATCTTTGAACATTTCAGCAAATGAAGGGAATGTTTCATCAATTCCAGCATAATGAAAATCAGTATTATCAACAGATGAATCTGAAGCATCTTCAATAATAACTTCATCATAATGATCAGCTTCATATGCATATCTTGATTCAAAATCTTTCTCTGGAGACTGAGGAATCTCATCCTCAATATCAAACTTAAACTTTCCATCTTCCAAACCCAATTCTTCTAACATTTCAGCTCTAGTTCTCTGTATTTCAATCTCCCTTTTTTGTTGAACACTCAGATAAATGACTGTAGGGTTTGTAAGAAATACCTGATCAGCATGTTGCTTTCCAGATGACGAAGCTTCATGTTGTGAGTCATCCTCATGTTCATTGATTTCATCATTCATCAATTCTTCAATTCGAGCTTGAACATTTGGATCTCTGATTAATAATCCGGAAGCACACTGATTATTGTCATCATCACCCTTATCATCTTTATCATCAGGCTTATCATCTTTCTTATCATCATTATCATCTTCATCTTCATCTTCCTCTTCTTCGTCTCCAAACAACTCTATATCATAATCTTCATCAACAATTTCACCACGTGCTGTCTTTGCCTTTCTTCGCATTTCCTTAATCTTTATTTGACGAGCAACTTCTTTTGCACTATATGGCACAGATAAGGCTTTACCAACAAGAACGAATTGTTGTGTCTTCCATTCTAGTAGCAACACTTCTTTGGCTTTTCTCTTCTTTTGGATAGCAGCAACTCTACGAATAACTTCATCAGAATCAATGTATAGAGAAGACTCACCAATCAGCATAAAGTCTTGATTCTGTTCATCTTCAGCATCTTGTTCTTGAATATTTTCAATATCAACCATTTCAACATCAATTTGACTTGAAGATCCACCCGCTTCTTGAATTTCTTCAACAACACTTTTGTTCTTTTGAGTAGCTTCTTCAGCTAGTCGTCTTTCTCGTTCCATTCTTCTTTCTTCTGTTGTTCTAACTTCAAGATTATTAAATGCAGCATGAATATCAATCTTCAGATGACTTTCCAGAACCACATATAACATGCTGAGTTGGTTATCTTTCATTACTTTATCAACTTTCATTGCTTCCATCTCTAACTTCATAGCCTTCATTTCATTTGATGAAGCTTCACTCATTTCACTGAGAAGCTGATTCAGTGTCTGATTCACGTCTTGAAGATTCTTTGTTTTTACATTCAATGAAGCAATCTCTGCTGTCAAGAGTTCGAACATTTTAGAATTATTATGAGCATCATCTTTCATGTTCTTTATCGTCTCCTCTTGATCTATCAACACCATTCTTATTTGATCATGAGCTTTCATCAGCTGTTCAACATGTTTCTTTAAAACACCTTGTTCTGCTTCAGCTTTGTCTTTAGCTTTTTCAAGAGCAGCTATTTTCTTCAGTAATTCTTTTACAGCTTCATTATTGAACATGTCGTAATCATCTTCTGGAATATCTTCACTAAATACTCCAGTTGCAGGTGGAAGATTGCCAAAAAAATCATCTGTAACTTTTGGGCGTGAAGATTCTGGAATCTCAATATTTTCTGGAATTGGTGGAAATTTTGAAGTAAAAACTCCACCCTCACTCACTTCAACATAATCATCATGACGAACTTTCTTTTTAACCTCTGGTTCTTGAGCCGTTGATGATTCAACATGCTTTTTGCCTTTGCCTCCTTGATCTTTTTGAGCTTTAGCTTCTCCTTTCTTTGCACGCACGCTTCTTGGAATGACTCCAGTTTGAACAACTTTGCGCTTCTTTATTTGTTTCTTTGGGTGATCTGGTTCAAAAGAAGAGTCTTCCTCATATGATACTTTTTGTTTCTTTGCAGGCTTTTTCTTCAGTTGTGCTTTGCCTCTGCCAAGTGTAATTGGATCAAGTTCTGATTCTGACTCTGTAGTTTTAGAATCTTCATCACTTGAGACATCTTGAACAACACCTTCAGGTTCTTTGCCTTTGAAACCTTTATCTTGAACACTTGAACTTTTATCTTTCTGAGCAGCAACATCTTCATTCCTTTTCAGAAAGCTTTCAAAAGATTGTGATAGCAAATTGGCTCCTTCTCGAATAACTGCAGATGGTTCCAATACTATGTCATCCACCAATCTCTGCTGTGGTTCTGCAAAATAGACATAGAAGATGTCATTAGAATAATATAACATTTTAATATTCTAACATCTCTAATTACTCCCCCTTTCACTGTACCCTTAATAACAATTTTAGGAACTGGTTCCTTTGGAATCTGAACTGTAGGGGATGACTTGGGAGTTGTTTTTCTCTTCCCATCTTTTACACACCACCATCTAGTATTCTTTTCAGAAAACAAACTCATCTTCTCATCTTCATTGTCAGAATCACTATTTTGATGTCTCCAAGCATCGTTCTCTGGAGCAACATAGTCTGGTCTACTAATTCTGCATATCATCCTTTTGCTCCTGTGTTTGGTCCCTTAGTAAGTCTGCTTATTGTCTCTGATGTCATGTGTCTTAGTCCCAAAATATCATCATCGCTTTTCTCAAGATCCTTGAACTTATCATCAATCAACATTTGAACAAAGCGAGGATACATAATGTACTTCTTGTTTCCAGCCTTTGTATTTTCAGTCATGTAGTCAAAAATCACTTGAGAAACATTATATGGTCGATTCAACACAAGGCAAGTGACAATGTTCATGATATAGTCTGAAGCTTCATCATAGGCACCCTTCCTGTGTGATAAAGCATGAATAACACAGTGTACCAAGAACTTGTAAGCATTACTGAAACTTGTTTTCAAGATCTTTCCATTTACACTTCCTGTGAACTCCATTCTGCACCACAAACCTTTTGCTAGACGTTCAGAGATAATGGTTGGATCATTATCAGAATCACGTAAGTCTAACACACATCTTACATCACCAACTGTTATCTTAATCTCCAAATCTATTTTCTTTCCCTTCTCATCTCTCTTTGTTACTGCAGAGTAGATCGTTTTATCCTTCTCTTCGTATCGTGCAGAATTCCAAAAACATCTAACATGTGATTTGTAAACTATGGTTTTATCAGTTAATGCCTTAGCAATTCTGCTCTCTCTCAAAAAATTTGCAACCTCTTCAATTACTAATTTCTCTGTATATTCTTTTTCTAACAGGCAGTAAATGTTATGCATTTTCTCCCAGTCCTGCAGAGGAATACTTGGAATTTTATCAAAAATTTTCTAACACTGAATATTTCACTCTACCTAGTGCAGAGACTCGGATGGCTATCCGACCGGATGGTCATCCGTTCGGATTGCCATTTGAATAGCTTGAATGGCTATCCGATTGGATTGTTATCCGATCGGATTACCTTCTTAATGAGTTTGACTTTGCTGTCCGGTCGGATTGCTATCCGACCGGATTGCTATCTGAGTCTTGTGAATGATATGGCTGTCCAATCGGATGGTCATCCGACCAGATGACAATCCGTTCCATCATTTATTTCTTGAAATTTGTGCCAATGTTTGAATCGGATAGCAATCTGATCGGATGACAATCCGATCGAATGGTCTGAACGGATAACAAGCTGTCCGAACGGACAACACTCACCACTTCCTAAGTTGCCTATAAATACCTCGTCCGGGTATCATTTTAAGAACTTTTGTCTCGAGCGAGAACCTGACGAGTGTCTGTCTTCTACCGGAACTTTGTACTTTCAGAACGACTAATAGAAAGAACAGACCGTGTTTAATCGTTGAATTCTGTGTTGATCATCTGACATTTGTCATAATGGATTCCGCATATTAGACAAAGTCGATTCATCTTGTTCCTTACGATTAGATCCTGTGCAAAGGGACCAACAACAGGACACACTGAGTCGTCGCATTCAGGAGTTAGAGAGAGCTCCACGACCTCCATGCCACTGTCAGACACCTTTTGCTGCACCGCACACTCCCCTTCTGCTTCCACCTGATTCGGATGTTCGTTTCCTTACATCTGAGCAGCAGATTGCCTATTTGTTGCGCGTTATTCATGCTTTAGAGGAGGATTGGGTGCTCATGCGCCAGTTGCTTTTCTCTCATTTTCCTCCTCCTCCTCCGCCATCAGCATAGATATTTTTGGTTTGATGTAGGTCGATCATTTTGGTGAGAAAGTCGCGATTGGGCCAGCTTGCGAAGACTTTTTGGAAGACCACACTTTTGTACATGATTTGTGTAGACAGATTGTATTTTTGGGGGTGATGTAACCCCACGATCTTATTTTGATATGTGATGTACTGTAAAACATGTAAAAACGATATGGTGGTCATGATTTATGAAAGCCCAATGGCAACGTTCTCATTACATGCTTTGATTTCTTGTTTTATATATTAACATGGGATGTTATGTGATTGATGGATATTACTATATATGCATATTTATTATACTTACTATGACCTGACCTACATGATCGTCTTTTAGAAAATGCCTCCACGACGCGACCCGCGCATGCCTACTACCGAGGCGGAACTCCAAGGGATAATTACCGCGGCCATAGCTCAATATGCGGCCTCCCATGGAGAAACAAGCGGAAATATCTCGAACAACAACGGCAACAACAATCCACCCAATGTTAATGTCAATTCGTTTGAGACATTTTACGATACCGTTGGATATTTCTAGCACGTCCACTGATACCATCTGTAAATTCTAACGTATGTGCAGGGTGCACCTACAAGCAATTCCTTGACTGTAAGCCCGTAAATTTCGACGGCACTGGGGGTGCTGTTGCGTTCGTCCGGTGGGCTGAGAAGACAGATTATGTTCTAAGAATGAACAAGTGTACTCCACAGCAGCAAGTTACCTACATCTCAGGGTTGTTTCTGGATGGTGCCCTATCGTGGTGGAATCTGCAAGTGCAAACGTTGGGAGAAGCGGCAGCTTATGCGTTAACCTGGAATGAGCTGAAAGAGCTAATGAGAAAGAAGTACTACTCGCGAGCTGAAATACAGAGGCTAGAAACGGAGTTCTGGCATCTAAGAATGGAAGGTCCTAAGATTACAGAATATGTTCAGAGGTTTCATGATTTGTCCCACGTGGTGCCGTACATGGTCACGCCCGAATTTAAACGCATTGAACACTTTATCTGGGGATTGGCACCCCAGATCATGAGTATGGTGACCACGTCCAAGCCTGCAACGATCACGGAAGCCATCGACCTCAGTGTGGCACTTACTGAGGAAGCGATTAGATTGAACAAGTTTTCAGTTTCCGAACCAAAGAAGAAGGAGACTCATGTGGAGTCGTCTGGTGAAAACAAACGGAAATTTTCCAATTTCAAGCAAGGTACCAGCAACGTGAGCAAGAAGGGTGAGTCAAGCACACCGGCCAGAGCCACAACCGGTGTCGAAAACAAAGGGAAGGGTTATATGGACACGCTGCCCAAGTGTGATACATGCCAGCGCCATCATTCTGGCCAGTGCAGATTGAGGAAATGCGAGTCATGTGGGAAGAACGGCCACTCGAAGGATACATGTTGGGCCGGAACTGGTGTTGGGCGTGTTGGTAATCGAGGTTATGGGAATGGTAATGGAAACCGCCAACAGGGAGGAAATGGCGGAAATGGAAACCGTGGAAATTTTGTGAACCAAGCTGGGAGTGGAAATCGTAACCAAAACAACACTCAAGGTGGAAATGGGAATGGTAACGGTCGGGGACCGGGATGTTTCAATTGTGGAGACATCGGGCACTTTAAGAGGGAATGCCCAAAACTGAACCAAGCACGGGGAAGAGTCTTTAACATCGGCGCAAGGGAAGCGCGCCAGGATCCAAACGTTGTCACTGGTACGTTCCCTATAAACCAACGCTTTGCATTTGTTCTGTTTGATACTGGTGCCGATTATAGCTTCGTATCGTTAGAATTTAAGAATATGCTTGGATTAACTGCTAGTAAGTTAGACGTTCTGTACTCGATTGAATTGGCGAATGGGAAACTAGTTGAAATGGGTGAAGTCATCAGAGGATGCGTGATAGAACTGGGAGGACACGAATTTATGCTAGATCTACTGCCAGTCGAGTTGGGAAGCTTCGACGTGGTAGTAGGGATGGATTGGTTGTCAAGCAACAAAGCCGAGATCGTTTGTCACGAGAAGACCATTCGCATCTCCATGACGAATGAAGAAACGATCATAGTGCACGGAGAGAAGCGTGATACGCCTCTGAGGATCTTTAGCTGTCTGAAAGCTAGAAAGTGTTTACAAAAAGGATGTGTTGCATTTTTGGCACACATCATGGATAAAGAAGCTGCGGAGCTATAGATCGAAGACATTCCAGTCGTAAAAGAATATCCTGAAGTCTTTCCAGAAGACTTGCCAGGATTACCGCCTCAAAGGCAAGTCGAGTTTCACATTGACTTGGTCCCAGGTGCCGCGCCGGTAGCTAAGGCACCCTATAGACTTGCGCCTTCAGAAATGCAGGAATTGTCAACGCAACTCCAGGAGCTGTTAGACAAAGGATTTAGCAGACCAAGCTTCTCACCTTGGGGAGCTCCAGTTCTGTTCGTCAAAAAGAAGGATGGTAGTTTTCGTATGTGTATAGACTACCGCGAGCTTAATAAGTTGACTATCAAGAACAGATATCCTTTGCCAAGGATTGATGACCTGTTCGATCAGTTGCAAGGTTCGAGCTTTTATTCAAAGATCGACCTTCGATCAGGATATCATCAGTTAAGGATACAAGAGGAAAGCATCCCAAAGACGGCCTTTAGGACTCGTTATGGACATTACGAGTTCCTGGTTATGCCGTTTGGGCTGACAAACACACCAGCAGTGTTCATGGATTTAATGAACAGAGTTTGTAAGCCGTACCTCAACAAGTTCGTGATTGTGTTCATCGATGACATTTTGATCTATTCGAAGACGAAGGACGAGCACAAACAGCACTTAAGAACTATTCTGGAGCTACTTAAAAAGGAGAAGTTATACGCTAAGTTCTCGAAGTGCGAGTTCTGGCTGCGCGAAGTCCAATTTCTTGGACATGTGGTTAATGGAAATGGAATCCATGTGAATCCAACAAATATCGAGGCGATCAAGAACTGGGAGATTCCAAAGACGCCAACCGAGATTCGACAGTTCTTAGGTTTGGCTGGTTATTATCGAAGGTTCATTGAGGATTTCTTGAAAATCGCTCAACCTTTGACTTCCCTTACCCAGAAAGACAAGAAGTTTGATTGGGGAGACAAACATGAAGAAGCGTTTCAGTTGTTGAAGAACAAGCTTTGTGACGCACCGATCTTATCGCTACCCGAAGGAACGGATGACTTCGTGGTATATTGTGACGCCTCGCGTCAAGGTTTGGGTTGCGTGTTGATGCAGCGACAGAAAGTTATAGCATATGCTTCTCGTCAGTTAAAGGTCCACGAGAAGAATTATACCACACACGGCTTGGAACTAGGCGCGGTGGTATTTGCGTTGAAGATCTGGCGACATTATTTGTATGGCACGCGATGCACGATCTTCACTGATCACAAGAGCCTGCAGCATATATTTGACCAGAAGGAGCTTAACATGAGGCAAAGACGCTGGGTAGAGCTGTTGAATGATTATGATTGCGAGATCAAGTATCACCCAGGGAAGGCGAATGTGGTCGCCGATGCCCTGAGTCGAAAAGAAAGGATCAAGCCCATAAGGGTTAGGGCTCTGGAAATGATTGTACAGACAGACCTCTCGTTGTGCATTCATGCCGCACAGAGAGAAGCTCTCAAAGGAAGGAATATTGAGGATGAGTACCTCCGTGGGATGGAGAAGCAGTTAGTACCAAACGAGGAAGGAACTTTGTGCTTTATGAAAATAATTTGGGTTCCTCTGTTTGGCGGATAGAGGAAGGTTATTTTCCATGAGGCTCACAAGTCACGGTACTCAGTTCATCCAGGAGCGGACAAGATGTACCAAGACCTAAAGGACTTTTACTGGTGGCAAAGGATGAAAGGCGATGTAGCGATATACGTGGGTAAGTGTTTAACTTGCGCCAAAGTAAAAGCCGAATACCAAAAACCGCCAGGTCTCTTGCAGCAACCTGAAATACCCAAATGGAAATGGGAGCAGATCTCAATGGACTTCATAACAAAACTGCCAAAGACGCCCAAGGGCCACGATACAATTTGGGTAATAGTAGACCGTCTAACAAAGTCTGCGCACTTCCTGCCAATCAAAGAGAAAGACAACACGAGTAAACTCGCTGAAATATACATGAGGGAAATTGTTGCACGACATGGAGTGCCTCTCTTGATTATCTCTGATAGAGATGGACGCTTTGTGTCAAGGATTTGGCAATCCTTCCAAGAAGCTTTTGGTTCACAGTTGAATCTAAGTACTGCCTTTCACCCACAAACTGATGGCCAGAGCGAGCGAACAATTCAAACACTGGAAGATATGCTAAGAGCATGTGTAATGGATTTAGGTGGTAGCTGGGATAATCATTTACCATTGGTCGAATTTTCGTACAACAACAGCTACCACACAAGTATTGGAGCCGCGCCATTTGAAGCTCTTTATGGACGCAAGTGTCGATCACCGCTATGCTGGGCTGATGCGGGTGATAGACAGCTTGTTGGTACCGAAATAGTGCAAGAGACAACAGACAAGATCTTCCAAATTCGAGAACGTATCAAGGCGGCTCGCGACAGACAGAAAGGCTATGCAAATCAAAGGAGGAAACCTTTGGAGTTTCAAGTTGGGGATATGGTTTTGTTAAAGGTTTCACCCTGGAAGGGTGTGGCACGCTTTGGAAAGCATGGGAAGTTGAATCCACGTTACATTGGCCCATTCAAAATCCTGCAAAGGATTGGGCTTGTAGCATACAAGTTGGACCTGCCTGCTGAACTTAATGGCGTGAATGATACATTCCATGTATCAAACCTAAAAACGAGTCCAACACAAGAGACAGTGATCATTCCTGCGGACGAAGTTCATATCGACGACACGCTCCACTTCACTGAAGAACCCGTTGAGGTTACAGATTGGAAAATTAACAAAACACGCAGGAGTAGTGTCAAACTCGTCAAAGTTCGATGGAATGCAAGACACGGGCTAGAATTCACGTGGGAACGTGAGAATCGCATGAAGGAGAAATACCCCCATTTATTTCCCAAGACCCCTGCAACTAGAAGCAGAACCTAAAATTTCGGGACGAAATTTTCTTAACGTGGGGAGAATATTGACAACCCTCACAATTACAGGTATCCGTACAGTTAATTAATATTTAATTTGTGCTTAATTACAACTGTGATTAAACTGCTTTCTGATTTCTGTTACATATATACACATGCATCACATTCTATACTATCACTCCATTTATTACACACAAACCTTAGTGACAAACTTGATGCACAAAAGCACAGTTAGCACAGTGAGCGGATAACCCAGAAAACATGCGGACAATGCCAGCACCTAGACAAACAATATTTTTTGAGGCCAGTATGAGCCAGAGACAGGGTACTACACTAGTAGGGAGTGTAGGGAGGTGAGGACCATAAAACTGCGTCACTAGGTGATAGTTATAGTGCCGGGAAGTGCCTAAAACACACTTTAAATGCAGAATTCTGCACTAAATAACAAAAAATCAGCATTTAATGATGCTAGTAAAGTGCAAAAACTTGGCAAAATAGTCCTAGATACTTTCCAAAGTGTTGGGAATTAAATGTGTCACTAAAAATAATATAAAAGACACTTTATTGATTAATTAAGCACTTTAACGGGACAACACCCAACCGAACAACCGGACTTTACCCGGAACATAAAAATATTGCCAAACACATTGTTTTTACTTTTCTGAGCTAGTTAGGGTCCCCGAACACCCTAACACACCTTATATTATATTACACTCATAACACACTAACTTAACATTTAAATCTAACTAGTTTGTAACTAGATCATTAGAAACCAACCCCATACCCCCCCCCCCATTGGGCGACGGTAACAAAGGGGTGACCCACCCCTTTGATTTCTTGATTAAAATAATAGATCATGTTGGATGATTAGGAGCATAATACACATAGGATAAAGATGAAACTTGGTTTATAAATAAGCACAAGAGTTAACCATCTTCTCTCATCAAACACACTTAACAAACAACTCTCTCTCTCTTCCTTCTCCTTGTTCGGCCGCCACCATACCACCACCTTCAAGTCCATTCCAAGCAATCTCCATACTCCCAAAGGTGTAAGAGACCCTACAAGTAAGCTTGGTGTATTCGGAAGCTCAAGGACCGCTCTCGTTTTCTTTTATCCATCACTTTTACACACTTGAACTCCCCTAGCCTTGTGCTAGTAGTAAGTGCCTTAGATCTTCATACTCTTCATATTTTTGTTGGTTAATAGTAAAAAGAATGGTGAAATATTAAGAACTCTAAAGAACATGAACAAAGTCTTGACATAAACTAACAAAGTGATGAAGTAGTGTTAAAATGAAGATGAAATCATGTTGTTCTTATGTTGTTATGTTTGTTGATTGTTGTTTACTAGATAAAATAATATGGTTCATCATATAGACTTGCTAGATCATGTTTAAAGACATGAACTAGCAAGATGTGAAAGATAGAAATGTTGTGGATGATAGAATCATCCACACATAAACTATGAACTTGAATAAATACATATTTTCTTGAAAAATAAAGATCAAAATGAGTTATAATCTTATAGATCTAAAGATCTATGAGTGGTTTTTCGAAAGAACCAAGTGAAAGGTATAAGTTTTGATAAAACTCGGATCTTACATAAACTAATTACACTTTTAGTGGGTAAACAAGTGTAGAAGCACTTGTGTAATAAGAAAATTTCACAAAGAAATATTTTTAGAAAATATGACTAGAAGTTGCGAATATTCAAACTCTTTAAAAAAATGAAGTTTTTAAGAAACTAATCACAATTTTAAAGGTAACAAGACTTACTAAGAGTGCTAGTAAGTTACCACATGTTTTCATAAATATTCAAGATCATGAGTTTATGGATTATGCTTGATTTTGACAAGTTTGGTAAATAGAGGTTGTATGTCGATGATTGAGAATTGATTGAATGATTTTACAAAAGAAAATGATACGCTAGTAAGCGTGGACGCCTCCATTTACAAAGGAAACTCTGGCTAAATTTTTCTAAAATTTCAACACTTAGAAAATATTTTTCTAGTAAGTGTTTACAAATATATTTCTAACTTTATTTTCAAAATAAACTTCGCCATGATTTTTATTACAAAATACTAAGTGCCGGAGGTTGATTCGTAAATAAAATTTGATAAGTATATATGTAGAATATATATTTTATACTAAAACGCTTGTGGGATTGTTTGTTTATTTTGTGAACTAGTTATATTATTTTTAGATAAAATAATATAACTCATGTATTCCATGAAATTACGACTCCAAAATAATACCCAAAACTCTCACGAAATAAATATTTAAGTTACGCATTTGTTAAAGCAATACGAAACGCTAAAACGTGACTTATGTAATATTTCAGAAAATACTCTTATACGTATATTTTTGGTAAAATATTATTTTGGAAAATCTATGCAGTAAAATATAATATTTTTGGGAAAAATATATATATTTTGAATTAAGATGTTTTAGACAAATAATGTAAATATATTTTTCTAAGTGGGACTTAAAATATATTTTTCGGAATTACAAGTGTACATGTATAAATACCCCCATCCTTGGGAAGGAAATACACATATAAAATAATTAAGAAGTGTGAATAGGAAATAGTTGCCTAACTATTTTTCCCAAAACGTTAAACCCTAAGCCAAGGCACGGCCCATCCGTCTAATAGGCGTTAGTACGTGTAGGTCATCGCGTAGCAGACCGAGTTTGGATTGACGACTATTTCAGGAGACGCACTTCTGTGAGTTCATGTCCCCCTTTTCTCTTACTGTTTTCAGTTTTATACTTCGGGGGTGAAATACATGCGACAATTATTACAGACATTTATTTACATGGTATGGTTAGCGTAGGGAGGGTTTATACTACTAGATCATGTGAAGGGTGGGTACAACACTTAAGGCCATTAATCCTCGTTGTTAGGACCGAGGGACACAAGAGTGATAGATCTATTTGGGTGTAGCGAGCCCACACTCGTGAGGCCGGGGCGGCCCATAGAGGTGACTGTGTCTTACAGCCGAAGCCCGGTAACAAATTTGCTAGGTTTGAGTTTTCCTGCACCTTTTCACACATACCAGTGGCTTTGCAACCCATTGGTGATCTCTTTTTCCTTATTGCTACATACCAGGGACTTTCATACATACTTTAAAGGTTTATACATACTCACTTTTACATGAACTCGCTCAACTTTTGTTGATTTTTCAAACTACATGTATTTCAGGAAATTAGTGGATCTGGCGATGTGTGCAATCGTATCGAGCTGCGTAGGGAATAATGAGGTCATCCAGGTTTAGGAGGTGTGACCCTTGCCTGGACGGGTTGCACGTCTTTAAACCATGGTTTTAATTCAAGTCTTTTGTGGTGTCGTATGAACATGTTTTAATTATGTCATGGTTGTATGTTGTTTTATGTGTTGACTTTTAAAACAATGATGTTGTGGTAATTTTTAAAACTTAATGAATGTATGACTATCATGTGTTTTATTTTCATATAGCATTGTTATGATTGTGCTATGGTATTAAGAAATCACACCAAATAAACCCACGCTTCCGCAAAAGCCAGGGTGTGACTCACAGGGTCACACTACCCTTGTCCAAAATGTCTATCGGTCTATAACAGTCATACAATCAAAAAGTGGTCTCCAAGAGGCTTCACTAGCTCAGCTCAATAGCGGTGGTCTCATCAAAAGCAAGCTACCTACATAAAACTAAAAACCGGTTATGCTGATGGTGGTGGAGGAGGTGGAGGAAAGAAAAGCAAGTTGCGCACATGCGCTAGCTCCTCCTCAAGATCATAAACATGACGCAACATATAACTGATCTGCTGCTCAACGGTAAGAAATCGAGTATCAAACTCAGGAAATGGAGTAAGCGGTGTAGGAGGATGTGAAAATGGGGACGGTGATGAACGAGGAACAAATGCAGGCTGACATGGACATGGCAAAGAACGCGGTATCATCTCAAGCTCTAAAATCCTACGGCTCATGATCTCATACTGGAGCTGCAATGATAGAAGTAACTCATCCCGTGTATAACCAGTAAAATGCAAGGGATGGTAGGGATCAGAAATCGACATGGTGTAAGGTGGGAACCATCTAAGTGGCTCATTGATGCAGGTTGGTGTGTATATGGATTTAAGTATATTTTAAGCCCTTTTTACACGTTAGTCAAGTTTTAAATTTATAAAACACGATATTTTACTAACACCAAACACACATATGGGCAAGTGCACCCATCGTGAGCGTAGTATAGTGTTGGCAAGATACCGAGGTCGTCCAAGGACACAAGAGCTTTTAGTACCGGTTTATCCTCAACGTCTAATCAAATCAAAAGTTTAGAAAAATGTTTTAAACTAGAAAAATAAAAACTAACTAAAATGCTGAAAAATAAAAATAAAAATAAAAACAGATAGACAAGATGAATCACTTGGCTCCGACTCGTGTTTAGTGTAACCTTTGATTATTTCCGCACTTTTGCACTATTTAAGAGATTATCTTAGTTATTGTAGTAGGCCCCTCTTTTGAAGGTGACGTTACCCTCAACCCAGTAGTTTGAGTCAGCAACGATACAATCCTAAAGGGTCGGATTATTGAAAGATAATTAATTAAGTTATTAATGCATATTATGGTAGGCCCCTCTTTTGAAGGTGACGTTACCCTTTGCTAAGTAGTCTGAGTCAGCAGGGATACAGTCCTAAGTAGCCGGGTTAAAGTATTAATAGTAGCTTACATTTGAGGGGATCAAAGAGTTTGGACCCCCGCCATCCAATACCGGTGGGCATTGAAGGAGGTCCTACTAAATTTGACCCAGGTCCTTGCAGGATCTATACATTGAACAAGGCAAGACTCTTACCAAACCGTTCCCTTAACCCCCAACCAGGTAGCCAACATACCTCCATATAGACCGTGGAGATATGAATGGTGAAAATATTTTATTTTATATAGACAGTAAAATAATGCCAAGACACCACAGACAAACGATAAGGAAGAATCACCTTCAACATAAGAAACTAGTTATTAAAGTCATTAATACAGAACCAAGTAAAAAGTGCGAAAAGATTAAAAATAAAAAGTATTACACTAGACACTTTGTCTTCACCAAGTGATGTAAGAGACTTAGGCAAACATGGCCTTTGATTGTCAAGAACTCTTACGATCAATCTTGGATCCCGAGACGACTCACACACTCTATGATAGACAATGGATGATGGTGGTGGATGATGGTGTTGTGATGGTGGTCGGTGAAGTGTGAAAGAGGTGGTGTGCCAAGAGATGGTTTGCAAATGAGCCAAGCACCCCTATTTATAGCCTGAACAGCAGCTCGGGCACGGCCCCGTGTCCAGTGGGCACGGCCCCGTGTCCATCCTCCTTCTCTGTCTTCATTAATTGCTTTTGTCTGCATTAGTTGACCACGGCCCCGTGTCCGATGGGCACGACCCCGTGTGCAGAAGCATGTCTGTACTATCAAGATTTGTCTGGATTCTGCGAATCTTATAGTTGACCACGGCCCCGTGTCCGCTGAGCACGACCCTGTGGTGGGCGATGGAAGCTTCTACGGCTTTGTCTTTTATGCTGACACTTGGGCACGCCCCCGTGTTCACAGAGCACGGGCCGTGTTCAGCCTTCTATTCTCTTGTTTTGCTTGGGAAGATGCTTTCGGGGAGGTCGGGCATGCCATGTTTGTTCCTTTTCTTGTATTTATGTTAGATTTAGCTGCCTTTTTGCTTCTTTTGTTAATTTGAGCTCATTTAATCCTGAAAATACAAAAGGAAGACAAAAGCGCACTTTTTCCAACATTAGTACTAAAAAAGGGTTAGTTTTATGCCACAATTGATGTAATTTATATGTTGCATTTTGCACACATCAAATACCCCACACTTGAATCTTTGCTTGTCCTCAAGCAAAACTCTTTATAATGTGGCTTTACACTCCCAAATGGAATGGGTAGAAGAGAAGGTTTTTTGGGCTTGTCATAGAGTGTCGGGATTTCCAAGATTCTTTATTAAGTTTTATTTTTATTTATTTACAATCCTATTCGTCATGATTTATTTAAAACTTTTCATAAGATAAATTACTTATTAGGGCATAACATGCCTCTTTAAAATTCTATTTATATACAAGTTCACATACCTTACGGGGGATCACTCAACACTCGGCCGAAGATGTATTTTAGTGAATCACTCGAGAGCGGCATGGAACTTACTCCTACCATAGGCTTGCCAAGCAATCAATCATCCTCCTTTTTAACTATATACCTTTGTAAATATCAAGAGGACTTTTGGGTGAAGGGTTAGGCTTGGGTTAAAGGTAGGTGGTTGGGTTAGTGGTTAGTAGAAAAAGGGCGAAAAGCGTAAAAAGCAACGGTTTTCGAAAGACTTTTTTTTATTTTTGCAATTTTTATTTTGATGAAGCCATAATTCAAACAAAGTTATTTTTAATGAACTTGCTTGTTTATTTCTTTTGCTTCATCATCAACACATTTTTTTTATTTTTTTTATTTTTTTTTTTGAAAGTCATACGAAAAACCGAGCTTGTTACTAAAACAAAGGGTTAAAAATAAAAAGGGTTTTGGTCGGTGAAAGTGTGTTTGGTTTGGGTTAAGAAATGAAAAGGTTTAGGCTCAAAGGGGTTAACTAGGGGGATTTTGGGTAGGTGGTAAAAAAAAGAAAAATAATGGTGTAGAAATAAAAAGGGTTAGTCCTAATGCCTCCATCATTTACTTACTCGGGTTTAAGTTGGTAAGGACCGGGAATGTATTGTCGTGACAAGTTCTAGAGTTGTAAGAACCAAGCGGCTATTCACACAAGAAACGAAAAATGAGCATTTAGTTTAAAGATATGTATTTGTATGCTCAATAAAGGCTCAAAACTCACTTTTGTGGGAATGGGTTTTTTATGGGATCAAGTATATATAATTAAATTTTAACTAAGCTTGTCATGCCTTTTCATAATTTTCTTATGTTGGTTCTTTTTATCACGACGCTATCGGTTGTAAATTTGTAAAAATATAACCTTTTTAGAATTTGAAATTCCCAAGTTAAACCTAGACAAGTAAAAAAATGAAAATTTTTGAAAAAAATTTGGGGTGATTAGCGGTTCCAATAGAGTTTTGTGTAAGGCTTGTAATTAGGACATGCAAGATTCAAAGTTTTAGCATCCCCCCCCCCACACTTAAATTGCACATTGTCCTCAATGTGTCCCAAAAATAAGTTTTTAGGTTGATTGAATGTGTAAAAGGTGTGAAAAAGCAAAATTTTATGTTACTGGGCGTCTAGACACGGCCCCGTGTTCGCTGGACACGACCCCGTGTTCAGGTGCCAGTAACGAAAACTTACAGAAGGTGGAAACGGGGGCGTGTCCACTGGACACGACCCCGTGTCTGGCAAAAGTCTGCAGATTTAGACAAACAGCAGGTCTGGGGGAGTGGGCACGGGGGCGTGTCGGCTGGACACGGCCCCGTGTAGACAATCTGCAAAGGTGAAAAACAGGTTTCTGGCTCTGGTTTTCCTGTCCCGGCTTTAGTAACACTAATGTTTAGTGCTCTAAGCCTCTTATGTACCTGTTTGAGCAATAAACACTACACCAAAACATAGCAAACATCCTAAATTACCAACGTTCAACATCCCCATCATAAAGTTAGAAAGAAAAACAAATGCAGAAAATAAAAAGAGTTAAAGGAAAGTAAATTGTTCAACACACGACACGCAGGCCGGAAATTGTTAAAGATAAAAAAGGGGGGTTAACCTGTGGGATCACCAACCAACCGCTTCTGCCTCCGCTCCTCCCGCCTAGTCCATGTCCTCGTCCTCATCATCATCATCTCCTCCACCATCCCTCGCAATGTGTTCCCGGATATTCCCAATATCATCTTGGATATCGGATATGTTTCTCTCAATTGCTCCAACCCGGGCATACGTGTTGCTTGCCATGTTATAGGTGTTCCTGGTGCACATGAGGTTTTCCTGCAATAAATCATGTAAACTTTGGAAGTTAGGAAAACCACCCCCCTTATGAGGAGGACTGGCCCGGATCACCGTGGGGCTGATACTGGTACTGATGATGTTGTGGAGCGTGAAGGACAAGTGCCTCTTGCGGGTTCCATGCATGCCCCTGCATCCTTTGGAAGTTAACTGTCCCGTCTTTTGCCTCAAAAATTAAGTTCATGGACCGGCAGATGTGTACATCCACTCTTCCTGACCATGGGCTTCTTTCAAAGGACCTAGGCATGTTTGTGAAGTGCTTGAAGAGACGGTATATCCACCCCCCGAAGAAGATAGGGGTTGGCGGAGAAGCAAGCCGGTTCCAATGCATGTTTCGGAGCAGGAGGTACGGAACATCGAGGTTTCTGCGGTTGTGAATGCAATGAAGGACTACCAGATCTCTCAACCCAATGACGCCACCGCTGTCATGCCTTTGGCTAAGAGAATAAGTGAGGACCCTATGAATGTAACGGTAAAGCGGGTCCCTCAGCTTAGTGCTCTTAGTGCTGCTCGGGTTGTAGTGACCTTCACCAATCTGAGCCCATGCGGCTTGGCGTTCGTTCTCATCCAACTCTCGCACCCCTCCGGTGTTCTCTTCATTACCCGCATCTTCCTCCGCATACAACCCAACTATCGACCCAAATTGTTCCATCGAAATCGAGTACCTAGTTCCACCACATCGGAATCCCACCCCATCATTGTCGAAAGGGTCACACCTTGAGTTGAAAGTGAAGGTGCTATAGAATTCCATATTGTACTCGTGGACTGAGCGAAGTCGAGTGGTTAGGGCGACTCTTAGTGGGCCGGTAACGAGGTTGTTAAACCGGTCAAGTTGGTTCACCATTGCTAACAGATCCATGCATGCTTGTCTTGGGTATTCTTCCGGTCTTGTTTGAAGTACTTCGTATCTAGCCCTAGCATCGAGCTCATTTGCGTTGAACCTCGTGAATTTCTTCGACATCTGAAAGAATACACCAAAAGTTAGCATGAAACAATAAAATTTTCGGACAAAACTGCAAACAGCGAGCTGGACAGGGCCCCGTGTTCAGCGGACACGACCCCGTGTCCAGGCATCTGTTACTCAAAAATTTCATTTTTCGACCCGGTTTCGAAAACTTGAAAATTTTTGGTTCACTAGGTGCGGTTTTCCCCGAAAATGAAACCCCAAGTGCCGTTTTTCCCAAAACAAACCGTTTACCCATTCAATTTTATATTTTTCGGTTCAAAAACAAGGGTTTGAGGTTTCTGTGAGAAATCGGGCGAATCTTTGAACAATACAAGTGGATTTACTCCCTATAACTTAAATCTAACTAAATGCTAACAGATTTATTCAAAAATTTGAGGTTCGATCCGGATGAAGTTCAAGAACCCTAGATTTTTCCCCAAATTATTGAAGTTTTAACTACATACAAATGCTTAATCTAACTACTAATAGTGATAGAATCATACCTTGATGTTGTTAGAATGAGAGGAGACGTCGAAAATCTGCGGAAAATCGCCTTGAACCAGAGCGTTTTTGGGGAAACGGGGCGTGTGGAATGGTGTAACTGTTATGAAAAGGGGGATTTATCCCGACAGTCGCGCGGACACGGCCTCGTGCCGAGCAAAAGTTTTTTTTTTTAGTGCTCGTGTGAGTGCCCTTTGTTTCCTAAAAACTTGGTTAGAAGACTTACCGATTTATGATGTCATCCCGTTGGTTCGTAACTTACCAGGTATGATGTTGCTGCTTTTATTCTTCGACCGTTTGAAGCAAGATTTCTTCCTCTTCATCCTCAATAAATCCTTGATAGAGTTTCAGCCGTTGGCCATTGACTTTGAATGGAGGTCCATTCCGAGATTTAATTTCTACTGCACCGTGTGGAAAAATATGGGTGATGGAAAAAGGTCCTGACCACCCAGACTTTAATTTACCAGGAAACAATCGAAGTCGTGAATTAAACAAAAGAACTTGATCTCCTACTCGAAATTCGTTAAGTTTAATATGTTTGTCATGCAAGTTTTTCATTCTTTCCTTATAAATTTCTGAGTTTGAGTATGCATAATTCCTAAGTTCGTCTAATTCATTTAATTGACAAAATCGATTTCTACCGGCAAATTCTAAATCTAAGTTTACATTTTTAATTGCCCAGTAGGCTTTGTGTGCAATTTCTACTGGCAAATGACAGCTTTTCCCATAGACTAGCTTATATGGGGTTGTACCTATTGTTGTTTTATAAGCAGTTCGAAAAGCCCATAAAGCATCATCTAATTTATCTGCCCATTCTTTTCTATTTAGCCCTACGGTTTTTTCGGGTATTCGTTTTAAACCTCTATTAGTCACTTCGGCTTGTCCGTTTGTTTGAGGGTGATATGCTGTTGAGACCCGGTGATAGACCCCATATCTTGTTAAAAAAATTTCAAGTTGATGGTTGCAAAAATGTGTACCTTTATCACTTATTAATGCTTTAGGTGTTCCAAAACGAGAGAATAATTTTTTCAAAAATCTTACCATGACTCTTCCATCATTTGTTGGAAGTGCTTTGGCCTCAGCCCATTTAGATAAGTAATCTACTGCTACAAGTATATATTTGTTTCTTTTTGACAGTGGGAAAGGTCCCATAAAGTCGAGTCCCCACACATCAAAATTTCACAAACAAGAATGCCATTTTGTGGCATTTCATTTTTGGAAGAAATATTACCTGTTCTTTGGCAAGCATCACATGTCTTGACAAGACTTTGGGCATCTTTGTAAATGGTTGGCCAATAAAATCCTGAATCAAATACCTTTCGTGCGGTACTAGCGGCACCATGATGTCCTCCGTATGGACCTTCATGACAATGGCGGAGAATTCTTCTTGCTTCGCTACCATGTACGCATCGTCGGATGAGTTGGTCGGCACACATTTTGAAAAGATAAGGGTCTTCCCAAAAATAATGCTTCACATTAGCAAAGAATTTTTTTCTTTGATGATGTGGCCAACCCTTAGCGACTATACCGCTAGCTAGGTAGTTAGCATAGTCGGCATACCATGGTTCTTCTTTGTATTCCACCATTTCTAGGGACTCTGTTGGAAATTTTTCGTTGATTTGCTCGTCCCTGGTTGCCTCCAAAGCTGGGTCTTCTAAGCATGAAAGATGATCTGCTGCGGTGTTTTCAGCTCCTCTTTTGTCTTTGATTTCAATATCAAATTCTTGGAGGAGTAAAATCCACCGAATCAAACGTGGTTTTGCGTCCTGCTTTTTGAAGAGATATCGAATGGCTGCATGATCTGTATAGACTATAGTTTTAGAAAGAACAAGATAAGAACGAAATTTATCAAAAGCAAATACCACAACTAGTAATTCTTTTTCAGTTGTTGTGTAATTTTCTTGCGCATCGTTAAGTGTTTTACTAGCATAATAAATTGGGTGAAAATGCTTTTCTTTTCTTTGTCCCAAGACAGCTCCAACTGTAAAGTCACTAGCATCACACATGATTTCGAAAGGAAATTTCCAATCAGGCGCTATCATGAAAGGTGCATTGACTAGCATTTCCTTTAGGGTTAGAAATGCTTGATTGCAATCCTTGTCAAAGATGAAAGGGGCATCTTTTTCAAGTAATTTTGTTAGAGGCCTTGAAATTTTAGAAAAGTCTTTGATAAACCGCCTATAAAATCCGGTATGCCCTAGGAAACTTCTGATAGCTCTCACGGAGGATGGAGGTGGTAATCGAGAAATAGTGTCTATTTTAGCTCGATCAACTTCCATTCCTTTGCTTGAGATTTTGTGACCGAGTACTATTCCCTCAGTTACCATGAAATGGCATTTTTCCCAGTTAAGGGCGAGGTTAGTTTCCTCACATCGGGATAGCATTCGTTCAAGGTTATCGAGGCATTGGTCGTATGAATCCCCAAAGATAGAAAAGTCGTCCATAAAGACTTCCATTGTCTTTTCTATCATGTCATGGAAGATAGCTACCATACAACGTTGGAATGTTGCGGGGGCATTACATAGATCAAATGGCATGCGTCGATAAGCAAAAGTTCCATAAGGACATGTGAAAGTTGTCTTTTCTTGGTCTTCGGGTGCTATCGGGATTTGAAAGTAACCTGAAAAACCATCCAAGAAACAGTAAAATTTATAACCGGATAATCTCTCTAACATTTGATCAATGAAGGGCAAAGAAAAGTGATCTTTCCTTGTTGCTTCATTTAATCGTCTATAATCTATACATACTCTCCATCCTTTAACGGTCCTCGTTGGTATTAATTCATTCTTTTCATTAGTTATTACCGTCATACCTCCTTTCTTTGGAACAACTTGGACGGGACTTACCCAAGGACTATCGGAGATAGGATAAATAAGTCCGGCGTCAAGTAATTTGATGACTTCGTTTTTAACCACTTCTTGAACATTTGGATTTACTCGACGTTGTGGTTGTATTACCGATTTGTAGTCATCATTCGTTAAAATTTTGTGCGTGCACATGGAAGGACTTATTCCTTTAATATCTACAAGCTTCCAAGCAATCGCATTTTTGTATTTTTTTCAAAAGGTTAATTAATTTTTCTTTTTCTAAACTATCTAATTTAGATGAAATAATTACAGGTGATTTATCATCTTTGTCTAGAAAAGCATATTCCAAACCTTTTGGAAGTTCTTTGAGCTCAAGAGGTGGGTCTTTAGGAGACTCCTTATTTGGTTGCTCGTTTTGATCAAGAACTTTAAAAGTTTGTTCTATGGCGACCTCTTCTTCAACAAAGTGGTCAAACTTTTCACTTGTATCGGGTGGTTCATCTTCATCTTCAATTAGGGGGTCATTATTGCCGAATGGATATTTCATTGACTGCTCAAGATCGACACTCTTTTTAAAAGCCCCCAATTGAAGAGGTAGATTGTTGAACTTCCGGTTTTTCAAAGCTTCGTGAGTTTTTACAAAGGGTCGTCCCAACACTAGAGGAGCGTCATCAAGGATGACAAAGTCGGTTGGGATTACCATTTGATTTGTTTGAACCAAGACATCCTCAACTACACTGATTGATTTTATTATTTTCCGATTAGATAGAAAAATGGGTATTTGAAGTGGAGAAAATCACTAATACTTAATTTTTCGAAAATGTAGTTGGGCATTATGTTAACGCAAAGATCTTTATCAATTGTGACATTACTAATAAATGAATTTTGAAAAAAACATGGAACCGGTGTAATGTTGATTTAAAATGGGTCTTCTTTTATTAGCGAGGTTTGATCATTAGTTAACTTAACGCTTACCAGTTCGTCAATTTTAGTGTTAGTGTTTAATTCTTTTAAAAACTTAGCATGAGTTGGAACTAAACAATGATTTTCAAAAGAAGGTGATAAGAGATTAATTTCTTCAAAATTAGACTCTTCTTGAATTTTTAACGTTGACGGACTCACATTTTTCGTTGTTTAACTCATGTGTCGGTTTTTCACTTATTTGTTCTTCCATTTTTACACTTTCAGTTATCTCTTCTTTAATTAATTTTTCTCTTGCGCGGGACTCCTCTTCCCTTGCGTGAGATTCTTTTATATAGCGCTCGATAACTTTAAGGTGTTCTAATATCCTATCGGTCACTTCGGTTATAGAAAAAGGATCGGAATTTTCAAATCTTGAATCCGGTTGTTCGATCCTTTGTTCCTCATAATACCCATATGAAGTAGATGGTTCACACCATCGTTCTTCATTGTAAGTATATGATGGATAAGGGTCGTAATTTTGTTCTTCATAATACTCATATGAGGTGGGTTGTTCACGCCATGGTTCCTCATAGTAAGCATATAAAGGTGGTGGCTCACATCTTGGTTCCTCAAAGCATGAGTAAGAAGGCTCATACCTTGGTTCATCAAAGTATGAGTATGAGGGAGGAGGTTCATACCTTTGGTCTTCATAAGATGTGTATGAAGTTGATGGCTCGTACCTAGGCTCCGTGTTCAAGCTACTCAAAATATGAGTATGAGGGAGGAGGTTCAGTGAGCACGGCCCCGTGTTCAAGCTACTGTATCTGGGTGTTTTATGAAAAATATGTAGCACGGCCCCGTGTTCAGTGAGCACGGCCCGTGTTCAGGTTACTGTAAATGTAAAACTAAACTAAAATGCAGAAAAATGTGCACGCGTTTTGAAAAACTGATTAGGCCGTCGATTTTAAGCTTTCTTAAAATCCTTGTGTCCCCGGCAACGGCGCCAAAAACTTGATGCGGGTTGGTGTGTATATGGATTTAAGTATATTTTAAGCCCTTTTTACACGTTAGTCAAGTTTTAAATTTATAAAACACGATATTTTACTAACACCAAACACACATATGGGCAAGTGCACCCATCGTGAGCGTAGTATAGTGTTGGCAAGATACCGAGGTCGTCCAAGGACACAAGAGCTTTTAGTACCGGTTTATCCTCAACGTTTAATCAAATCAAAAGTTTAGAAAAAAGTTTTAAACTAGAAAAATAAAAACTAACTAAAATGCTGAAAAATAAAAATAAAAATAAAAATAAAAACAGATAGATAAGATGAATCACTTGGCTGGGACTCGTGTTTAGTGTAACCTTTGATTATTTACGCACTTTTGCACTATTTAAGAGATTATCTTAGTTATTGTAGTAGGCCCCTCTTTTGAAGGTGACGTTACCCTCAACCTAGTAGTTTGAGTCAGCAAGGATACAATCCTAAAGGGTCGGATTATTGAAAGATAATTAATTAAGTTATTAATGCATATTATGGTAGGCCCCTCTTTTGAAGGTGACGTTACCCTCAGCTAAGTAGTCTGAGTCAGCAGGGATACAGTCCTAAGTAGCCGGGTTAAAGTATTAACAGTAGCTTACATATGAGGGGATCAAAGAGTTTGGACCCCCGCCATCCAATACCGGTGGGTATTGAAGGAGGTCCTACTAAATTTGACCCAGGTCCTTGCAGGATCTATACACTGAACAAGGCAAGACTCTTACCAAACCGTTCCCTTAACCCCCAACCAGGTAGCCAACATACCTCCATAAAGACCGTGGAGATATGAATGGTGCAAATCTTTTATTTTATATAGACAGTAAAATAATGCCAAGATACCACGGACAAACGATAAGGAAGAATCACCTTCAACATAAGAAACTAGTTATTAAAGTCATTAATACATAACCAAGTAAAAAGTGCGAAAAGATTAAAAATAAAAAGTATTACACTAGACACTTTGTCTTCACCAAGTGATGTAAGGGACTTAGGCAAACATGGCCTTTGATTGTCAAGAACTCTTACGATCAATCTTGGATCCCGAGACGACTCACACACTCTATGATAGACAATGGATGATTGTGGTGGATGATGGTGTTGTGATGGTGGTGGGTGGTGGGTGAAGTGTGAGAGAGGTGGTGTGCCAAGGGATGGTTTGCAAATGAGCCAAGCACCCCTATTTAGAGCCTGAACAGCAGCTCGGGCACTGCCCCGTGTCCATCCTCATTCTCTGTCTTCATTAATTGCTTTTGTCTGCATTAGTTGACCACGGCCCCGTGTCCGATGGGCACGACCCCGTGTGCAGAAGCATATCTGTACTATCAAGATTTTCCTGGATTCTGTGAATCTTATAGTTGACCACGGCCCCGTGTCCGCTGAGCACGGCCCCGTGGTGGGCGATGGAAGCTTCTACAGCTTTGTCTTTTATGCTGACACTTGGGCACGCCCCCGTGTTCACTGAGCACGGGGCGTGTTCAGCCTTCTGTTCTCTTGTTTTGCTTGGGAAGATGCTTTCGGGGAGGTCGGGCATGTGACAACCCGCACTAAACCAGGTATCCGTACGACTTAACTAATGAATAATTACTGCTTAATTACTGTGCTTGTTTGAACTAGCTGATGAACTGCTACTTGATATCTGATACATGTACTTACTTGCATCATACTTTACTTATCGTCACTACATTATTTACGTGCTGAACCCTAGTGACAACCATGATGCACAAAAAGCACAGTAGCACTATAACGGATAACCTATTGAACATGCTGATAAAGCCAGCATCAGGCAAACACTGCCTCTAAGGCCTGTAAGAGCCTGAAATATTTTGCTACACTAGTGGTGAGTGTAGGGATACAAGGGTTGTAGAACTGCGTCTCTAGGAATAAGTCACAATGACTGGATGTGCCTAAAACGTACTCTAAGTACAAAACACAGCACTTTACACAATAATTCAGCTTTTAGCTAACTAATAAAGTGCCAAAACATGAGAAAAATATTACTAGACACTTTCCAAAGTGTCAGGAATGAGTAGTGTCACTAAAAAGAGTAATAACGACACTTTAAAGCTTTAGTAACGCTTTAACGGATTACTATCCAACCAAACAACCGGACTTTACCCGGAACATGAAAATATTGTTATTTTCATTACTTATCTTTTTCTGAGCCAGTTAGGGTCCCTGAGTACCCTAACACCCATTGTAACACACTATACACAAGTAACCAAGTTAAACACTTAACTTAACTTAATTATCTAACTAATACTTAACCTATGGTTGAAATGGAATCGGATTAGACCCCCCCCCCAACCGAATCGGTCACATAGTGACCAACCCATTGTACTTGTTGATTATTTAATTCCCTAATGCTTAATATCTAGGGGGCACATTAACCCTTGGATAATTGTCATTAACTTTGCCTATAAGTTTAAGGTTTAACACATGAGATCATTCACACTTCACAAACCCAACAACTCTCTCTCTCTCTCTTTCCCTTTGGCTCTCGGCCGAACCCACACCCACCCATCCATCATATTTTCGATCTTGTTCATCACATTCCAACATCATACAAGTGTCGAGGGTCGTATACAAGGAGCCTTGGTGCAAGCGGAACGCGAAGGACCTCTCTACTTAGCTTTTATCCACCTCTTTTGCGCGTAGATTCTTCCCTAGCCTCGAGCTAGAGGTATAATGCTTAAAACGCCTTCTTGAACTAATCTAAAGTGGTTAAAAGGATTTTTATCGGTTAAAACTCGTTAACATGCAAAATGATGCTTTAAAGTTTACTTAAAACACTAAAAATGGTGGTTAATAGCACATAAGTTGTGTAAATGTTGTAGTATTCGAAATGTATGATTATTTAGACCCGATCTACGGTCGTGGTAGCTCGGATCACCATTTAACCCGATGTAGTCATGTTCTTGGATCATGACATAAGGTTATGTTAGAAGATACAAGGGTTAAAAGGTGAAACTCTACCACGCATGAGACATGAACTTGTGTAAAAGTATTTTTACTTGCAAAATAGTGTTTAAAACTAGCAGATCTACGTATCTGCAAGTGGTATTTTCAAAGGACCAAGCGTTAAAGAAATCATGTTTTCTAAAAGACGGATCTCACAATAACAAGAATGATATTTAGAACACACAAGTGTGTAAACACTTGTGTAACACAAGTTTCAACAAAATAACTATCTTTGTAAAAATGGACAAGAAGTTGTAAAGACGGAACTTCTCTAAAAACAAGACCTTTACGAAACCGGATTTATTTATATAAAGATCCACTAAAGGTCATGAGATTTACCTCATATTTTCAGAAAAAAACTACAAGTTCATGTAATATATGAAATTTGTATATTTTGACTAGTCAAAATGTTGAAATATTGTTTGATGACGTTGAGAAGATTGTTGGTTTGATTTGTAAAAGAAAATGATACGCTTGAAAGCGTGGCCACCTCCAGTTACAGAGGAAACTCTGGCGAAATTTTTCTAACAACCTAACACTTAGAACTATTTACACTACAAGTGTTAGAATTATTTTTAGACATGCTTTCGAAACATAAATTTCGCCATGACTTTATTTACTAAATATTCGGAGGTGGGATTTTCACAGAATTTAACGTGATAAATATATATTTTCACACACTGTTTATGATTATTTTGTGGAAATACATAAATATTATTTTTAGAGTAAAAATAATATCTACGAACGTTAACGAATCCAAATTAATACGAACGCTTTCACCATAAATATATAAGTTACATCGGTAATTATATTACCACTCGATTGTTAAAACGTAACTTACGCACTTACGGAAATATTTATGAACGCGTATTTTAACAACGTATTATTGGAGGAAAATTATGTGAAATGAAAATATAATATTTTGAGAAAATACTTATATTTTGGAATTGGAAATATATATATATTAAGTGAGACTTAATGATATAATTTGAACGCACATGTATTGAATCCCCCATCCTTGGGAAGGAGATTAACTACCAAGTATATACAGAATGTAAACACGAAATAGTTGTCTAACTATTTCCCAAAGACTTAAACTATAAAGCTAAGGCACGGCCGTCCGTCTAATAGAATTAGCACTTGTAGGTCGTCGCACAGCTGCCTGATTTGGAGTACTTGGTAGAGACGCACCGACTGTGAGTTCATGTCCCCCTTTTCCCTAACTGTTTTCAGTTTTTCTTAACTACGGGGGTGAAATACATGTTACTTTGATTACAAGTACTTTATACATGGTATGGTTAGCGTAAGGAGGTTTACTACTTAGATCACGTGAGTGGGTAGGCAGAAACACCGAGGGACGTAAGTGGTAGATCTATCTGGGTGTAGCGAGCCCAACTCTAGGCCCAACAGAATGGACCTCTAAGAGGCCCAACAGAACGGACCTTGAGTGACTTTGTACCCGACGCGAAATCTGCTAGGTTGAGTCTTCCTACTTGCACTTCACACATGCTAATGGCCTTGCAAACCATTGGTGATCTCTTTTCCTTACACTGCTACATACCAGGGAACTTTTATACTTACAAGTGTTTTACATACTCACTTACACATGAACTCACTCAACATTATTGTTGAATTTTCAACTTACATGTATTTCAGGAAATTAACGGATCTGGCACGGTATGGCACGTTTTTCCGCTGCACTAGTTACGAGATAATCCGGGTTTGGGGAATGTGACTCTTTCCTGGACAAGTCACAGTCCTTAAACTGTGTTTACGTCATGTTGATGTTTGTGTTTGTTGAACAATGTCATTAGGAGGTGTTTCCGTTAAGACAATGTTGTTGTAATTGGTTTTCAAAACTTAATCTATGGATGATCTTGCATGATTTTATTTCATATAGCTTTGTTATGATTAAGCTATGGTATTAAGAAGTCACACCAAAATTAACCACGCTTCCGCAACGCCAGGGTGTGACAGCTTGGTATCAGAGCTCTGATCATAGCGAACTAGGATTCTTTCTCGAGTCTAGACTATGATCACTAGGGCTCTCACGAAAACATTTTTCTGCATACCACTTAAGTCCAGATCCAAAACTTTTTACAAACAAATGTTGAGCACATTTTATTATTTATAGGCTCAGCCTGGAGGGCTGAGGCTCGGTCTGGAGGATCGAGGCTCGGTCTAGGTGACCGAGGTAGTTGAGCACGTTGATTTATTATAGGCTCAGCCTGGAGGGCTGAGGCTCGGTCTGGAGGATCGAGGCTCGGTCTAGGTGACCGAGGTAGTTGGCTAGTGAGGCTAGGAAGAGTAGGCTCAGTCATGAAGGCTGAGGCTCGGTCAAGGGGACCGAGGCTCGATCTAAGAGGTCGAGGTGGAGGATAGAGCAGTCTTAAAGACTGGGAGAAATTGGCTAGTGAGACTAGGAGAATTATTTGATTGACTAACATGTTTATATGATTGATTATTATACGTATATGTGTTTGTGTTACAAACGTCATGCTTTCATCAAGTACTAGAAAGATGGACACTACGAATCCCATGGCCATAGTATCAGACGACATAGTTTCATCGAAGCACGAGGTGTACATTTCCGATACTACCGGCACAGACAATGACGGCTTTCAGCCCTTTTGCGCTGCCTAAAGTCGTAGCAGAGCCTACTGATGGCCATCTTGTTGGGAATTTGCCCCCTTGCCGCTTATCCTATTGTTGATATCCCCCCCCCCTGACGTGGCCTCTGACAACGATAACGATCTACTGGAGGAGGACCCATTCGAGGGCAGGGCCCTATTGCTACTGGTATTAGACTACTGTATGCGGACGCTCCTGTAGGGGAAACTCATGTCCATTCCCCTATCCCAGACTCATTTGAGTTTCTGACATCCGCGTCTTCGCACATACAGGGAATGCAGCACCACTCACACGACGCCGACCCTGATATGGCATCATCAGCTGCACCGGATCCCGCCCACAGCTTTGAGTTTGACCACGATATTGAGGTTGATCCTGCTTTTCCACCTGGTTTTGATCCAGACCATGACCTTGAGTTCATACACTTAGACCAGCCCTTGGAGGATCCTGTAACCCCCTGTGTTTGTTGATCCAGCTGATCTTGAGATGGAGTTTTTGATCCAGAGCCGGCCGTGGCCCCTGAGCCAGGCGCTGCTCCTGACCCCGCATTGGAGCATGACCCTGTTCATGCCAATGCACCTACTATTGCTCCTTGATTGATCATCTGCTTGGACGAGAGAAAATTTGGGGTAACTGTGCAAGACAATTTATTATTACGGGGGCCCACGTAATAACGACTTGTAATGCACAGAAATCCTTGTGGACTCTGCGGGTCAAGCTAATGAAAACCAATGTAGCAGGAAACATCTAAAACACGAATGACCAAGGCGAGGCGATGTAGTCTCGAGTTCATTCTATTACGAGCAACAAGCCAAATTGGCAAGCCTATGTGAAGGCTCAGAAATTTACTTCCCCACTCATACAGTGAGTATATTTGCGTGTGAAATTGGGTGATTACATGATGGCTTATGTTGCTATATACACCTCATAGACAATTGAAACGTTGTCTAACCCGCTTCACACCACTTCAACAAAAGGGAATGTCACCCAGGCGTGACACAAACACCAGTACGTTGCCAAGGACAGAAGCCGAGCTGCAAGAACGCATCTCACAGATAAATGCACGACATGAAGCCCTCCGCTCTAAGTACAACGATGGTATTACTGGAAATAACCCTCCAACTGGCTGCACCTATAAACAGTTCCTGAACTGCAAGCCTTTGAACTTTAACGGAACAGGAGGCGCCGTTGCATTTGTTCGTTGGTCCGAAAAGACCGACTCCATTCTAAGAATGAGTAACTGTTCGCCCCAACAGAGTGTTACCTATATCTCGGGGATATTTCTAGATGGCACACTCTCTTAATGGAACCTCCAGGTTCAGACCCTTGGCACAGACGCTACTTATGCACTGAGCTGGGACGAGCTCAAGGAAACGATTGAGAAGAAATGTTGTTTTAGGACTGGAATTTAGAAGCTTGAGGTGGAGTTCAGGAATTTGAAAACGGACGAACCAGAACTTCCTGAACTTGTCCAGCGATCGCACGACTTATCTAGGGTCGCCCCCCTACTTAGTCAAACCGGAGTTCAAAAGGATTGAACGATTCATTTGGACACTTACACCCCAGATCAGGGGTATGGTTACTACCTCAAAGCCCTCAACCATTGCAGAAGCTATCAATATGGGTGATCTATTGATAACATGAGATGTTATGTGTTGATATTGTTGTATACTTACGTACACTCTACTTATTATGACCTAACCTACGTGCAACATCTTTTAGAAGATGCCGCCGAGACGTGAGACACACATGCCTACTAATGAGGCAGAACTCCAGCAAATTATCGCTGCTGCCATTGCACAATACGCCGCCTCTCAAGGAGGGACTAGTGGAAGCAACTCTGGCAACACTGGCAACAACAATAATCCACCTCATGGATGCACCTACAAGCAGTTCTTAGACTGCAAGCCCGTAAACTTTGATGGCACAGGAGGTGCTGTCGCCTTTGTTCGTTGGGCGGAGAAAACTGAATCTGTTCTACGCATGAGCAAATGCGCACTGGATCAGCAAGTCACCTATATCTCAGGGCTATTCTTGGATGGAGCCCTCTCTTGGTGGAATCTGCAAGTACAGACACTTGGCGAAGCTGCTGCCTACGCGCTGACCTGGACCGAACTGAAGGAACTTATGCGCAAAAAGTACTGTTCCCGCGCAGAAATCCAGCGATTGGAGACCGAGTTCTGGCACTTGAAAATGGACGGTCCAAAGATAGCAGAATACGTTCAAAGGTTCCATGACTTATCGCATGTGGTACCCTACATGGTCACTCCTGAGTTCAAGAGAATTGAACGTTTCATTTGGGGACTAGCTCCTCAAATCATAAGCATGGTAACCTCATCCAAGCCTGTGACCATTACTGAGGCGATCGATTTGAGCGTAGCTCTCACTGAGGAGGCTATTCGCCTGAACAAGTTTGATGAGATCAAGACCAAGAAGGCAGAGACTCACGTCGAGTCATCAGGAGGTAACAAACGGAAGTTCTCGAACTTCAAGCAGGGCGCCAGTGTGGTGGTTAAGAAAGGAGGATCAGACACGCCAGCTCAGGTTACAGCTGGTAGAGGAAAGAAGGGAAAGGGATATATGGGCACCCAGCCCAAATGCAACACCTGCCAGCGCCACCATTCTGGTCATTGCGGGCCAAAAGTATGCGAAGCATGTGGGAAACGTGGCCACTCGAAGGACACTTGTTGGGCCACTGCTGGTCAGGGAGGTCAGGGAGGATTTGGGAATAGGAATAATAATCGTGGTGGTAATCGCCCACAAGGAAACTATGGAGGTAACGAGAATCGAGGCAACAATGCTAACCAAGCGGGCGCCGTGAATCGTAATCAGAGGAATGATCAAGCTGGTGGAAACGGGCAAAGACTTGGATGCTATAACTGCGGTGATATCGGGCATTTTAAGAAGAACTGCCCAGTGTTAAACCAAGCCCGTGGAAGAGTGTTCCAACTCGAAGCAAGGGAAGCGCGCCAGGACCCCAATGTTGTTACTGGTACGTTCCCTGTAAATCAACGCTATGCATCCGTTTTATTTGATACTGGTGCCGATTATAGCTTCGTGTCGCTAGAATTTAAGAATATGCTTGGGTTAGCCGCTAATAAGTTAGATATTCCATACTCAATCGAATTGGCCAATGGGAAGTTAGTAGAAGCCAATGAAGTTATCAGAGGTTGTGTGATCGAATTAGGGGAGCGTGAGTTCGCTTTAGATCTACTACCAGTCCAAATGGGAAGCTTCGACGTGGTGGTAGGAATGGATTGGTTATCAGGAAACAAGGCAGAGATAGTTTGTCATGAAAAGATTGTTCGTATCCCAACCGAAGATGGTGAGACAATTGTGGTTCACGGAGAGAAGCGTGATACGCCATTGAGAATTATCAGCTGCTTGAAAGCAAGGAAATGTTTGCAGAAAGGATGTGTTGCTTTTCTGGCACACATTGTGGATAAAAAGGCTGCTGAGCCAAAGATCGAAGACATCCCTGTCGTGAGGGAGTATCCAGAAGTCTTCCCAGAAGACTTGCCTGGACTGCCACCTCAGAGGCAAGTAGAGTTTCGCATCGACTTAGTTCCAGGTGCCGCGCCTGTGGCTAAGGCACCGTACAGACTTGCTCCGTCTGAGATGCAGGAACAGTCGACACAACTTCAAGAGTTGTTAGACAAGGGTTTTATCCGACCAAGCTTCTCGCCTTGGGGAGCTCCAGTCCTGTTTGTCAAAAAGAAGGACGGTAGTTTTCGTATGTGCATCGACTACCGGGAGCTGAACAAGCTGACGATCAAGAATAGATATCCTCTGCCAAGAATTGATGATCTGTTCGACCAACTTCAAGGTTCAAGCTTTTATTCAAAAATCGATCTTCGATCTGGATACCATCAGTTAAGGATACAAGAGGAAAGTATCCCGAAGACAGCCTTCAGAACTCGTTATGGACACTACGAGTTCCTTGTTATGCCGTTTGGTTTAACAAACGCACCTGCAGTCTTTATGGATTTGATGAATAGAGTTTGCAAGCCGTACTTGGACAAGTTCGTGATTGTGTTTATCGACGATATCTTGATTTATTCAAGGACAAAGGCTGAGCACGAGCAGCATCTAAGAGCTATTTTGGAGCTGCTAAAGAAGGAACAGTTGTATGCCAAATTCTCTAAGTGCGAATTTTGGCTACGTGAAGTCCAATTCCTTGGACACGTGGTAAATGGAGATGGAATCCACGTGGATCCAACCAAGATCGAGGCGATCAAGGATTGGGAAACGCCAAAGACGCCAACCGAGATTCAGCAATTCTTGGGTTTGGCTGGCTATTATCGAAGATTCATTGAGAATTTTTCAAAGATCGCTCAACCATTGACGCTCCTCACGCAGAAGGATAAGAAGTTTGATTGGGGAATCAAACAGGATGAAGCGTTTCAGATATTGAAGGATAAGCTTTGTAACGCGCCAATTTTAGCTCTACCAGAAGGTACTAATGATTTTGTGGTATACTGCGACGCATCGCGTCAAGGATTGGGTTGTGTGTTGATGCAACGCCAAAAGGTTATTGCTTACGCATCGCGTCAGTTGAAAGTGCATGAAAAGAACTATACCACACACGATTTGGAGCTCGGCGCAGTGGTTTTTGCTTTAAAGATCTGGAGACACTACCTTTATGGTACGAAGTGTACAATCTTTACAGATCACAAGAGCCTACAGCATATATTCAACCAGAAAGAGTTGAATATGAGGCAGAGACGATGGGTTGAATTGTTGAACGACTACGACTGCGAGATAAAGTACCATCCAGGGAAGGCGAACGTGGTCGCCGATGCCTTAGGTCGTAAAGAGAGAATCAAGCCCATACGGGTTAGAGCTTTAGAAATGATTGTACGAACCGATCTTTCCTTGCGCATTCGTGCCGCGCAGAAAGAAGCTCTCAAGGAAGGAAACCTTGAAGAAGAATATCTCCGTGGGATGGAGAAGCTTTTGGTACCAAACGGAGAAGGAACATTATATTTTGAGAAAAGGGTTTGGGTTCCTCTGTTTGGTGGTTTAAGGAAAGTTATTTTCGATGAAGCTCACAAATCGCGGTACTCTATCCATCCAGGAGCGGATAAGATGTACCAGGATCTCAAAGATTACTATTGGTGGCCTAGGATGAAAGGCGATGTTGCTGTTTACGTGAGCAAATGTTTAACGTGCACTAAGGTTAAAGCCGAATACCAGAAGCCTTCAGGACTTCTACAACAACCTGAGATCCCCAAGTGGAAATGGGAACAAATCTCCATGGATTTTATTACAAAGCTGCCAAGAACTCCGAGAGGCCATGACACTATTTGGGTAATAGTGGATCGATTAACAAAGTCAGCACACTTCTTACCTATCAGAGAGAAGGATAATACGAGCAAATTGGCTGAAATTTACATGAGAGAGATCGTTACGCGCCATGGAGTACCTCTCACAATCATCTCTGATAGAGACGGAAGGTTTGTGTCAAGGATATGGCAATCCTTCCAAGAAGCCTTTGGCTCACAATTGAATCTGATCACTGCGTTTCATCCGCAAACTGACGGCCAGAGCGAGCGAACGATACAGACTTTGGAAGACATGCTGAGAGCGTGTGTTATGGATTTGGGCGGTAGCTGGGACAAGCATTTGCCATTGGTCGAATTTTCGTACAACAACAGCTACCACACCAGTATTGGTGTCGCGCCATTTGAAGCCCTTTACGGACGCAAGTGCCGATCACCTCTATGTTGGGCTGACGCAGGTGATAGGCAGCTTGCTGGTCCCGAAATCGTCCAAGAGACGACAGACAAGATTGCGCAGATTCTTAAACGCATCGAAGCAGCTCGCCACAGACAAAAGGCCTATGCGGATCCAAACCGGAAACATGTGGATTTCCAAGTTGGAGAAATGGTTTTATTGAAGGTATCACCCTGGAAGGGGGTGGCACGCTTTGGGAAGCGTGGGAAGTTAAATCCGCGCTACATTGGTCCTTTCAAAATTATGGAAAGAATAGGACTAGTAGCATACAAGTTGGACCTACCTGCTGAACTGAATGGTGTTCACGATACATTTCATGTATCCAACCTAAAGAAAAGTCCAACTCAAGTTACCGTTGCCATTCCCACCGACGAGATTCATATTGACGACACGCTCCACTTCGTTGAAGAACCTGTTGAGGTCACAGATTGGAAAGTTAACAAGACCCGCCGGAGCAGTGTCAAACTCGTCAAAGTTCGTTGGAATGCCAGACATCGTCCTGAGTTCACCTGGGAACGTGAGGACCGGATGAAAGAGAAATATCCCCACCTTTTTCCTAAGAACCCTGCATCTACAAGCAGAACTTAAATTTCGGGACGAAATTTATTTAACGGGGGGGAGAATGTGACAACCCGCACTAAACCAGGTATCCGTACGACTTAACTAATGAATAATTACTGCTTAATTACTGTGCTTGTTTGAACTAACTGATGAACTGCTACTTGATATCTGATACATGTACTTACTTGCATCATACTTTACTTATCGTCACTACATTATTTACGTGTTGAACCCTAGTGACAACCATGATGCACAAAAAGCACAGTAGCACTATAACGGATAACCTATTGAACATGCTGATAAAGCCAGCATCAGGCAAACACTGCCTCTAAGGCCTGTAAGAGCCTGAAATATCTTGCTACACTAGTGGTGAGTGTAGGGATACAAGGGTTGTAGAACTGCGTCTCTAGGAATAAGTCACAATGACTGGATGTGCCTAAAACGTACTCTAAGTACAAAACACAGCACTTTACACAATAATTCAGTTTTTAGCTAACTAATAAAGTGCCAAAACATGAGAAAAATATTACTAGACACTTTCCAAAGTGTCAGGAATGAGTAGTGTCACTAAAAAGAGTAATAACGACACTTTAAAGCTTTAGTAACGCTTTAACGGATTACTATCCAACCAAACAACCGGACTTTACCCGGAACATGAAAATATTGTTATTTTCATTACTTATCTTTTTCTGAGCCAGTTAGGGTCCCTGAGTACCCTAACACCCATTGTAACACACTATACACAAGTAACCAAGTTAAACACTTAACTTAACTTAATTATCTAACTAATACTTAACCTATGGTTGAAATGGAATCGGATTAGACCCCCCCCCCCAACCGAATCGGTCACATAGTGACCACCCCATTGTACTTGTTGATTATTTAATTCCCTAATGCTTAATATCTAGGGGGCACATTAACCCTTGGATAATTGTCATTAACTTTGCCTATAAGTTTAAGGTTTAACACATGAGATCATTCACACTTCACAAACCCAACAACTCTCTATCTCTCTTTCCCTTTGGCTCTCGGCCGAACCCACACCCACCCATCCATCATATTTTCGATCTTGTTCATCACATTCCAACATCATACAAGTGTCGAGGGTCGTATACAAGGAGCCTTGGTGCAAGCGGAACGCGAAGGACCTCTCTACTTAGCTTTTATCCACCTCTTTTGCGCGTAGATTCTTCCCTAGCCTCGAGCTAGAGGTATAATGCTTAAAACGTCTTCTTGAACTAATCTAAAGTGGTTAAAAGGATTTTTATCGGTTAAAACTCGTTAACATGCAAAATGATGCTTTAAAGTTTACTTAAAACACTAAAAATGGTGGTTAATAACACATAAGTTGTGTAAATGTTGTAGTATTCGAAATGTATGATTATTTAGACCCGATCTACGATCGTGGTAGCTCGGATCACCATTTAACCCGATGTAGTCATGTTCTTGGATCATGACATAAGGTTATGTTAGAAGATACAAGGGTTAAAAGGTGAAACTCTACCACGCATGAGACATGAACTTGTGTAAAAGTATTTTTACTTGCAAAATAGTGTTTAAAACTAGCAGATCTACGTATCTGCAAGTGGTATTTTCAAAGGACCAAGCGTTAAAGAAATCATGTTTTCTAAAAGACGGATCTCACAATAACAAGAATGATATTTAGAACACACAAGTGTGTAAACACTTGTGTAACACAAGTTTCAACAAAATAACTATCTTTGTAAAAATGGACAAGAAGTTGTAAAGACGGAACTTCTCTAAAAACAAGACCTTTACGAAACCGGATTTATTTATATAAAGATCCACTAAAGGTCATGAGATTTACCTCATATTTTCAGAAAAAAACTACAAGTTCATGTAATATATGAAATTTGTATATTTTGACTAGTCAAAATGTTGAAATATTGTTTGATGACGTTGAGAAGATTGTTGGTTTGATTTGTAAAAGAAAATGATACGCTTGAAAGCGTGGCCACCTCCAGTTACAGAGGAAACTCTGGCGAAATTTTTCTAACAACCTAACACTTAGAACTATTTACACTACAAGTGTTAGAATTATTTTTAGACATGCTTTCGAAACATAAATTTCGCCATGACTTTATTTACTAAATATTCGGAGGTGGGATTTTCACACACTGTTTATGATTATTTTGTGGAAATACATAAATATTATTTTTAGAGTAAAAATAATATCTACGAACGTTAACGAATCCAAATTAATACGAACGCTTTCACCATAAATATATAAGTTACATCGGTAATTATATTACCACTCGATTGTTAAAACGTAACTTACGCACTTACGGAAATATTTATGAACGCGTATTTTAACAACGTATTATTGGAGGAAAATTATGTGAAATGAAAATATAATATTTTGAGAAAATACTTATATTTTGGAATTGGAAATATATATATATATTAAGTGAGACTTAATGATATAATTTGAACGCACATGTATTGAATCCCCCATCCTTGGGAAGGAGATTAACTACCAAGTATATACAGAATGTAAACACGAAATAGTTGTCTAACTATTTCCCAAAGACTTAAACTATAAAGCTAAGGCACGGCCGTCCGTCTAATAGAATTAGCACTTGTAGGTCGTCGCACAGCTGCCTGATTTGGAGTACTTGGTAGAGACGCACCGACTATGAGTTCATGTCCCCCTTTTCCCTAACTGTTTTCAGTTTTTCTTAACTGCGGGGGTGAAATACATGTTACTTTGATTACAAGTACTTTATACATGGTATGGTTAGCGTAAGGAGGTTTACTACTTCGATCACGTGAGTGGGTAGGCAGAAACCCCGAGGGACGTAAGCGGTAGATCTATCTGGGTGTAGCGAGCCCAACTCTAGGCCCAACAGAACGGACCTCTAAGAGGCCCAACAGAACGGACCTTGAGTGACTTTGTACCCGACGCGAAATCTGCTAGGTTGAGTCTTCCTACTTGCACTTCACACATGCTAATGGTCTTGCAAACCATTGGTGATCTCTTTTCCTTACACTGCTACATACCAGGGAACTTTTATACTTACAAGTGTTTTACATACTCACTTACACATGAACTCGCTCAACATTATTGTTGAATTTTCAACTTACATGTATTTCAGGAAATTAACGGATCTGGCACGGTATGGCACGTTTTCCCGCTGCATTAGTTACGAGATCATCCGGGTTTGGGGAATGTGACTCTTTCCTGGACAAGTCACAGTCCTTAAACTGTGTTTACGTCATGTTGATGTTTGTGTTTGTTGAACAATGTCATTAGGAGGTGTTTCCGTTAAGACAATATTGTTGTAATTGGTTTTCAAAACTTAATCTATGGATGATCTTGCATGATTTTATTTCATATAGCTTTGTTATGATTAAGCTATGGTATTAAGAAGTCACACCAAAATTAACCACGCTTCCGCAAAGCCAGGGTGTGACAGGGCATGCCACGTTTGTTCCTTTTCTTGTATTTATGTTAGATTTAGCTGCCTTTTTGCTTCTTTTGTTAATTTGAGCTCATTTAATCCTGAAAATACAAAAGGAAGACAAAAGCACACTTTTTCCAACATTAGTACTAAAAAGGGTTAGTTTTATGCCACAATTGATGTAATTTATATGTTGCATTTTGCACACATCACTCATCAATTGGTGAAGAAGTAAAATGAGCATAAGGTGCAGACTGAGGTATGTGAGGGAAAGCTGCTGAAACATGAGGGTCATGGCTAGGCTGCTGGCTAGAAGTGCCTTCCCCTGGACGGGGTGCGGGTATATCCTGCAAGAAAACAATAGGCAGGTCGACTCGGTGTACATCAGACTCCTGAAGTGTCCTCCCTAGTAGAGTCTCTAGGTGAAAAGGAGCAACATCAACAGGTGCGGGTGCAAGTGGGGGAGTGACTGGCTCAATAACAGGAGGGTCAACGGGTGTAGGAACTGGATCCGGTAAAAGTGGTGCAATGTCAGGTATGCCAAATGGAATAGGGTCATGATCAGGCAAGGACTCAGGAGCAGGTATCGGCTCGGGATCAGCGGGTGCATCAACAGGCTGATCGACAGGAATAAAATCAGGCTCAAGTCCAGGCTCAATGTCATGTGGAGGAGACGGTGCAGCTGACATGGCTGTATCATCATCAGTATCAGTGGCGTAACGTCGCAAACCAACTGCCTGTAAGGCGGAAGATATCACAGACGCAAAAGAATCTGAGACAGAGTGTAAGCTAGAATCAGAAGAAATCTCAATAACGGGAATCCCCAGAAGTGGAATATCAACAACGTCCTCATCGAGCTCTCCATCACCAAGAGCATCATCAGGGGGACCATCAACAAACGAATCAAAATCATCGTCAAAAAGATCATCGAATGGCCAATCCTCAGGATGAATGACCACTAAAGGAACAGGGGCGAGGATCGGTGCCACAATGTGCTCACCATCTGGATGACCGATAATAAGATGATCGTGGACAGGAATGGGAATAACAAACGGATCCTCGTCTGGGATACCATCAGCAATCGGTAAATCATCTCCGAAATCGGGCAGCCCAAATGGCTGAAAATCGTCATCGTCGTAAGACATCATCTCCGGGTCACTCTCTGTATCAGAAGTAAAGATCTCTGGCTCAGGGACAATCTCATCATCAGAAATAATAGCCATAGGATCATGGTCATCGGACAATCCGCTATCAGATGACGACATGGTATCTGTAATATAACAATCACCACATATGCACATATATTAACTACTAACATTAAGCATGTAATCAATGACAACGTAATCATGTGATCATGTATCCTTCCTAGTCTCCCAGAATAAACCACCCAGTCTCCCAGACTGAACCACCCAGTCGCCCAGACTGAACCATCCAGTCTCCCAGACTAAACCACCTAGTCTCCCAGACTAAACCTACTGGTCTCTCAGACTAAACCACCTAGTCTCTCAGACTGAACCACCCAGTCTCCCAGACTAAACCTCTTAGTCTCCTAGACTAAACCACCTGGTCTCTCAGACTGAACCACAAACATAAACCTTGAAATGTGTTTCGTGTCTTTTTGTTTGTAAAAATGTTTGTTTTCCTGGATCTGGGCGTTTCGTGTATGCAATGAAAACATGTTGTGAAAACATTTTCGTGAGAGCCCTAAGGATTGTAGTCTAGACTCGAGAAGGAATCCTAGTTCGTTACAATCGAAGCTCTGATACCAAACTGTCACACCCTATCTTTTGCGGAAGCGTGATTATGTGTGACTTTCTTAATATCATTGCATTGAATCATAACAACCGCTAAATGATAAAACCCACGATGATCATCCATAAGTTTAGAAACATAACAACATCATTGTTTTAAGTCATAGAAATTCAAATTCGAGTAAAAACCATGCAACTTGTTTAAGAGTTCACAAAGACTCGACAAAAGACATTAAATAAAACCAAGATTTGGAAGACGTGTCTCGTTCAGGATAAGACACACTAATCAAACCCTAAGACCATGGATGACATCTTTTATTCTTAAACCACACTTGGAACTTCTGAACGCCCGCCAGATCCACATCTAATTCCCTGAAATACATGTAGTGTAACACCTCGAAAATTCACGTCCTATAATGTGTTGACACGTGTCATATGTTTGAACGTGTGAAAGAATGTTATAAAAGGATTAAAGTTGACAACCATAGAAAGTATGTGAATATACGAGTTCTAAACGTCAACAGTGAATAAATATATTGTACATTAATCCTACATGATGCTCATACCTTCAAATGAATAAATCATGGGTCATACGAAGCTAAATATGAAAGAAAGTGAGAGATTACAAACTACAGGGGTCAAATGTGTCAACATGTTTAAGTTATACCTCTGAGTGATCTTTTGACAAACCCGAAGCTTTGTAACGGTTAATTATGCTCACAAGAACGCACGATATAAATTTCATAAAGTTTCGTTATCGTATGAGGAAGTTATGATTAAATTCGTATGCGAGGGGTTAAAAGCGTCAACGTTGAAATCTATGACTTTTCGGGTAATCAAAAGTTAACCAAGGACTTAACAAAGTTGGTATAAGTCTTGAAGCCCTTAGAATTCAATTTAGAGGGCCCAAAGTGCAAGAAATAAAGTAAAAATCAAGTTTGGAAGTCCAGGGGTCAAAACTGTCAACATTTGAAAGATTCCTTGTGCTGGCCAAGGGCTTGCGCACCTCAACACTGTGGGCGTTACGGTGCGCAAGCATGTCCCAGATGCAGAAAAACCCACAGGTGGCTGTTATAACACCTTAACCGACTTACCTTGCCATTTATCAATACCATGGGCTTCCTATACTGGTTTTTAGACACTAGAGGGCACTTGCAAACATCCATGAACATTTATAGACTTACATGTCAACAATCAAATGAGTTTTGATCAATATATGAAGTCCCACAAAGTTGCAACTTTGTGTTCATTCATTCCTTCCAACATCTGAGCATTTCTGGAGCACAAGGACCATCCTCAAGCATTCCAAATCGTTCATAGGACTTGTGTAAGTATCCTCAACCTTCCTTGTTTAAGTTTTGCTTAGTTTATAGCCTTTAAGTCAAACCGTCGTAATTAACGGTTGACTTATTAATTAATCGCTAATGGTCCAGCGATTAGGCAAACTTAAGGTAGTTATAAGTTGGTAATTATGTGGGCTTTAAACCCTTAAAAGGGCACCCACCGATTCCCATCCTAACTAGGTCATTTGTCGAGTCAAAGGTGATTAGAAAAAAGTCAACAGAAATGCTAAACTTTGATTTAACGCATAACTAACAATGTAAAAGGCGTGTAACCTATTTTAACACTCATATAACTTGGTAATAAGGATAAGAACTTGTATAAGCTTGTTTGATTCGAAAACTTTCTGTTTTGGATCGATTCGGAACCGAAAGGCGCATAGTTTGACTTTTGCCTTGACTTCGGTTCTGACCCGATTTTGATAGGTTTAGACATGCCTTAAAGTTCCATTAGGACCTAGTTACATGATTTCATAACCCTCTGCGTTTATACCACACGAATCCCTAATTGTCCGACGTTTCCGTTAATTGCTTAAATATGGACCATAATGCCCTTATGACTATAAAAGGAGAATTTTGGAAATGTGAAAAGACAATAATCTTTGCTACTGATTAATATGCATGTGCGTAAATTTTCACATCAATTGGAGGTCTAGATTAGGAGTTATGCTCAATGACGTAATTAGAAAGCTTTTTATTAGTTAAACAGCGTCATTAGCGTAAAGCCTATCTAAACCCAGTTTTTGACACCAAACCTTTTACTCACTGATGTAATATAATATTTTGGGATTTTTGAAGATTTTTAATTATTTTTAAACTGATCATAAGCTAGGATTAGTCCCTTGATTCGGTAAATACCGATTATACCCTTTTCGGCCATAAAATGAGTTTTAGAAGTCCTTTTGCTACCAATCCAATTGCTACTGATTTTAAATAATAAATGAAGTGTTTTGAACCTTATGAACTGACCTGGAAACTCAGATTCCTATTTTAACCCGTAAATCGCTTAAAACGACTTTATAAGCGTATTAAACGCATAGTAAGGGTTTAAAACCATTTTGTCACAAAGGACTTAACACCAACTGATATGACCTGTTAAGATAAGTCATTTTACTGATTAATTCAGACCCGAATCATAGAAGCTTAATTAATCCCTTTTATAATCTTTAAAATGACCAAAATACCCCTACGGGGCTTAATTATAGGTTAAACTCGTTTTGGGCATAATGGAAGGTATCCTACTGATATCACAAAATATTTAAGGCATGTTAACTTAGGAAACCTGTTTAGGACTCTTATGGTTACCCGTTACGCTTCGTGCGCGTTCGGTTCGGTTTATGTAACTAGTTTACATAAATTAGCCGAAACGGGTCAAACCTTATCGGTTTTATCTCGAAATCCAGAATGTGTATAATATACCCATGTTAAGCAAGTCTTCAAACTTGTAGGGTCTAAATCACACTCTATCCAGTCTTCGCTTAATCGTGCGTACGAACCGTATCTTTAAAACTAACCAGTCTAAGCTTAAGCTTAACTAAAGACCCGTTAGGATTCTAATACGTTATTATAAACCTTCATTCCAGATTAGGAGGACCAGTAAAAGCTACTAGCATTTGCTTATTGTGATTATTACTTTGCTCAGGTAAATACTTTTAACTTATTTCCCCTTATACGAGCTTGGGGTACGGTATATAAAATACCGCTTGGTCGGGCATTCGACCTTAATCGATTGGTGGTTAAGTATTATCGAGATGACCCGTTTAAATTGTTTTATTTTCTTAAAGCCTTTGGGGGGTTAATGACCATGTCCCGGATATCCTTGGCATCATTTTACGAAATGGCCACGACCTCAGCACGGGGCGTAGGCGTACCCCCATCGGTGTCTCATATAATTTATGTGGTGTGTCTATTGATCTTTAACCCGGCACGATCCGGGCTACTGAACGCATAAGGAACATGTAATTCTTTTACAAGTTTATGTATTTAATAATTATCCCAAGTTATAAAATGTTTATGCCATGTGCATCCAAATCAAATTTATATCATTTTTAAAATAAGTCAGTTGATTGTATTTACCAGTGTAAACTGACATATTTTCCCAAAAAGATTAAATGCAGGTACTAAGCGTAATAGGCTGGATTCTCTCCTTAGCATCAATAAAGAGTCTCGCAAGCTTAAGATGCCTATCGTCTATTGAACTACTGTTTCCTATTTATTTTGATCCGTCGGTGGATAAACTTTCAACTGTTTGTTATACATGATATTACAATATTTTATTCGGTTGAATTATATCTTTCAATTGCTTCCGCTGTGCATTTAAATATTGTGTTGTTTGACTATTATGTTGCCAACCACGTCACGATACTCCCCACCGGGCCCACCGGTGACACGTGGAAATCGGGGTGTGACAGGTTGGTATCAGAGCCAACGTTGAGTGAATTAAACACTAGCCTTTTTGTGTTTAATCTCAATGACACAATTGCACATTCCAAAATCTTCGAGTCTAGACAAAGAACTTAGGAATAATCCAAAATGTTTTTATTTTATTTTATTTTTAACTTTGTCCTTTATTTTTCCTTGTTGTTACCTTTGTATATATTGGCAGGTTTAACAATGCCACCAAGATTCAGACGAGGAGAACGAGGAAAAGGGCCAATCAGCGCCCCTAACGACCACGAGGCCAGGCCTTCGCACTGGTGAACTCCTTCTTCTACAAGGAGTGCCGATCCGCGAGAACCTTGGAGGACTTATGAGGAGCCTGCCAGACAATCTACGTCGCATAGCTCAACACCTCCATATCATCACTCCTATGGGTCTCAGTCCGAGAATGAGCCCAACAACCCGCAACCTTCATACATACCTCTACAGCGATCCTTATCACACCATTCCTTCGGCGACCCTACTCCTGTCTTTCAGGGCCGGTTTAACCCGGCAGAATACCTACCAGAACAAGTGGGCTTTAACCCACTAGGACCGGAGGATCACTTTTCCGGTGATCAAGTGATGGACATGGACGAGGACACAGATCCCGTCGAGCCTGCAACCGGAACCCCGAACCATCCTGTTGAGATCTCTGATGGTTCGTCTTTTCACGGATCACCATACCAAGGTCCGGATAGTTACCAGGCACGATTCAACCGGTGTGAGTGGTACTTTACACCATCTCACCATTCATCGCCTCACTAGTAGCAGCAACAGCAGCAGCAGGATCCCTCTGGGGATCCATGTTTCGTGGCAATCACGCCACCACCTCCACCGCCGCCAGTTAATCTAGCGCCTCCAGAACCACCAAGACGTAGGAGGACAGGCGCACGGATGTCAGCACGAGGAGGGGATTTTCATTTCAGCACCCCTCAACACTCTAGTGGCAGCCACTACCCGCCACTATATGAAGATCCACAGATGGGTGGACCTTCAGTTCCAGTGTCGGAGGTGAATTCGGCACCTGTTGCGCCGTAACCAACGGGTTTTAGTAACCCTATCCCTGCATATACTGGTCCAGCAGCTTACAATCCATACGGACCGCCGGCATACACTAACTATAACTATGCTGAGGATCCTTATGGAACCCCTTGGGGAATGGGATACCCAACTCGTGGGTATCAAGTACCTGCTCAGCCACCATTACAGCACCAGCCACCACGGTTTTCCCCACCGGAGCAGGAGGATCTCCGTCAAAGGCTGGAAAGGGTTGAACGAGACTTCCAGAGAGAACGTAGGAAGAATCAGGGATTCATGAGTGCCTTACAAGTTTGCTGAAAGGAAAGAAGAAACGGGATCGTTAAATCCCAATATGTATTATTGTATTTCCTTGTTTAAATCAAGTCCCTGCGTGGACACTTATTTATGTGTGTATGTAGTCCCTGTGTGGACATCTATCTTTGTACTTAGTCCCTACGAGGACTTGTCTCTATTAGTCCCTGCGTGGACATTTATTTTTGTAAACAGTCCCTGCGAGGACTTGTATTATCGGTATAGCTCCTGCGTGGGCAAGTGTTTAAGTGAAAAGTCCCGTTTAGGGCAAAGTGTACTACTTTTAAATTTTAATGGAATGTTAAGTTTGAAAATTTTATTTCTGTCATTTATGCATTTATATATATTATACGTGAAATAAATAAATCAAGAATCATTCCTTTTAAATAAGAATCTTAAAGGTATAGCCTAGCCTACATGTCGTTATAAGACTTGGCCAAGATGGTAAGACCTATATAAAAGATTCAAATCCCTGTTAACATCTGAAAACATGTTAACGCTCCTGGCAGATGTGATCCGTCAAAATCACACACGTCATTCTTATAATAGGATTCTTCAAAAGATTCCTAACCTAAACTAATGATCTATAGATCATGGGTTTAAATCATCAATAAAGATGATCAGTTCTTTTTACCATCCATTGGTAATATAATGCCTACGGGCCCTTCTCATTTTCATATGAGACAAAAGACAGTAATAGTCTGTGACCCTGTCTGATAAAGGTAATGAACTATGTTCAAACCTTCATGCCTTGATTCTCTGAAATCATGGCTTATAATTTAAAAATGTCCTTGGGACTAGGCCTTTTGTGCTACTAATAAAACTGTTATTGTTTTATAATTAGGATAAATTATAATAGAAATCCTAAATAAATGTGAGTAATAAATTAACCTTATATGGTCTACGTTTACCACGGTTAATAAATTGCCATAAAAGACAATTCTATAATAAACTCACCAATAAATTATTGTCAATATGTAACAGTTCAAGCTACATGGCCGACTCAAACGAGATCAACAATCACCCAAGGAGAGAGCATGATAATGCCCGAGTAAATGTAGCGGGTGCAGAATTACAGGCAATGATAGATAATGCCGTAAATCGAGCTTTGGATAGACAACTCCATGATTCCAGTGGTACCCATACAAGGACCCGATCTGCACCACACTCTAGAACACCCTCCAGGACCCACACTACCCACAACAGTAATTCTCACCACTCATCAAACCAGAGGAGTGCTCCATCCCAAAGAGTCGTACCGAATCAAGAACCCCGTAATAAGGGTTGCTCCTATAAGTACTTCGTTTCGTGCAAACCCAGGGATTTCACTGGGGAAAAAGGAGCTGTAGATTGCATGACTTGGTTGGACGAGATGGATACGGTAGTGGATATCAGTGGTTGCGATAATAGGGATATTGTGAAATTTGTGTCTCTGTCTTTCAAGGGTGAAGCATTAGCTTGGTGGAGATCTTTGATCCAAGCTACGGGGAAAATCCCGTTGTACAATATGACCTGGGAACAGTTCATGTCAGTGATCAAGGAAAACTACTGCCCTCGGCATGAGGTTGAGAAAATTGAAGCTGACTTCTTGTCGCTGGTCATGAGAAACCTAGACTATCAGGCCTACCTTACCAGTTTCAACACCTTGTCAAGGTTGGTTCCATATTTGGTAACCCTGGAACCCAAACGTATAGCTCGATTCATTGGGGGTTTGGCCCCAGAAATCAAGGCAAGTGTGAAGGCCTCCAGACCAGCTACCTTTCGGTCTGCAGGGGACATATCATTGTCTCTTACCTTGGATTCGGTCAGGCTGAGATCGCAGAGGAACACCGATACCGAAAAGAGGAAGTGTGAGGATGACAACTCACGACGTACAGACAAGAAGCATAAAGGAAACAATGACCACAAGAAGGGGTCAGGATCTAGGAAGGATGGTCAGCAGTCGGGAGAAAAACCCAGATGTAAAATCTGCAAGAGACAGCACTTCGCGAAGTGCAGGTATGAATCGAACTCGCATTCACAATCAAAAACTTTTGCATGTGGGTTATGCAAGTCCAATGAACACAAGACCTTGGATTCCAAAAAGATGAAGGATGCGACCTGCTACGGTTGCAACGAAAAGGGGCACATAAAGACAAATTGCCCAAAGTTTGCAAAGAAAGCTAAAGAAGGAAAGAAGACCAATGCTAGGGTCTTCAGGATGGATGCTAGGGAAGCCATCCAAGACGATAGTGTGATAACAGGTACCTTCCTCGTAAATGATGTTTATGCGAGAGTGTTATTTGATTCAGGCGCTGATAAGTCGTTCGTAGATAATAAGTTTTGTGAATTGTTGAAATTACTTGTTAAGACCTTAAGTGTGAAGTATGAGGTGGAACTGGCAGATGGCACTTTAGAAACCACCTCAACCATATTAGATGGATGTTTCATATCCATTAAGAACCACTCTTTTCCTTTGTCCCTACTTCCTTTGAAACTAGCCGGTTTCGACATAGTTTTGGGTATGGACTGGTTATCTCATAACCAGGCCCAGATTGTTTGCAATAAGAAGCAAGTGGTGATCAAGACTCCGTCTGGCGAATCACTTACTATCCAGGGAGATACCCAGTATGGGCTGCCTGAGCAAATGTCTATGCTCAAGGACTCTAAGTGTTTGAAGAAGGGTTGTGTCATCTACATGGCACAAGTGATTATTGATGAGCCGAAGCCCAAGATTGGGGATATCCCCGTCATTTCTGAATACCCTGAAGTTTTTCCTGAAGAACTACCTGGTTTGCCACCAGATAGGCAAGTAGAATTCAGAATTGACATTATTCCTGGATTAGCACCAGTAGCAAGGGCGCCTTATAGATTGGAACCATCAGAGATGAAGGAATTGAGAACGCAGTTAGATGATTTGCTAGCCAAAGGTTTCATCAAACCTAGTTCGTCTCCTTGGAGAGCACCAGTTTTATTTGTCAAGAAGAAGGATGGATCGATGCGTCTGTGCATCGACTACCGTGAGCTTAATAAGGTCACTATCAAGAATAGGCATCCTTTGCCCAGAATCGACGATCTGTTCAATCAACTTCAAGGGGCAAGTTTCTTCTCTAAGATTGACTTAAGGTCAGGCTATCACCAACTGAAGGTTAGAGATGAAGACGTACACAAGACTGCATTTAGGACTCGTTATGGTCATTACGAGTTCCTAGTGATGCCTTTTGGGCTCACTAATGCACCTGCCGCGTTCATAGATCTCATGAATCGCGTTTGCAAGCAATACTTAGATAAATTCGTCATCGTTTTCATCGACGACATTCTCATCTACTCAAAGAACCAAGCTGACCATGAGAAGCATCTTCATTGCATTCTGGAACTACTTCATAGAGAAAAGCTCTATGCCAAGTTCTCAAAGTGTGAATTCTGGCTTTGAGAAGTCCAATTTCTTGGACATGTTGTTAGTGAGCGTGGTATCCAAGTAGATCCCGCTAAAGTTGAAGCTGTCATGAATTGGCAAGAGCCAAAGACGCCTACAGAAATTCGTAGCTTCCTAGGTTTGGCAGGATACTATAGGCGATTCATTGAAAACTTCTCAAGGATTGCTGCACCCCTGACTTCACTGACGCGTAAGAAGATTAAGTTTGACTGGGGTCCTAAGCAGCAGGAATCCTTCGATATTCTGAAACAAAAGTTGAGCAATGCTCCAGTACTGACATTGCCTGACGGAATCGAGGAGTTTGTAGTTTATTGTGATGCATCACACACCGGGATGGGATGTGTGCTTATGCAGAAAGGCAAAGTCATTGCCTATGCCTCACGCCAGTTAAAGGTGCACGAAAAGAATTACACCACCCATGACTTGGAGTTGGGTGCCGTCGTATTCGCACTAAAACTTTGGAGGCACTACTTATATGGAATCAAATGTGTGATCTATTCTGATCACAAGAGCCTCCAACATCTGTTCAATCAGAAGGACTTGAACATGAGGCAACGCCGTTGGATGGAAACTCTGAATGATTACGATTGTGAAATAAGATACCATCCCGGCAAGGCGAATGTAGTCGCCGATGCCTTGAGTAGGAAGGAAAAAGTGAAACCGATAAGAATCAATGCCAAGAGCATTGAGGTTAGGAATAGCTTGAATGAAAGGTTGTTAGCTGCACAAGAAGAAGCTATGTTGGAAGCTAACTACCCTAACGAAAAGCTTGGGGTAAACGAAGAACAGTTATCTCAGGGCAAGGATGGAATTCTGAGATTAAATGGATGAATATGGGTTCCTATTCATGGAGGACTTCGGGATGTTATCCTCCAGGAAGCCCATAGCTCTAAATATTCCGTTCATCCTGGAGCTGATAAGATGTACCAGGATCTAAGGGCAAATTTTTGGTGGATAGGCTTAAAGAAGTCTGTAGCTACCTATGTCGCTAAATGCTTGACATGTGCGCAAGTAAAAGCAGAACATCAAAAGCCGTCAGGTTTGCTACAACAGCCTGAACTTCCTACTTGGAAGTGGGAAATGGTAACTATGGATTTTATCACCAAGTTACCTAAGACAAGGAAAGGAAATGATACCATATGGGTAATCGTAGACAGACTGACTAAGTCAGCACATTTCCTGCCCATTAAGGAGACTTACAGCTCTGACATGTTAGCCCAGTTATACGTGGATAAGATTGTAGCTTTGCATGGCATACCTGTGTCTATTATCTCTGACAGAGATACTAGATACACGTCACATTTTTGGAAAAGTTTCCAACAATCTTTGAGCACACGTTTGAATTTTAGTACGGCTTACCATCCTCAGACGGACGGCCAGAGTGAGCGTACTATTCAAACGTTGGAAGACATGTTTCGTGCAAGTGTGATTGACCTGGGTGGTAGTTGGGATAAGCACCTACCATTAATCGAATTCTCCTACAACAATAGCTACCATACCAGCATTAAGGCTGCGCCTTTTGAGGCATTATACGGTAGAAAGTGTAGAACGCCAGTTTGTTGGGCGGAAGTTGGAGATGTCTAATTATCAGGACCAGAGATAGTCTTTGAAACGACGGACAAGATTGTCCAGATTCATGACCGTCTCAAAGCTGCCCGAGATAGGCAGAAGAGCTACGCAGATCCAAAGCGTAAATCTTTTCACTTCGAAGTAGGTGACAAAGTGTTGCTTAAAGTATCACCCTGGAAGGGAGTGATGCGATTTGGTAAGAAAGGCAAGCTAAGCCCGAGATACATAGGACCTTTCGAGGTCATCGAACGTGTCGGGTCAGTTGCCTATAAGTTAAACCTACCTGAAGAGCTCAGTAGTATACATAATGTATTTCACATCTGCAATCTGAAGAAGTGTTTCGCTGACGAATCACTGGTCATACCACATACAGATGTGCATATAGATGAGAGCTTAAAATTTGTGGAAAAACCATTATCGATTGAAGTGTGACAACCCTCACTAAACCAGGTATCCGTACGACTTAATTAATAATTAATTACTGCTTAATTACTGTGCTTGTTTGAAATTACTGATGAACTGCTACCTGATTTATGATACATACATACTCATGCATCACATTTTATACTGTCACTCTATTATTTATACACAACCGTCAGTGACAACCTTGATGCACAAAAGCACAGTGAGCACACTATACGGGATACCCAGTAAACATGCTGACATAGCCAGCATCAGACAGTTACTGTCTCTAAGGCCAGTATAAGCCGGGAATATATTACTACACTAGTAGGTAGTGTAGGGAGTTGAGGATTGTAAAACTGCGTCACTAGGTGATATTTATAGTGACCGGATGTGCCTAAAACGTACTTTAAGTACAAAATTCTGCACTTTAATATAAAAATTCAGCTTTTAAGCTAACTAGTAAAGTGCCGAAATATGAGAAAAATATTATTAGACACTTTCCAAAGTGTTGGTGAATTAATGGGTCACTAAAAATAATATTAACGACACTTTAAATATTTATTTAGGACATTAACGGATTAATATCCAACCGAACAACCGGACTTTACCCGGGACACTAAAAATATTGACATGACATTGTTTTTCCTTTTTCTGAGCCAGTTAGGGTCCCCGAATACCCTAACACCCGTTATAATAAATAACACACTAAATAACCTACCATGATTTCTAAATAAAATAACTAGTCACTTACCTTTTAGTTGAAATTCAACTAATTACCCCATCCCCTTTTCAACCCAACGAGTTGGTTTCCCATGTGGGGACACCCCACTAAACCTTTGATTAATTTAATCTTGTATGTTCCATATCTTGGAGACACTTTATCCCATGGTTAAAACACTAACAAGGTCTATAAGTAAGACCTTAGGATCACACTTTCACTTCATAAGCCACACAAAAAAAAAATTGTTCTTCTCTCCCTCCTTTGGAGACTCACGGCCGAGAGCTCACACACACCTACCCTCACTTTCAAATTTGGTTTTTGCTAAATCACATACATACAAGAGTGTTAGAGCTCATACGAGGAGACCCGGTGCCTACGGAATCGCAAGGACCTCACCACAACGCTATTAACCATCCGTTTTTCGTCTAGTTTCTTCCCTAGCCTCGAGCTAGTAGTAAGTTGCTTGAACCACCTTCTCGAACTATTTTAAAGTGGTTAATATGATTTGTAACGGTTAAAACTCGTAAACATACAAGATGACACACAAAAGTCTACTTAAAATGCTATAAATGTTGGTTAAAAGCGCATATGTTGTGTAAATCATGTAGTAATTGATTTGTGTGATTATTTGGACCCGATCTATGTTGTAGTAGCTCGGATCGTCATTTAACCCGGGTTGGTCACGATCATGGATCATGACATAAGGTTGTTTTGGAAGTAACAAGGGTTAAAGGACGAAACTCTACCACACATGAATCATGAACTTGTGTAAAAGCGATTTTGCTTGTGAAATAGTGTTTAAAACTAGTAGATCTACGGATCTACAAGTGGTATTTTCAAAGGACCAAGTGTCAAGAGAAAACATGCTTTTAAAGGCGGATCTTACACTAACACGAATGGTTTTTAGAACACACAAGTGTGTAAACACTTGTGTAACACAAGGTTTCGACAAAATATTTTTTTTTTTTTTTTTGAAAAAGATGACGAGAAGTTGTAAAGACGGAACTCCCCTAAAAACGAGGTTTTCACAAAATCGGATTGTTTTATATAAAGATCCACTAAAAATGATGGAAAAATACTACATATTTTGGAAAAACCACAAGTTCATGTATTTTTGCGATTTACATCTATTTTGACTAGTTTGATGGTTTGAATAATGCTTATTGATGATTGAGAAAATTGTTGAGTTGATTTGTTAAAGAAAATGATACGCTTGAAAGCGTGGCCACCTCCAGTTACAGAGGAAACTCTGGCGAAATTTTTCTAACAACCTAACACTTAGAACTATTTACACTACAAGTGTTAGAATTATTTTTGACATGTTTTCGAAATATGAATTTCGCCATGACTTTATTTACTAAATATTCGGAGGTGGGATTTTCACAAAATCTAACGTGATAAATATATATTTTTCACACACTGTTTATGATTATTTTGTGAAAATACATAGATATTATTTTTAGAGTAAAAATAATATTTACGAACGTTAACGAATCCAAAATAATACGAACGCGTATTTTAACAACATATTATTGGAGAAAAATTATGTGAAATGAGAATATAATATTTTTGAGAAAAATACTTATATTTTGGAATTGGAAAAATATATATTAAGTGAGACTTAATGATATAATTTGAACGCACATGTATTGAATCCCCCATCCTTGGGAAGGAAAATAACTACCAAGTATACAGAATGTAAACACGAGATAGTTGCCTAACTATTTCCCAGAAACTTAAACCATAAAGCTAAGGCACGGCCGTCCGTCTAATAGAGTTAGCACGTGTAGGTCGTCATACAGCTGATTGATTTGGAGGCATACTTGGTAGAGACGCACCACAGTGAGTTCATGTCCCCCTTTTTCTCTAACTGTTTTCAGCTTTCTTAACTGCGGGGGTGAAATACATGTTACTATGATTACGAATGTTTCTTACATGGTATGGTCAGCTAAGGGAGGAACTGTTAGGTTATGTGATTGGGTAGGTGAAACCTTAAGAACATTAGTCCTCGTAGTACGATCGAGGGATACGAGTGATAGGCCTATTTGAGCATAACAAACACCACCCATGCGCCCGCAGGTTGGACCATGTGGTGACCTTGTCTTAACACCACCCATGCGCCCGCAGGTTGGACCATGTGGTGACCCCGTCTTAACACCACCCATGCGCCCGCAGGTTGGACCATGTGGTGACCTTGTCTTAACACCACCCATGCGCCCGCAGGTTGGACCATGTGGTGACCCCGTCTTAACACCACCCATGCGCCCGCAGGTTGGACCATGTGGTGACCTTGTCCTATCCCCTCCCATGCGCCCGCAGGTTGGACCATGTGGATACACAATAACTGATATGTTTCCTTATTTGCTTTCATACCAGAGTTTACAAAACATTCATACTTGCTATGATTACAAAGGTTTATTCGCGCGCACATACCAAACACATGAACTCGCTCAACATTATTGTTGATTTTTCAACTTACATGTATTTCAGGGAATTAACGGATCTGGCGCGGTATGACACGTTTTCCCGCTGCACTAGTTACAAGGTCATCCGGGTTTGGGGAATGTGACTCTTTCCTGGACAAGTCACAATCCTTAAATTGTGTTTATGTCATGTTGATGTTTGTGATTGTTAAGACAATGTTGTTGTATTTGGTTTTCAAAACTTAATTAAATGGATGATCTTGCATGGTTTTATTTCATATAGCTTTGTTATGGTTAAGCTATGGTATTAAGAAGTCACACCAAATTAACCACGCTTCCGCAAAGCCAGGGTGTGACAGCTTGGTATCAGAGCTCTGATCATAGCGAACTAGGATTCTTTCTCAAGTCTAGACTATGATCACTAGGGCTCTCACGAAAACATTTTACTGCATACCACTTAAGTCCAGATCCAAAACTTTTTACAAACAAATGTTGAGCACATTTTATTATTTATAGGCTCAGCCTGGAGGGTTGAGGCTCGGTCTGGAGGATCGAGGCTCGGTCTAGGTGACCGAGGTAATTGAGCACGTTGATTTATTATAGGCTCAGCCTGGAGGGCTGAGGCTCGGTCTGGAGGATCGAGGCTCGGTCTAGGTGACCGAGGTAGTTGGCTAGTGAGGCTAGGAAGAGTAGGCTCAGTCATGAAGGCTGAGGCTCGGTCAAGGGGACCGAGGCTCGATCTAAGAGGTCGAGGTGGAGGATAGAGCAGTCTTAAAGACTGGGAGAAATTGGCTAGTGAGACTAGGAGAATTATTTGATTGACTAACATGTTTATATGATTATAAGATTGATTATCATACGTATATGTGTTTGTGTTACAAACGTCATGCTTTCATCATGTACTAGAAAGATGGACACTACGAATCCCATGGCCATAGTATCAGACGACATAATTTCATCGAAGCACGAGGTGTACATTTCCGATACTACCGGCACAGACAATGACGACTTTCAGCCCTTTGTGCGCTGCCTGAAGTTGTAGCAGAGCCTACCGATGGCCATCTTGTTGGGAAATTGCCCCTCGCGGTGATCCCTGCTCCTGTGCCCTTGCCGCTTATCCTGTTGATGATATGCCCTCCCAACGTGGCCTCTGACGACGATAACGATCTACTGGAGGAGGACCCATTCGAGGGCAGGGCCCTATTGCTGCTGGTATTAGACTACTGCAAGCGGACGCTCCTGTAGGGGAAACTCATGTCCATTCCCCTATCCCAGACTCATTTGAGTTTCTGACATCCGCATCTTCGCGCATACAGGGAATGCAGCACCACTCACACGACGCCGACCCTGATATGGCATCATCAGCTGCACCGGATCCCGCCCACAGCTTTGAGTTGATCACGATATTGAGGTTGATCCTGCTTTTCCATCTGGTTTTGATCCAGACCATGACCTTGAGTTCATACACTTAGACCAGCCCTTGGAGGATCCTGTAACCCCCTGTGTTTGTTGATCCAGCTAATCCTGAGATGGAGTTTTTCATCCGGAGCCGGCCGTGGCCCCTGAGCCAGGCGCTGCTCCTGGCCCCGCATTAGAGCATGACCCTGTTCATGCCAATGCACCTACTGCTGCTCCTTGATTGATCATCTGCTTGGACGAGAGAAAATTTGGGGTAACTGTGCAAGACAATTTATTATTACGGGGGCCCACGTAATAACGATTTGTAGTGCACAGGAATCCTGGTGGACTCTGCGGGTCAAGCTAATGATAACCAATGCAGGAGGAAATAACTTAAACACGAATGACCAAGGCGATGTAGCCTCGAGTTCATTCTATTACGAGCAACAAGCTAAATTGGTAAGCCTATGTGAAGGCTCAGAAATTTACTTCCCCACTCATATAGTGAGTATATTTGCGTGTGAAATTGGGTAATTACATGATGGCTTATGTTGCTATATACACCTCATAGACAATTGAAACGTTGTCTAACCCGCTTCACACCACTTCGACAAAAGGGAATGTCACCCAGACGTGACACAAACACCAGTACGTTGCCAAGGACAGAAGTCGAGCTGCAAGAACGCATCTCACAGATAAATGCACGACATGAAGCCCTCCACTCTAAGTACAACGATGGCATTACTGGAAATAACCCTCCAACTGGCTGCACCTATAAACAGTTCCTGAACTGCAAGCCTTTGAACTTTGACGGAACAGGAGGCGCCGTTGCATTTGTTCGTTGGTCCGAAAAGACCGACTCCATTCTAAGAATGAGTAACTGTTCGCCCCAACAGAGTGTTACCTATATCTCGGGGATATTTCTAGATGGCACACTCTCTTAATGGAACCTCCAGGTTCAGACACTTGGCACAGACGCTGCTTATGCACTGAGCTGGGACGAGCTTAAGGAAACGATTGAGAAGAAATGTTGTTTTAGGACTGGAATTTAGAAGCTTGAGGTGGAGTTCGGGAATTTGAAAATGGACGAACCAGAAATTCCTGAACTTGTCCAGCGATCGCACGACTTATCTAGGGTCGCCCCCCCCCCCCCCTACTTAGTCAAACCGGAGTTCAAAAGGATTGAACGATTTATTTGGACACTTGCACCCCAGATCAGGGGTATGGTTACTACCTCAAAGCCCTCAACCATTGCAGAAGCTATCAATATGGGTGATCTATTTATAACATGAGATGTTATGTGATTGATAACATGAGATGTTGTGTGTTGATATTGTTGTATACTTATGTACACTCTACTTATTATGACCTAACCTACGTGAATCATCATTTAGAAGATGCCTCCAAGACGGGATGTACGCATACCCACCAACGAGGCAGAACTACAGGGAATCATTGATGCAGTCATCGCACAATACGAGGCCCATCACTCCGAGCGCAACGGAGGAACCTCAGGAAATAACCCACCCAACGGCTGCACTTACAAGCAGTTCTTAGGCTGCCAGCCCCTACATTTTGACGGCACTGGGGGTGCCGTAACCTTCGTATGCTGGATTGAGAAGACGGACACTGTTTTGCGTGCGAGCAAATGCGCCCCAAGAGATCAGGTCACGTACATTTCCGGGATGTTCCGAGATGGGGCTCTGTCATGGTGGAAACTTCAGGTTCAGACAATGGGCGAGGCTGCCGCGTATGCTCTATCATGGGACGAACTGAAAGAGCTAATGCATAAAAAGTACTGTTCGAGAACAGAAAGCCAGAAGGTAGAAACTGAGTTCTGGAACTTGAAGATGGAAGGTCCAAAAATAGCTGAGTATGTGGAGAAGTTCCAAGTTCTATCGCGTATCGTTCCTTACATGGTAGATCCGGAGTTTAAGAGGATTGAGCATTTCATTTGGGGATTGGCACCCCAAATCATAAGTATGGTAACCTCCTCCAAGCCTGCGACAATCACTGAGGCCATCAATCTAAGTATAGCCTTGACGGAAGAGGCAATCAGGATGAACAAATTTTCAACCTCTGAGGAGAAGAAGGAGACTCATGTAGAGTCATCTGGGGACAACAAGAGGAAGTTGGCAAATTTCAAACAGGGTACCCAGTCGAGTAGCAACGACAAGGCCAAAAAGAGAAAAGAGTACACGGGTATCCTACCAAAGTGCGACAACTGTCGACGATCCCATAACGGGCGGTGTAGATATGGAAAATGTGGTAACTGTGGCAAGGTGGGACATGTCAAGGAAACGTGTCGGCAAGGTACTAAACATGGAAATAGAGGTCAAGATGGTAACGGAAATCGCAGAGGAAATAACGACGACAACAACTATCAAGGCGGGGAAGCTGACGATCAAGACTGTGGCCAAGCATGTTTTAATTGCGGTGATGTGGGGCATTTCAGGAAGTATTGCCCTAAGAACACTCAGGCACGTGGATGAAAGCTCAACAGCGGGGATAGAATCCAAGCGCGGATATCGGTACGTCTCATAATAGTCAATGTTATGCTCTTTTTGACAGTATTGTCAAATTTTAGCTTCAGAAAATATAGTTGTTTTAGTAGTAAGTAACCTAGATACCCAGTTCTCGATAGAACAAGCCTAACGGAAGCTTCGATGTGATAATTGGGATGGACTGGTTGTCGAACAACCTGGCAGAGATTGTCATCCGCACCCCGACGACGAACGGAGAAATGATTGTGATTCACGGAGCAGGATACGCTCCTACGGATTATCAGGCAAGGAAGACACAAAAATTTTCGCACAAAGGATGTGTTGCATTCTTGGCTCATGTCGTGGAAAAAGAAGCCGAAGAACCAAAACTCGAAGATATCCCTGTGATTGGAGAATACCCCGAAGTCTTCCTCGAAGACTTGCCGGAATCGTCTCCTCAACGATTAGTCGAATCCCGCGTCGATCTAATTCCAGGCACTGCACCCGTAGTCGACGCATCGTAGCGACTTATATTTTCTGAGATGCAAGGATTGACAGAGAAGTTTTAGCAATGGATAGAGAAGGAAGATAACAGACCAAAATTCCCCTTTTGGGGTAACCCCATTTCTACTCGTCAAAAAGAAGGATGATGATTTTCAAATAAACATCAACTACCGGGAGCTGAACAAGCTGACGATCAAGAATAGATACCATCTGCCAAGGATTGATGATCTATTCGAACAACTACAAGGCTCATGCTTTTATTCAAAGATCGACCTTCGATTTGGATACCATCAGTTAAGGATACAAGGGGATAGTATCCCAAAGACAGCCTTCAGAACTCGTTATGGACACTACGAGTTCCTTGTTATGACGTATGGTTTGACAAACGCACCTGCAGTCTTTATGGACTTGATGAATAGAGTTTGCAAGTCGCACTTGGACAAGTTCGTGATTGTGTCTATCGACGACATCTTGATTTATTCAAGAACAAAGGCTGAGCACGAACAGCACCTAAGAGCTATTTTGGAGCTGCTGAAGAAAGAACAATTGTATGCCAAATTCTCTAAGTGCGAGTTTTGGCTACGTGAAGTCCAATTTCTTGGACAGGTGGTTAATAGAAATGGAATCCATGTTGATCCCACAAAGATCGAAGCGATTAAGAATTGGGAAACGCCAAAGACGCCAACCGAGATTCGACAATTCTTGGGTTTGGCTGGCTACTATCGAAGGTTCATTGAGGATTTTTCAAAAATCGCTCAACCTTTGACACTCCTCACGCAGAAAGATAAGAAGTTTGATTGGGAAATCAAACAGGAAGAAGCGTTCCAGATATTGAAGGATAAGCTCTGCAATGCGCCAATCTTAGCACTACCAGAAGGTACAGATGATTTTGTGGTATACTGCGACGCTTCGCGTCAAGGATTGGGTTGTGTGTTGATGCAACGCCAAAAGGTTATTGCTTCCGCATCGCGTCAATTGAAAGTACACGAAAAGAACTATACCACACATGATTTGGAACTTGGCGCAGTGGTTTTTGTATTAAAGATCTGGAGACACTACCTTTATGGTACAAAGTGTACAATCTTCACAGATCACAAGAGCCTACAGCACATATTCAATCAGAAGGAGCTGAATATGAGGCAGAGACGATGGATTGAGTTGCTGAACGATTACGACTGCGAGATAAAGTATCATCCAGGGAAGGCGAATGTGGTCGCCGATGCCCTAAGTCGAAAAGAGAGGATCAAACCCATAAGGGTTAGGGCTTTAGAAATGATTATCCGAACCGATCTTTCCTTGCGCATTCGTGCCGCGCAGAAAGAAGCTCTCAAGGAAGGAAACCTTGAAGAGGAATACCTCCGTGGGATGGAGAAGCTTTTGGTACCAAACGAGGAAGCAACGTTATGTTTTGAGAAAAGGATTTGGGTTCCTCTGTTTGGTGGTTTAAGGAAGGTTATTTTCGATGAAGCTCACAAGTCACGGTACTCTATCCACCCTGGAGCGGATAAGATGTACCAGGATCTCAAGGATTACTATTGGTGGCCTAGGATGAAAGGCGATGTTACTGTTTATGTGAGCAAATGTTTAACATGCGCTAAGGTTAAAGCCGAATACCAGAAGCCTTCAGGACTTCTGCAACAACCTGAGATTCCCAAGTGGAAATGGGAACAAATCTCCATGGATTTTATTACGAAATTGCCAAGAACGCCAAGAGGCCATGACACTATTTGGGTAATAGTGGATCGATTAACAAAGTCAGCACACTTCTTACCTATCAGAGAGAAGGATAATACGAGCAAATCGGCTGAAATTTACATGAGAGAGATCGTCGCGCGCCATGGAGTACCTCTCTCAATCATCTCTGATAGAGACGGAAGGTTTGTGTCAAGGATATGGCAATCCTTCCAAGAAGCCTTTGGCTCACAATTGAATCTGAGCACTGCGTTTCATCCGCAAACTGACGGTCAGAGCGAGCGAACGATACAGACTTTGGAAGACATGCTGAGAGCGTGTGTTATGGATTTGGGCGGTAGCTGGGACAAGCATTTGCCTTTGGTCGAATTTTCGTACAACAACAGCTACCACACCAGTATTGGTGTCGCGCCATTTGAAGCCCTTTACGGACGCAAGTGCCGATCACCCTTATGTTGGGCTGACGCAGGTAATAGGCAGCTTGCTGGTTCCGAAATCGTCCAAGAGACGACAGACAAGATTGCGCAGATTCTTAAACGCATCGAAGCAGCTCGCCACAGACAGAATGCCTATGCAGATCCAAACCGGAAGCACTTGGAATTTCAAGTGGGAGAAATGGTTTTATTGAAAGTTTCACCCTAGAAGGGTGTGGCACGCTTCGAAAAGCGTGGAAAGTTAAATCCGCGCTACATTGGTCCTTTCAGAATTTTGGAAAGAATAGGACTGGTAGCATACAAGCTGGACTTACCTGCTGAACTCCATTCAGTTCACGATACATTTCATGTATCCAACCTGAAGAAAAGTCCAACTCAAGATACCATTGCCATTCCCATCGACGAGATCCATGATGACGACACGCTCCATTTCGTTGAAGAACCGGTTGAGGTTACGGATTGGAAAGTAAACAAGACCCGCCGGAGCAGTGTCAAGCTCGTCAAAGTTCGTTGGAATGCCAGACACGGTCCTGAGTACACCTGGGAGCGTGAGAACCGGGTGAAAGAGAAACACCCCCACTTTTTTCCTAAGAACCCTCACTAAACCAGGTATCCGTACGACTTAATTAATAATTAATTACTGCTTAATTACTGTGCTTGTTTGAAATTACTGATGAACTGCTACCTGATTTATGATACATACATACTCATGCATCACATTTTATACTGTCACTCTATTATTTATACACAACCGTCAGTGACAACCTTGATGCACAAAAGCACAGTGAGCACACTATACGGGATACCCAGTAAACATGCTGACATAGCCAGCATCAGACAGTTACTGTCTCTGAGGCCAGTATAAGCCGGGAATATATTACTACACTAGTAGGTAGTGTAGGGAGTTGAGGATTGTAAAACTGCGTCACTAGGTGATATTTATAGTGACCGGATGTGCCTAAAACGTACTTTAAGTACAAAATTCTGCACTTTAATATAAAAATTCAGCTTTTAAGCTAACTAGTAAAGTGCCGAAATATGAGAAAAATATTATTAGACACTTTCCAAAGTGTTGGTGAATTAATGGGTCACTAAAAATAATATTAACGACACTTTAAATATTTATTTAGGACATTAACGGATTAATATCCAACCGAACAACCGAACTTTACCCGGGACACTAAAAATATTGACATGACATTGTTTTTCCTTTTTCTGAGCCAGTTAGGGTCCCCGAATACCCTAACACCCGTTATAATAAATAACACACTAAATAACCTACCATGATTTCTAAATAAAATAACTAGTCACTTACCTTTTAGTTGAAATTCAACTAATTACCCCATCCCCTTTTCAACCCAACGAGTTGGTTTCCCATGTGGGGACACCCCACTAAACCTTTGATTAATTTAATCTTGTATGCTCCATATCTTGGAGACACTTTATCCCATGGTTAAAACACTAACAAGGTCTATAAGTAAGACCTTAGGATCACACTTTCACTTCATAAGCCACACAAAAAAAAAATTGTTCTTCTCTCCCTCCTTTGGAGACTCACGGCCGAGAGCTCACACACACCTACCCTCACTTTCAAATTTGGTTTTTGCTAAATCACATACATACAAGAGTGTTAGAGCTCATACGAGGAGACCCGGTGCCTACGGAATCGCAAGGACCTCACCACAACGCTATTAACCATCCGTTTTTCGTCTAGTTTCTTCCCTAGCCTCGAGCTAGTAGTAAGTTGCTTGAACCACCTTCTCGAACTATTTTAAAGTGGTTAATATGATTTGTAACGGTTAAAACTCGTAAACATACAAGATGACACACAAAAGTCTACTTAAAATGCTATAAATGTTGGTTAAAAGCGCATATGTTGTGTAAATCATGTAGTAATTGATTTGTGTGATTATTTGGACCCGATCTATGTTGTAGTAGCTCGGATCGTCATTTAACCCGGGTTGGTCACGATCATGGATCATGACATAAGGTTGTTTTGGAAGTAACAAGGGTTAAAGGACGAAACTCTACCACACATGAATCATGAACTTGTGTAAAAGCGATTTTGCTTGTGCAATAGTGTTTAAAACTAGTAGATCTACGGATCTACAAGTGGTATTTTCAAAGGACCAAGTGTCAAGAGAAAACATGCTTTTAAAGGCGGATCTTACACTAACACGAATGGTTTTTAGAACACACAAGTGTGTAAACACTTGTGTAACACAAGGTTTCGACAAAATATTTTTTTTTTTTTTTGAAAAAGATGACGAGAAGTTGTAAAGACGGAACTCCCCTAAAAACGAGGTTTTCACAAAATCGGATTGTTTTATATAAAGATCCACTAAAAATGATGGAAAAATACTACATATTTTGGAAAAACCACAAGTTCATGTATTTTTGCGATTTACATCTATTTTGACTAGTTTGATGGTTTGAATAATGCTTATTGATGATTGAGAAAATTGTTGAGTTGATTTGTTAAAGAAAATGATACGCTTGAAAGCGTGGCCACCTCCAGTTACAGAGGAAACTCTGGCGAAATTTTTCTAACAACCTAACACTTAGAACTATTTACACTACAAGTGTTAGAATTATTTTTGACATGTTTTCGAAATATGAATTTCGCCATGACTTTATTTACTAAATATTCGGAGGTGGGATTTTCACAAAATCTAACATGATAAATATATATTTTTCACACACTGTTTATGATTATTTTGTGAAAATACATAGATATTATTTTTAGAGTAAAAATAATATTTACGAACGTTAACGAATCCAAAATAATACGAACGCGTATTTTGACAACGTATTATTGGAGAAAAATTATGTGAAATGAGAATATAATATTTTTGAGAAAAATACTTATATTTTGGAATTGGAAATATATATATTAAGTGAGACTTAATGATATAATTTGAACGCACATGTATTGAATCCCCCATCCTTGGGAAGGAAAATAACTACCAAGTATACAGAATGTAAACACGAGATAGTTGCCTAACTATTTCCCAGAAACTTAAACCATAAAGCTAAGGCACGGCCGTCCGTCTAATAGAGTTAGCACGTGTAGGTCGTCATATAGCTGATTGATTTGGAGGCATACTTGGTAGAGACGCACCACAGTGAGTTCATGTCCCCCTTTTTCTCTAACTGTTTTCAGCTTTCTTAACTGCGGGGGTGAAATACATGTTACTATGATTACGAATGTTTCTTACATGGTATGGTCAGCTAAGGGAGGAACTGTTAGGTTATGTGATTGGGTAGGTGAAACCTTAAGAACATTAGTCCTCGTAGTACGATCGAGGGATACGAGTGATAGGCCTATTTGAGCATAACAAACACCACCCATGCGCCCGCAGGTTGGACCATGTGGTGACCTTGTCTTAACACCACCCATGCGCCCGCAGGTTGGACCATGTGGTGACCCCGTCTTAACACCACCCATGCGCCCGCAGGTTGGACCATGTGGTGACCTTGTCTTAACACCACCCATGCGCCCGCAGGTTGGACCATGTGGTGACCCCGTCTTAACACCACCCATGCGCCCGCAGGTTGGACCATGTGGTGACCTTGTCCTATCCCCTCCCATGCACCCGCAGGTTGGACCATGTGGATACACAATAACTGATATGTTTCCTTATTTGCTTTCATACCAGAGTTTACAAAACATTCATACTTGCAATGATTACAAAGGTTTATTCGCGCGCACATACTAAACACATGAACTCGCTCAACATTATTGTTGATTTTTCAACTTACATGTATTTCAGGGAATTAACGGATCTGGCGCGGTATGACACGTTTTCCCGCTGCACTAGTTACAAGGTCATCCGGGTTTGGGGAATGTGACTCTTTCCTGGACAAGTCACAATCCTTAAATTGTGTTTATGTCATGTTGATGTTTGTGATTGTTAAGACAATGTTGTTGTATTTGGTTTTCAAAACTTAATTAAATGGATGATCTTGCATGGTTTTATTTCATATAGCTTTGTTATGGTTAAGCTATGGTATTAAGAAGTCACACCAAATTAACCACGCTTCCGCAAAGCCAGGGTGTGAAGATCGACAGGTTAAGAAGCTTCGAAGGAAGCATGTGCCTATTGTAAAGGTAAAATGGGATGCCCGTAGAGGTCCCGAATATACGTGGGAGGTTGAGTCCACAATGAAAGAAAAGTACCCTTATTTATTTCAGTAAATCTCGGGTCGAGATTTATTTTAAGGGGGTGAGGATGTAACACCTCGAAAATTCACGTCCTATAATGTGTTGACACCTGTCATATGTTTGAACGTGTGAAAGAATGTTATAAAAGGATTAAAGTTGACAATCATAGAAAGTATGTAAATATACGAGTTCTAAATGTCAACAGTGAATAAATATATTGTACATTAATCCTACATGATGCTCATACCTGCAAACGAATAAATCATGGGTCATACGAAGCTAAATATGAAAGAAAGTGAGAGATTACAAACTACAGGGGTCAAATGTGTCAACATATTTAAGTTATACCTCTGAGTGATCTTTTGACAAACCCGAAGCTTTGTAACGGTTAATTATGCTCACAAGAACGCACGATATAAATTTCATAAAGTTTCGTTATCGTATGAGGAAGTTATGATTAAATTCGTATGCGAGGGGTTAAAAGCGTCAACGTTGAAATCTATGACTTTTCGGGTAATCAAAAGTTAACCAAGGACTTAACAAAGTTGGTATAAGTCTTGAAGCCCTTAGAATTCAATTTAGAGGGCCCAAAGTGCAAGAAATAAAGTAAAAATCAAGTTTGGAAGTCCAGGGGTCAAAACTGTCAACATTTGAAAGATTCCTTGTGCTGGCCAAGGGCTTGCGCACCTCAACACTGTGGGCGTTACGGTGCGCAAGCATGTCCCAGATGCAGAAAAACCCACAGGTGGCTGTTATAACACCTTAACCGACTTACCTTGCCATTTATCAATACCATGGGCTTCCTATACTGGTTTTTAGACACTAGAGGGCACTTGCAAACATCCATAAACATTTATAGACTTACATGTCAACAATCAAATGAGTTTTGATCAATATATAAAGTCCCACAAAGTTGCAACTTTGTGTTCATTAATTCCTTCCAACATCTGAGCATTTCTGGAGCACAAGGACCATCCTCAAGCATTCCAAATCGTTCATAGGACTTGTGTAAGTATCCTCAACCTTCCTTGTTTAAGTTTTGCTTAGTTTATAGCCTTTAAGTCAAACCGTCGTAATTAACGGTTGACTTATTAATTAATCGCTAATGGTCCAGTGATTAGGCAAACTTAAGGTAGTTATAAGTTGGTAATTATGTGGGCTTTAAACCCTTAAAAGGGCACCCACCGATTCCCATCCTAACTAGGTCATTTGTCGAGTCAAAGGTGATTAGAAAAAAGTCAACAGAAATGCTAAACTTTGATTTAACGCATAACTAACAATGTAAAAGGTGTGTAACCTATTTTATCATTTATATAACTTGGTAATAAGGATAAGAACTTGTCTAAGCTTGTTTGATTCGACAACTTTCTGTTTTGGATCAATTCGGAACCGAAAGGCGCATAGTTTGACTTTTGCCTTGACTTCGGTTCTGACCCGATTTTGATAGGTTTAGACATGCCTTAAAGTTCCATTAGGACCTAGTTACGAGATTGTATAACCCTCTGCATTTATACCACACGAATCCCTAATTGTCCGACGTTTCCGTTAATTGCTTAAATATGGACCATAATGCCCTTATGACTATAAAACGAGAATTTTAGAAATGTGAAAAGACAATAATCTTTGCTACTAATTAATATGCATGTCCATAAATTTTCACGTCAATTGGAGGTCTAGATTAGGAGTTATGCTCAATGACGTAATTAGAAAGCTTTTTATTAGTTAAACGGCGTCATTAGCGTAAAGCCTATCTAAACCCAATTTTTGACACCAAACCTTTTACTCACTGATGTAATATAATATTTTGGGATTTTTGAAGATTTTTAATTATTTTTAAACTGATCATAAGCTAGGATTAGTGCCTTGATTCGGTAAATACCGATTATACCATTTTCGGCCATAAAATGAGTTTTACAAGTCCTTTTGCTACCAATCCAATTGCTACTGATTTTAAATAATAAATGAAGTGTTTTGAACCTTATGAACTGACCTGGAAACTCAGATTCCTATTTTAACCCGTAAATCGCTTAAAACGACTTTATAAGTGTATTAAACGCATAGTAAGGGTTTAAAACCATTTTGTCACAAAGGACTTAACACCAACTGATATGACCTGTTAAGATAAGTCATTTTACTGATTAATTCAGACCCAAATCACAGAAGCTTAATTAATCCCTTTTATAATCTTTAAAATGACCAAAATACCCCTACGGGGCTTAATTATAGGTTAAACTCGTTTTGGGCATAATGGAAGGTATCCTACTGATATCACAACATATTTAAGGCATGTTAACTTAGGAAACCTGTTAAGGACTCTTATGGTTACCCGTTACGCTTCGTGCGCGTTCGGTTTGGTTTATGTAACTAGTTTACATAAATTAGCCGAAACGGGTCAAACCTTATCGGTTTTATCTCGAAATCCAGAATGTGTATAATATACCCATGTTAAGCAAGTCTTCAAACTTGTAGGGTCTAAATCACATTCTATCCGGTCTTTGCTTAATCATGCGTACGAACCGTATCTTTAAAACTAACCGGTCTAAGCTTAAGCTTAACTAAAGACCCGTTAGGATTCTAATAGGTTATTATAAACCTTCGTTCCAGATTAGGAGGACCAGTAAAAGCAACTAGCATTTGCTTATTTTGATTATTACTTTGCTCAGGTAAATACTTTTAACTTATTTTCCCTTATACGGGCTTGGGGTACGGTATATAAAATACCGCTTGGTCAGGCATTCGACCTTAATCGATTGGTGGTTAAGTATTATCGAGATGACCCGTTTAAATTGTTTTGTTTGCTTAAAGCCTTTGGGGGGTTAATGACTGTCACACCCCGACCACGTGGAACATACAAAACGTGGCGGAAAAGTCGGGGAGTGTTGTAACAGAATTAATTGTTTCAAATCCATGGCAATTGAAGTTTCGTTTTATTGATTAAAAGTGTTACAATGTCTTAACAAACAAGAAATACAACATAATTAACTAGTCTTGCATCTTTTATTGTCACTAAAGTCCAAGACTGCCTATATGTATCTTGATCATCTTATGCAACAGTTCCTGAAAAACACATGTGAAAATAGGTACGTCAGCATAAAAATGCCTGTGAGATACATAGGTTTTGTGAAAGTAGGTTCCATGACTTATGTTTGAGAAAATGTTTAGTCATGAACCTTGTAATTTGCTTTGTTTTGTAAATCATTTGAAAAACAATGAGTTCAGATGATATGTATATAAAAAAAAATGAATAATGTATGGTTAAATGAATAACCATAGAAAAATGGATTTGTATAAGATAAGTTGTTTGTAAAACAATGTCTTGTGAAAAGTATGTTATTTGTATAAAATGTTATATGTATCAAACTGAAATGATTCAAATAACGCTACAATATGTAATACCATACAAACACTTATATATAGGAAGTACCAGCGGCGTATCCACCATGCTTGTATCATATTACACACGCATCGTTACTTAATCACTTAATCAAACCAAACCAATGTCAAAATGTCTATGTCAAATATCCATGTCAAATGTCTATGTCAAATATCCATGTCAAATGTCTATGTCAAAATATCATGTATGGCAAGTGAAATGTCTCAACTAAACCATATACACAAAAACAAAGTATTGAAGTAAAACTTGGTTTAAATCAAAGTTATGTTTTGTGGGAAATGCATGATCAAATGTCAATCATGTTAAAATGTCTATGCCGAAATGTCTATGTCAAATACGGTTCACACGGTTCACAGATACAAACGGTTCACAGATATCAACGGATCACAGTCAAATGATTACAACGGTTCAATATGTAGTATAATGTGTTCATATGCTGGATAAGCATATGCAACAGAAAAGCAATGAAAAACGATGTACTAAGTATGCACATAATGGACATACATAGCATAAAGTGTATTGAAATCATGTACTATAATGTACTAACGAACATAGCAGTATATGATGTTTAAAACAGGAAAGCATGAAAGTAACAAGTAGGCACATGTGTTCCACCCCAAAACAGTTTGGAAAACAGTAAAAGAGGGGTCTATGTACTCACTTGAGATTGCTCAGAAGTCCTTGAGTAACAACCAAACAATGCTAGAGATCGCGGAATCAAACGGCACCTACTATAGGTAACTATGTTAATTAACCGGACCTAGATCGGAAGATTGGGTAGCATTAGGGTTTGTAAACCAAACGAGTGTAGAGACTCGTGTCATTTGGTTTAACAAAGCCTACTTACTAAATGAAACTTAACCTAAGTGATTTCGACCCATTACGACCCGTTTAGGTAGCTTATGCTACTTTAACGTGTCGTTTGCGTGAAACGCGTTCGGACCGCCTAACTAGCCCTATGACAAGTGTTATATGCCTAAACATATTCCATAATCAGTTATGTGAAAAAGGTTTAGGTTACATATGCTTAATTACCAATTATACATGAAAAGGGTATTCTGGTAATTTACCTAAGGCATATAAACTACCTATCATACAACTACTTAAACGATGCGACCATAGGGTATAACCTCGGAAGGTTATGCCCTATACTAGGGTCACCTAAAGTGTTTGGTCGGATCCTAATGATCGACCAAACTGGGTCGGGTTCGAGGTATAAGCGATTCATTAGATCGCTTACCCTACGACCCTAGACAACGTGGTAATCAGTGGGCATAGTCCCAAGGGACTATGACCAACGTGATTACACTCACGTTGCGAAGTTCAAAAGAACTTCGCATTGACCATTACTGGTCAACGCTGAAAGTCAAACAAAGTTTGACTTTCGGACTCGAAAAGCAATAAAATAAGGAAAAGAACGAAAGAATACTTACGAAGGGTCCCCGAATGCTAATCCCGATTCAAGAACTCAGGTATGAAACAAAGGTTTCAACTTAGAGCTCTCAAAATCAGAATTCTTGTGCAAAATGAGGTTGTGTGGGTTGGGTATTTATAGGAATACCCGAACCGTTAGGATCGTTCCATGGAAAACGTGCCATGAATCCAACCCGTACACTTGTCGGAACCTTATGGTGGCCACATATGCTCCTTATCTTAGTGACTAAGCAATTGAGAACATGTGGTTGTGGTTAAATCTGCTGAAAACAGGCTGTTTAAACATTGCACCTGGTCTGGAGACCCCATACGCATCGTATGGTATATATACCATACGCATCGTATGGGTGAACTTTGGCAGAATTACAGTTTTGGTCCCTGAACTGTATTTAGGCCATTTTTGACACGTTTAAGGCCCGTTAACCCCATTTCAAAGCTCTAAAATGAAGTTAAAGTATAGGGAACTTAAAACATGCTCAAAAATATCTCGGATGTCGGTTCGTTTGGCCGTACGGTCGCGATGTTCGCTTAATTACGACGGAATGCGCACAAGCGCGAAAAACGATCCAAATGATGCGACGAATGGATTTTTCTTATGGAGAACACTAAAATATAATATAGTCACGCTTACATAAATTTTTGGATGTCCGGATGTATTCAGAACGTAAGTTATGCGGGAAAGTGCAAACTTGTGCACTTTTTGACACTTTTAGTCCCTGAATGACACAAAAGTTTATTTTAGCATACCGAACACCTCAAAGCCTATTTCTAAGCTATGTAAAGGATATTTATGGTATGTTTAACTTATGTTCATGTCCCGGAAGGTCTGTTACAGTTCAAATTGGCATACTTTCGCAGTTTGTCAACTTTAGTCCCTGTAAGCGATTAAACTTTGATTTCACCACACCAAACCTTCCAAAACTTATATCTAAGTTATGTAAAGGTTATTTAAGGTATGTTAAACCTATTTCACTATTCCGGAGTGTTTGTTGCATTAAACTGGTTATATTTACGCATTAAAGCGCGTATAACCTTCCAGAAAGCGATTTAGAGTTTGAAATCGAACAAGAGTTGATATGTGCAAAAGATACACATATTTATACAAGTCCAAAGTATGAAATACAATATTTCATTGGTTTGGCATTTGTTTGATGGTTGAAATGACACAGGTGTTACAGTCTCCCCTACTTTAGGAAATTTCGTCCCGAAATTAATTCGTAGGAGTCTATTTGTGACGTTGTGTCAGATAACCACCAGAGGTATGTGAAGCATAATCCTGTCATTTCCTTAACGGACATTCTTCAGAATGAAAATGAACAAACGGAGTCATTTTCCTCAACGAGTATTCTTCAGAGGCGGAAATGAAGGAATAAACAAACGGGGATTCACTTCCTTAACGGACAATTCTGAGAAACGAAAATGAACAAACGGAGTCATTTTCAACGGTTGCTTCCTCAGAAACGGAAATGAAAATGATAGACAAACGGATATTCATTTCCTCAACGGACAAATCTTCAGAAACGAAAATGAACAAACAGAGTCATTTTCAACGGTTGCTTCCTCAGAAACGGAAATGAAAATGATAGACAAACGGATATTCATTTCCTCAACGGACAAATCTTCAGAAACGAAAATGAACAAACAGAGTCATTTTCAACGGTTGCTTCCTCATAAACGGAAATGAAAATGATAGACAAACGGATATTCATTTCCTCAACGGATAATCTTCAGAAACGAAAATGAACAAACAGAGTCATTTTCAACGGTTGCTTCCTCAGAAACGGAAATGAAAATGATAGACAAACGGATATTCATTTCCTCAACGGATAATCTTCAGAAACGAAAATGAACAAACAGAGTCATTTTCAACGGTTGCTTCCTCAGAAACGGAAATGAAAATGATAGACAAACGGATATTCATTTCCTCAACGGATAATCTTCAGAAACGAAAATGAACTAACGGAGTCATTTTCAACGGTTGTTTCCTCAGGTTCGGAAATGAAGGATTTAACAACGGATATTCATTTCCCTCGACGGATACTCTTCAGAACGAAAATGCTCAAACGGAGTCATTTTCCTCAACGGTTATTCTTCAGAATTGGAAATGAAGGATAAACGGATATTCATTTCCTCAACGGATATTCTTCAGAAGTGAAAAATGAATAGCTAGTTCATTTTTCCTCAACGGATACTTCATCAGAATTGGAAATGAATAGAGTTAACTTCTAGGTACATGACAAAGCTCGCTGTGGTTTCTGTGCACTAAATTCCATAATTATGTATGCATCCATAATTACGTAATTCCTTGCATAGTCCGCACAGTTTGTCTGGTAATGTTCATAAGCACATAATCACATAGTTGTTTAATTGTCATTATCTTGTTATTGATTGCAATTAACTTGGCACCTCGTACTTCGTTTCTCTTGGAAGAAACGGGTACTTAGGATTTTCGTGAAAAACGCAAGAGATCAAACAATGGAAGAAATTTGGGAGTAGTCTGTTCTTCAAGGAATGCGGTTCCTTGATTGTCGGTATTGTAGGGGATATGTTGTTTATACATACAATCACATAAATACATTGCAATGTAAATAAAAGATTTATTTATAAACAACGATAACAACTGTTTCTTGGATCTTGACAACAAAAGAAAATAATACATAAGACGTGATTTTTTTCTAAACGATGTTGTCTTCAGGTTGATCATATGCTCATCCCTGCGCTGGATTTGCATTAGCAAGCCTTGGGCAATTCCTACGAAAATGGCCCATCTCGCCACAGTTGTAGCAAGATCCCTGTGGGAAACGAGCTTGAGCAGTATTGTTGCCAGCTTGATTTGGTGCAGCTGCGGTTGGGCAAACCCTAGCTGTATGACCTATAAGTCCGCAAACTTGGCATGTGCGGCACTTCACCCCAGCATGATAATGTAGGCCACATTGGTTGCACAAGGGTGCAGTTCCGTTGTAGGGTTTCCTGGCAGGGGGTTGAGCTGGTTGGTTGAGGACGGCTTGATCATTGTGAGCGACCACAGCGTAGTTCTGAGAAGCCTTTCGCTTCTTTGACCTCTTAAGGGATCCAGTCTGTTCATCCATGATCTTTGATTCCTCGATTGGTTTCGATTCTTCGACCGGCTTCTTGTCACCTTTTCGGAAAAGTTTACCTTTCCTGATCTTTGATTCAGTCAAGGTTGCAGATAGCTCAATGGCCTGTCTAACTGTAGTAGGGTTGCTACCAGTCAAAATGTCTTGTATTGAATCAGGGAGGCCATCAATGTACTTTTCGATTGCCTTATCCAAAGGCGTGACCATGTTTGGGCATAACAGACTTAATTCTTCATAACGGTCCGTGTAGGCTCGATGCTCACCGCTGTCTTGCTCAAGATTGTCGAATTCCCTTTCCAAAGCCCTGATCTCGTGTCGAGGACAGAATTCCTTCATCATAAGGGCCCTGAGTTCAGCCCATGTCTGTGCTAGAGCAACTTCTGCACCACGATCTCTCATAACCCCATTCCACCACGTAAGGGCTCTCTTCTGGAACACACTCGAAGCAAACTCGACCTTGCGATTGTCAGGACACTGCACATGGCGGAAAGTATTCTCAATGCTCTCGAACCATTGAAGAAGCCCAGTCGCTCCCTCAGAACCACTTAACTTGAGTGGTTTCGCCGAGTTAAAACTCTTGAAATTGCATGGACCATTGTTGTTGTTGTTGGCTTGATTCCATTGAGCGAAGAGGTTTGGGAATTGAGCAGCAGCAGGATTTATAACAGCTTTGCTTTGGATTGCAAAGCGGCATATGTTAACCAAATGTCTCCATCGTCCACCGTGGGTACATTTGAAACAAGGTATTTGATTTGAATAATGACGATGGCATTGATTGCACCAAGGAGCAGTTCCCTTATACAGCTTCATCCCTGAGGCGAGTCATGGTGATAGCTAAGTCAACGGTCCTCTGGAGTACGACGCCTATTCGCTGGGTAATTGCAGCACCTGGTTCGGACATTGTTGTTGCGATGAAGAGGCACCATGAAGAAAATAGAAGACATGGGAGGAAACAAGGGAAAGATAGTCGAGAGAAAATGACAACGCATGAAGATTGTGACCATTTGTTTGTTACCAAAGGCAAACAAATGTGACAGTGACTAATCAAAGTAAGCGGGTCAATATAATGTATCGCGAAGACATGCTCGCCTATAAGTGAACACTCATCCCAAGAATTCCCAGGTAAGCACAACTGGTCTCGCGTCTGATGAGATGTATACGAAGTGCTTGCCTAGACAGAAAACCCAGAATACAGGCATTCACCCTTCCAGTTTGCACGTGTTCACATTGTTTAAAACCCAAAATCTTGACGAGATTTTTGAAAATTCAAAGAGTTCAAAACCATGTAACAGAGGGTTCAAAACCTTACAATTGAGGGTTCAAAACCTTGTAATTAATCATCCTAGAACAGATGATTAGTTTTCAAAGCGGTTTTGAAATTTATGTTCTTGTTGTGGTAGTCGCCTAAGGATAGGTGACGGTATTGTTTTATGACTAAACGCAAGTAAACTCGCGTTAGGGTCCTAAGAAGGTTATAGACTAGGTCAAAGCATTACTAATAACCTAATTCCCTATAACCATTGGCTCTGATACCATCTTTTCTATCACACCCCGACCACGTGGAACATACAAAACGTGGCGGAAAAGTCGGGGAGTGTTGTAACAGAATTAATTGTTTCAAATCCATGGCAATTGAAGTTTCGTTTTATTGATTAAAAGTGTTACAATGTCTTAACAACCAAGAAATACAACATAATTAACTAGTCTTGCATCTTTTATTGTCACTAAAGTCCAAGACTGCCTATATGTATCTTGATCATCTTATGCAACAGTTCCTGAAAAACACATGTGAAAATAGGTACGTCAGCATAAAAATGCCTGTGAGATACATAGGTTTTGTGAAAGTAGGTTCCATGACTTATGTTTGAGAAAATGTTTAGTCATGAACCTTGTAATTTGCTTTGTTTTGTAAATCATTTGAAAAACAATGAGTTCAGATGATATGTATATAAAAAAAATGAATAATGTATGGTTAAATGAATAACCATAGAAAAATGGATTTGTATAAGATAAGTTGTTTGTAAAACAATGTCTTGTGAAAAGTATGTTATTTGTATAAAATGTTATATGTATCAAACTGAAATGATTCAAATAACGCTACAATATGTAATACCATACAAACACTTATATATAGGAAGTACCAGCGGCGTATCCACCATGCTTGTATCATATTACACACGCATCGTTACTTAATCACTTAATCAAACCAAACCAATGTCAAAATGTCTATGTCAAATATCCATGTCAAATGTCTATGTCAAATATCCATGTCAAATGTCTATGTCAAAATATCATGTATGGCAAGTGAAATGTCTCAACTAAACCATATACACAAAAACAAAGTATTGAAGTAAAACTTGGTTTAAATCAAAGTTATGTTTTGTGGGAAATGCATGATCAAATGTCAATCATGTTAAAATGTCTATGCCGAAATGTCTATGTCAAATACGGTTCACACGGTTCACAGATACAAACGGTTCACAGATATCAACGGATCACAGTCAAATGATTACAACGGTTCAATATGTAGTATAATGTGTTCATATGCTGGATAAGCATATGCAACAGAAAAGCAATGAAAAATGATGTACTAAGTATGCACATAATGGACATACATAGCATAAAGTGTATTGAAATCATGTACTATAATGTACTAACGAACATAGCAGTATATGATGTTTAAAACAGGAAAGCATGAAAGTAACAAGTAGGCACATGTGTTCCACCCCAAAACAGTTTGGAAAACAGTAAAAGAGGGGTCTATGTACTCACTTGAGATTGCTCAGAAGTCCTTGAGTAACAACCAAACAATGCTAGAGATCGCGGAATCAAACGGCACCTACTATAGGTAACTATGTTAATTAACCGGACCTAGATCGGAAGATTGGGTAGCATTAGGGTTTGTAAACCAAACGAGTGTAGAGACTCGTGTCATTTGGTTTAACAAAGCCTACTTACTAAATGAAACTTAACCTAAGTGATTTCGACCCATTACGGCCCGTTTAGGTAGCTTATGCTACTTTAACGCGTCGTTTGCGTGAAACGCGTTCGGACCGCCTAACTAGCCCTATGACAAGTGTTATATGCCTAAACATATTCCATAATCAGTTATGTGACAAAGGTTTAGGTTACATATGCTTAATTACCAATTATACATGAAAAGGGTATTCTGGTAATTTACCTAAGGCATATAAACTACCTATCATACAACTACTTAAACGATGCGACCATAGGGTATAACCTCGGAAGGTTATGCCCTATACTAGGGTCACCTAAAGTGGTTGGTCGGATCCTAATGATCGACCAAACTGGGTCGGGTTCGAGGTATAAGCGATTCATTAGATCGCTTACCCTACGACCCTAGACAACGTGGTAATCAGTGGGCATAGTCCCAAGGGACTATGACCAACGTGATTACACTCACGTTGCGAAGTTCAAAAGAACTTCGCATTGACCATTACTGGTCAACGCTGAAAGTCAAACAAAGTTTGACTTTCGGACTCGAAAAGCAATAAAATAAGGAAAAGAACGAAAGAATACTTACGAAGGGTCCCCGAATGCTAATCCCGATTCAAGAACTCAGGTATGAAACAAAGGTTTCAACTTAGAGCTCTCAAAATCAGAATTCTTGTGCAAAATGAGGTTGTGTGGGTTGGGTATTTATAGGAATACCCGAACCGTTAGGATCGTTCCATGGAAAACGTGCCATGAATCCAACCCGTACACTTGTCGGAACCTTATGGTGGCCACATATGCTCCTTATCTTAGTGACTAAGCAATTGAGAACATGTGGTTGTGGTTAAATCTGCTGAAAACAGGCTGTTTAAACATTGCACCTGGTCTGGAGACCCCATACGCATCGTATGGTATATATACCATACGCATCGTATGGGTGAACTTTGGCAGAATTACAGTTTTGGTCCCTGAACTGTATTTAGGCCATTTTTGACACGTTTAAGGCCCGTTAACCCCATTTCAAAGCTCTAAAATGAAGTTAAAGTATAGGGAACTTAAAACATGCTCAAAAATATCTCGGATGTCGGTTCGTTTGGCCGTACGGTCGCGATGTTCGCTTAATTACGACGGAATGCGCACAAGCGCGAAAAACGATCCAAATGATGCGACGAATGGATTTTTCTTATGGCGAACACTAAAATATAATATAGTCACGCTTACATAAATTTTTGGATGTCCGGATGTATTCAGAACGTAAGTTATGCGGGAAAGTGCAAACTTGTGCACTTTTTGACACTTTTAGTCCCTGAATGACACAAAAGTTTATTTTAGCATACCGAACACCTCAAAGCCTATTTCTAAGCTATGTAAAGGATATTTATGGTATGTTTAACTTATGTTCATGTCCCGGAAGGTCTGTTACAGTTCAAATTGGCATACTTTCGCAGTTTGTCAACTTTAGTCCCTGTAAGCGATTAAACTTTGATTTCACCACACCAAACCTTCCAAAACTTATATCTAAGTTATGTAAAGGTTATTTAAGGTATGTTAAACCTATTTCACTATTCCGGAGTGTTTGTTGCATTAAACTGGTTATATTTACGCATTAAAGCGCGTATAACCTTCCAGAAAGCGATTTAGAGTTTGAAATCGAACAAGAGTTGATATGTGCAAAAGATACACATATTTATACAAGTCCAAAGTATGAAATACAATATTTCATTGGTTTGGCATTTGTTTGATGGTTGAAATGACACAGGTGTTACAATGACCATGTCCCGGATATCCTTGGCATCATTTTACGAAATGGCCACGACCTCAGCACGGGGCGTAGGCGTACGCCCGTCGGTGTCTCATATAATTTATGTGGTGTGTCTATTGATCTTTAACCCAGCACGATCCGGGCTACTGAACGCATAAGGAACATGTAATTCTTTTACAAGTTTATATATTAAATAATTATCCCAAGTTATAAAATGTTTATGCCATGTGCATCCAAATCAAATTTATATCATTTTTAAAATGAGTCAGTTGATTGTATTTACCAGTGTAAACTGACGTATTTTCCCAAAAAGATTAAATGCAGGTACTAAGCGTAATAGGCTGGATTCTCTCCTTAGCATCAATAAAGAGTCTCGCAAGCTTAAGATGCCTATCGTCTGTTGAACTACTGTTTCCTATTTATTTCGATCCGTCTGTGGATAAACTTTCAACTGTTTGTGATACATGATATTACAATATTTTATTCGGTTGAATTATATCTTTCAATTGCTTCCGCTGTGCATTTAAATATTGTGTTGTTTGACTATTATGCTGCCAACCACGTCACGATACTCCCCACCGGGCCCACCGGTGACACGTGGAAATCGGGGTGTGACATGTAGTTTGAAAACATCAACAAAAGTTGAGCGAGTTCATGTGTTTGTTTGTGTGTACGAATAACCTTTGTAATCATTGAAAGTATGTATGTATATTTGTAAACTCCTGGTATGAAAGCAACAAGGAAAAACATATCACCAATGGTTTGCAAGGCCATTGATATGTGTGAAGTGATGCCAGAAAACTCAAACCTAGCAAATTTGTCTCCGGGAATAAGACATAGTCACCTCATGGGCCACCCTGGTCCACATGGGTGTGGGCTCGCTACACCCAAATAGATCTATCACTCATGTCCCTCGGTCCTACAACGAGGATTAATGGCCTTAAGTGTTATACCCACCACTCACATGATCAAGTAGTACCCTTCCTTAGCTAACCATACCAAATCAAAATGTTTGTAAATAGTTGTAACATGTATTTCACCCCCCGAAGTTATAAAACCAAAAACAGTTAGAGAAAAGGGGGTCATGAACTCACAGTCTTGCGTCTTCAATCACCGTAACTCAAGCTTCTTCGGATAAACACGACTACCTACAACATACTAATGTCTATTAGACGAACGGGCCATGCCATGACTTAGTGTTAATGTCTTTGAGTTACGTTTCTTCGTATCTTCGATATTATTCCAAGTTATATAATTATTTGTTAAAATAATAAATATTTTAACTTAAATTATATTTATTAGATTTTGGAATAATTATTAAAACCTTATATTTTAACTTAATACTTCCCAAGTATTTATACTTGTCTATCCTTCCAAAGGGTGGTTGTATTTGTATTCATATTCTTATACTTGTATATTTTTGCCATGTATTGGGGTCGTATTCCGGTGTGTATTTATACGTATGAGAATACGTGTTTTTATTGTATTCATTAAGTATTTATATACTTAATTTCGTATTAATTTTCCGGAATAATATCCTTGATAAAAGTCCACCAGTATATATTTCCAAAATATATATTGTAATAAATATTATTTAGAAAAATTATTTATAATTTTTCTTTTGGCAAAAATATTTGTATTTTCTCATAATTTTCAAAAATAATATATTTTCATGTCTAACTTGGAAAATATATATAAACTCATTTTTCTCCAAAAATAATATATTTCATATTTATTTGAGAAAATATATCTTTCACCCCAAAAATATTGTATTTCATGTTTGTTTAAAAAAATATATATTTCTTAAAAATAATATATCTTCTAAAAATTTCAAGAAAAATATATATTCATACTTACCAAAAATAATATATTTTTCCCTTGTCAAAAATATGATATATTCTTGTAGTAATTGTAAAAATCATATTTTCGTTTCCTTGGTGTCCAAAATATTATTTACCAAAATATACTTTGTTAATAAATTTCTGGAATACTTTGTAAGTCTTATTCTATAGTTCGGTTTCACCAATATTTTGTGTGAAATGTGTATATTTATTCCTTGGAATTTTGGTAATATTTTGGATTGTAATTCTTGGTAATTTGATGTGTTATATTATTTGATGTCCTAGAATAATATAACTAATACACAAAATATACAAATAATCACACACATGGTGTCATCTAAATATGTATTTCCTAAATACATATTTAGTCACTTTTATTTATAAAAACCAACCTCCAATAATTATAATTTTTGTAACAAAATTTATGGCAAAGTTTTTGTAACAATTTATGGTTTAAAATACACTTGTAATTATTTGTTTAGAAATTTTTTTCTAAGTGTTTACATTTTTAGAAAATTTTGCCATAGTTTCCCCTAAAAATAGAGGTTTCCATGCTTTCAAGCATATCATTTTCTTTTGTAAAAATCAACACAATCAATAATAAACAACCTTTACTTACCAATTTTGCCAAAACAAGTATAATCTACTACTTCATGAACTTGAATATTTGTAAAAATTTGTAAGAACTTACTAGTGTTCTTAGTAAGCCTTGTTACCTTCTAAAGTGTGATTAGTTCTTTAAAAACTTCATTTTTAAAGAATATGGATCTTTACAACTTATGATCATCATTTCTAAAAATGTTTCTTTATGAAATTTTCTTGTTACACAAGTGTTTCTACACTTGTTCATCCACCAAAAATGGGGGTTATTTATGTGAGAATCAAGATCAAGTAAATCTTGTGTTTTTAACTTGGTTTCTTTGAAAAATCATCCATAAATATTTAGATCTACAAGTATTACTACTCACTTTGATCATTATTTTTCAAGAAAACATTTTATTCTTTCAAGTTCATGCTTTATGTATGGATGATCTATCATCCTTCAACATTTCCATTCTCTCATCTTGCTAGATTATGTTTTTAATCATGAGCTAGCAAGATCATATGATGATCATCATCATTTTCACAAACAATCAACAATCATCAAGCATAACAACTCATATTCATCAAGATTTCTTCATACTTTAAGCTTATGTTTAAGTTTACTTCTTGTGATTCTTAGTGTTCTTCAAGATCATGATTATGATTCTTCTTTTAACCCACTTAAAATGGAAGTAAAATAGCAAGATCAAGGTTCTTACCGCTAGAACAAGGCTAGGGATGATCAAGTGAAGAAATCAAGTGGATAAAAGCAAATGAACAAGGTCCTTCAACTTCCGTAAGCTCCTAGCTCCTTTATGTAACCTCTAACACACTTGTATATGCTTGGATTGTATGAAGCTTGATCAAACAAAGTGGGTGTGTGTGTGTTGATTCTCGGTCGAGAGCACCAAGGGAAGAAGGAGAAGGTTGTGGGTGTTTAGTGTGTACAAGAATGAAAGTTAGGATCCTTCAAGTTTACTTATAACCCATTTTTATCTTTTAACTTATGTATAATATGTTATATAAAGCACAAACATGATCCATTATAAAATTAAAGCAAATCATCTTGTGGGGCCCTTGTTGGGGCCGTAGATAGGTGGGGGTGGGGGGTAGTAGATTAGGTTTGAACTAAGTTGGTTACATTATGTTTAAAATCAAGTATTAGTTAGAAGGTTTAGTTACTAGATATTTTAGGAGGTGTTATGATGTTCGGGGACCATAACTAGCTTGGTAATGTCAAAACAGTGCTTCTAGTGTAAATTTGGTGTTTCGGGTAGTGTCCGATCGTTCGGTTGGTTACTGGTTCGTTAAGGTGCTAAACTATGCAGTTTAGTGTGCTTTATGTACCCTTTTATGACACTTTTGATTCCCGACACTTAGGAAAGCATTCAAGACTATTTAACCATATTTCTGCATGATATTAGATTGTTTAAATGCTGAATTTGCTAATTTTCTTCAGAACTCTGCAGTTTATGTGAGTTTTAGGCACTTTCCGGCACTTAAACTATCTCTAAATAGGTAGTTTTGTGATCCTTACTTTCCTACACACTACACTAGTGTGACACTTGGTTTCTAGCTCATTCTGTGTCTAAACACACTATCTGCCTTTACGATGAGTTCTGTCAGCATTTTCCTGATTTATCTGATAACTGTGCTAACGGTGTTTCGTGCATCATTTGAGTCAATAAGCTTTCATGCAATAATGATATGACATCAAGCAATATATGATGCACATGTATGTATATGGCAATAATCAGTAAGCAGTTAATTGTAATTTAGCACAATCATTAAGCACTAATCAGGGTTTAATAATTGTACGGATACCTGAAATTTTGACAGTTGTCACATTAAGGTCGCTCACGGGCCGCGACCAGTTGGTTGTGTGCCTCGCGGGGCGCGACTTAGTGTAACATGGCAGAACCACAGTGTGCCATGTGGCACAACACCCGGACAAGCTACACCCAGTGACTAACCGAGGCTAGGGCCTAGCCTATGTTCTTATGGGCCGCGAAGGCCGTGGCCAATTCTCTCATGGGCCGTGACCCGCTGCTCGATCAGGCCTATATAAAGGGTCGAGAGGCTCAATTTCAAATCGTTCATTTCTATTATCTTTCTCTCTCTTTCTGTAAACTAAAACTATCGGGTATTATACCCCTAAAAAGCGAAGCTCTACCTCGTTGTAAGTATTATAACCCCCGGTTACGTATTAGTTACTCTGCCCGATTGATCTAGAGCTCCGTAACGCATGTCAAGGCTCTACCTGACTGAATCGTTGGAGTTCTCTCTCGGGGGTGGGTATAGCTAATATAAATTGGGTTATCTTACTAACACGTGTGCATTGTTAATTTTAATAGATTATAACCAGGAAGTCACCAGAAAGCAGTAGTGTTATCTAAAATAGCAATGTGAGTACATCTTATTTTTGTAAATTGTTTTTACAAAACCTCAATTGTTTTAAAGTATATTTAACAGTGATTGAGTCTATGTATTCTACAATTACTGTCGGTATGTTGGGGTTTTGTATACATTACTTGTTACTACACTATGAGTAGTAGCATTACCACAAGTCAGGATTGACAGAACCGTGGGTGGTAATTGGGTAGATAAAAACATTGTAATCGCTCTCAATACTGTAAAGATATAAAATCCTGTTTTGATTAAAGTGGGATAAAAACATTGTAATCGCCATTATATCTTGCTGATAAAACTTTTTAAAACGCGTTTCAGGTAATAAAATGTGAAAGCCAAATAGAAGCCAGCTGGAGAGCACTGAAGGCTTGGAAAAGTGGCTATAAAGGTTACCTAAACAAGAAAGAAGTTTTATTTCAATAAATTGGGATTTATCCCTATAAACATATTTGTAATAGAAACTTGGGTTTTCCCATGTATTTATTATTTATAAAAGTGTGGTGTTTTACTCTGATAAACTATTTCCTAACTACGGTCCGGATGTATTTTCCGTTGCCAAATTAATAAACACCGATATCACTAATACTGTCCTCGCGGTCGCCCGCTCCCGAGGTAGGGGTCGGGTGTTGCGACAGTTGATGAAGATCGCAGACTTGAATGGGTAAAAGTTATGCTTGAAGATAATGCTTGACGTGGTATACGACGAATTTTAGAATATTATTAATTTTGTTTACTTCGCAAATTTTGGATGATTTTTATTTTTATTTTTGTTTGGCAAATATTGGATATTTTTACATTTTTTTAGCTGGAAACTTTTGAATATTATTTTAATTTTGTTAGTTAAATATATTCCTTTTTTTCATAATATAAATGTGTTATAATTTTTAATGGGAAATATTTGTTAAAACTGGTAAATTTTCCTTAGTTTTAAGACATGGGTATTTTTGTCATTTATAATGAACTGCATTCCATTTATTCGTCTACCAAACAACACAAAGTAATGAATGATTCCATTCCCATAGGGCAACCAAACAAGACAATGGAATGGTAATGACCCATTTCATTCCCTTACCTATTCCATTCGTTCACCCATTCCATTCACTCGTCCATTCCATTACCTCATACCAAATAGAAGGGTCTGTTTAGTATGGTGTAATGGAATAGACGAGAGAATGGAAAGGATGAGGTAATGAAATGGACAACGGAATGAAATGGATTATTACATTCCATAGTCTTGTTTGGTTACCATGCAGGAAAGGAATAAATCATTACATTGTGTTGTTTGGTAGGTAAGAAAAAAGGAATGAATTAAATCGGCGATGGGTGCTGGCGGTGATCGGTGGCGGCTAGTGGCGGTGGCAGCGATGGGTGGTGGTGGTCGGTGGGTGACGGTTGTTAGCGGTGGCGACAGCGATGGTCGGGCTTGGCGGTGGTCTGCGATGGCAAGTGGCGACGATGGTGGTGGCGACAACGGGGGGGGGTGTTGACGGTAGTAGGTGGTGGCCTCGGAGGATGGTGGTGGTGGTCGGCGGAGGGTGGCGGTAGTGGTCGCTGTAACACCTGTGCCTTCACGGCCATCAAACAAATACCAAACCAATGAAATATTATATTTCATACTTGGGATTTGTAAAAATATGTGTATCGTTTACACATATCAACTCTTGTTCAATTTCAAACCCTAAATCGCTTTCTGGAAGGTTATACGCGCACCGATGCGTAAATATAACCAGTTTAATCCAACAAACACTCCGGAATAGTGAAATAGGCTTAACATACCTTAAATAACCTTGACATAACTTAGACATAAGTTTTGGAAGGTTTGGTGTGGTGAAATCAAAGTTAAATCGCTTACAGGGACTAAAGTTGACAAACTGCGAAAGTATGTCAATTTGAACTGTAACGAACATTCCGGAACATGACCATAAGTTAAACACACCTTAAATATCCTTTACATAGCTTAGAAATAGGCTTTGAGGGGTTTGGTGTGCTAAAATAAACTTTTGGGACATTCAGGGACTAAAAGTGTCAAAAAGTGCACAAGTTTGCATTTTCGCGCATAACTTACGTTCTGAATACATCCGGACATCCAAAAATTTATGAAAGCATGACTATATTATATTTTAGTGTTCGCCATAAGAAAAATCCATTCGTTTCGTCATTTGGATCGTTTTTCGCGCTTATGCGCATTCCGTCGTAATTAACCGAACATCGCAACTGTACGGCTAAACGAACCGACATCCGAGATATTTTTGAGCACAATTTAAGTTCCCTATACTTTAACTTCATTTTAGAGCTTTGAAATGGGGTTAACGGGGCTTAAACGTGTCAAAAATGCATCGAAAACCAAGTTTAGGGGCTGCAGGGACCAAAACTGTAAATCTGCCAAAGTTGTTACCTTACGGACCTCAACATTGGCAGCTTTGAGGTCCGTAAAGCAAGTTCAGACCAGATGCAGAGTACTTAACAGCCTGTTTTCAGCTGTTTTGCACTCCTAATCTCTCTTCCACATGTTGATACCTTATGGTGGGTGGCCAATTAACCTACCATAAGCTTCCGACACTTGTACGGGTGAGATCAAGGCACGTTTCCCGATAAACGATCCTAACGGTGGTGCATTTACTATAAATACCCATCCATACTCAACACAAAAACCCACTAGAATCTGATTGAGGAGCTCTAAGTTGAAGCCTTCGCTTCATACCTGAGCTATTCGATCACGATTAGCATTCGGGGACCCTTCGTAAGTATTCTTTCGTTCTTTTCCTTATTTTACTGCTTTTCGAGTCAGAAAGTCAAACTTTGTTTGACTTTCAGCGTTGACCAGTAATGGTCAATGCGAAGTTCGTAGGAACTTCGCAACGTGAGTGTAATCACGTTGGTTATAGTCCCTTGGGACTATGCCCACTGATTACCACGTTGTCTAGGGTCGTAGGGTAGGCGATCTAATAAATCGCCTATACCTTCGAACCCGACCCAGTTTGGTCGATCATTAGGATCCGACCAAACACATTAGGTGACCATAGTAGGTAGGGAATAACCTTCCGAGGTTATACCTTATGGTCACGACGTTTAAGTAGTTGTATGATAGGTAGTTTATATGCCTTAGGTAAATTACCAGAATACCCTTTTTATGTATAATTGGTAATTAAGCATATGTAACCTAAACCTTTGTCACATAACTGATTATGTAATATGTTTAGGCATATAACACTTGTCATAAGGCTAGTTAGGCGGTCCAAAAGCGTTTCACGCGAACGACGCGTTAAAGTAGCATAAGCTACCTAAACGGGTCGTAATGGGTCGAAATCACTCAGGTTAAGTTTCATTTAGTATGTAGGCTTTGTTAAACCAAATGACACGAGTCTCTACACTCGTTTGGTTTACAAACCCTAATGCTACTCAATCTTCCGATCTAAGTCCGGTTTATTAACATAGTTACCTATACTAGGTGCCGTTTGATATCCGCGATCTCTAGCATTGTTTAGTTGTTACTCAAGGACTACTGAGCAATCTCAGGTGAGTACATAGACCCCTCTTTTACTGTTTTCCAAACTGTTTTGGGGTGGAACACATGTGCCTACTTGTTACTTTCATGCTTTCCTGTTTTGACATCATATACTTGCTATGTTCATTAGTACATTATAGTACATGATTTCATTACATTTCATGCTATGTATGCCCATTGTGTGCGTACTTAGTACATTGTTTTACATTACATTTTATGCTATGTATGCCCATTGTGTGCATACTTAGTACATCGTTCTACATTACATTTCATGCTATGTATGCCCATTGTGTGCGTACTTAGTACATTGTTTTACGTTGCTTGTCTGTTGCATATGCTTATCCAGCATATGAACATATTATACTACATATTGAACCGTTGTAATCATTTGACTGTGATCCGTTGATATCTGTGAACCGTTTGTATCTGTGAACCGTGTGAACCGTATTTGACATAGACATTTCGGCATAGACATTTTAACATGATTGACATTTGATCATGCATTTCCCACAAAACATAACTTTGATTTAAACCAAGTTTTACTTCAATACTTTGTTTTTGTGTATATGGTTTAGTTGAGACATTTCACTTGCCATACATGATATTTTGACATAGACATTTGACATGGATATTTGACATAGACATTTGACATGGATATTTGACATAGACATTTTGACATTGGTTTGGTTTGATTAAGTGATTAAGTAACGATACGTGTGTAATATGATACAAGCATGGTGGATACGCCGCTGGTACTTCCTATATATAAGTGTTTGTATGGTATTACATATTGTAGCGTTATTTGAATCATTTCAGTTTGATACATATAACATTTTATACAAATAACATACTTTTCACAAGACATTGTTTTACAAACAACTTATCTTATACAAATCCATTTTTACTATGGTTATTCATTTAACCATACATTATTCATTTATTTATACATATCATCTGAACTCATTGTTTTTCAAATGATTTACAAAACAAAGCAAATAACAAGGTTCATGACTAAACATTTTCTCAAACTTAAGTCATGGAACCTATTTTCACAAAACCTATGTATCTCACAGGCATTTTTATGCTGACGTACCTATTTTCACATGTGTTTTTCAGGGACTGTTGCATAAGATGATCAAGATGCATATAGGCAGACTTGGGCTTTAGTGACAATAAAAGATGCAAGACTAGTTAATTATGTTGTATTTCCTTGTTTGATTAGACATTGTAACACTTTTAATCAATAAAACGAAACTTCAATTGCCATGGATTTGAAACAATTAATTCTGTTACAACACTCCCCGATGTTTCCGCCACGTTTCGTATGTTCTACGTGGTCGGGGTGTGACAGAAAAGATGGTATCAGAGCCAATGGTTATAGGGAATTAGGTTATTAGTAATTAGTAATGCTTTGACCTAGTCTATAACCTTCTTAGGACCCTAACGCGAGTTTGCTTGCGTTTAGTCATAAAACAATACCGTCACCTATCCATAGGCGACGACCACAACAAGAACATAAATTTCAAAACCGCTTTGAAAACTAATCATCTGTTCTAGGATGATTGATTACAAGGTTTTGAACCCTCTATTGTAAGGTTTTGAACCCTTTTGAGTTTTCAAAATCTCGTCAAAGTTTTGGGTCCTAAATAGTGTGAACACGTGCAAACTGGAAGGGTGAATGCCTGTATTCTGGGTTTTCTGTCTAGGCAAGCACTTCGTATACATCTCATCAGACGCGAGACCAGTTGTGCTTACCTGGGAATTCTTGGGATGAGTGTTCACTTATAGGCGAGCATGTCTTCGCGATACATTATTTTTGATCCATTTACTTTAATTCAGTCACTGTGTGTCGTTTGTTGCTTTGTAGTAACAAACAAATGACCACTATCCTGGCTTTCATCAGATTTGTTCATCTCATTCTTTTCGTCTAATTCTCTCACTCGTTTCATTTCATGTTTCCTCTTTTAGAATGCCTCCTCGACGTGAAAATCCGGTATCTATTGACGATCTGGCCGCTGTCATTACACAGCAAATAACTGCTGCAATCCCAAACCTCGTTGCCCAATGTCACCAAGCTATCAACAACAATAATGCTCTCTGCAGCTTCAAGACGTTCAACTCGGCCAAACCATCAAAGTTTTCTGGGTCTCAAGGAGCGACTGCACTTCTGCAATGGTTCGAGAGTCTAGAGAGCACTTTCAGGCATGTTCAATGTCCAAACGATCGAAAGGTAGATTTCGCATCCAGTGTCTTTGAGAAACGAGCCTTGACATGGTGGAACGGTGTGGTGAGAGATAGGGGTGCCGATGTGGCACTGGCCCAAACTTGGGAAGAACTTCGAACACTGATGATGAAGGAATTCTGTCCTCGTCACGAGATCAGGGCATTGGAAAGGGAATTCGACGATCTTAAGCAAGACAGCGGTGAACATCGAGCATACACTGATCGATATGAGGAGCTGAGCCTGTTGTGTCCTACCATGGTTACGCCTTTGGATAAGGCGATCGAAAAATACATTGATGGTCTCCCTGACTTAGTTCAGGACATTGTTACCGGTAGTAACCCCACTACGGTTAGGCAGGCCATTGAGCTATCTGCAACGTTGACTGAATCTCAGATCAGGAAACGTAAGCTTTTTCGAAAGGGTGACAAGAAACCAGTTGAGGAATCAAAGACCATGGATGTACAGACTGAATTCCCTGAGAAGTCAAAGAAGCAAAAGGCTTCTCAGAACTTCGCCATGGTTACTTACAGTGATCAAGCTATCCCCAACCAACCAGCTCAACCCCGTACTAGGAAGCCATACAATGGAACTTCACCCTTGTGTAACCGATGTGGCCTACATCATCATGCTAATGTGAAGTGCCGCGAATGCCAAATTTGTGGACTTAAAGGTCATGTGGCAAAAGTTTGCGTTGCAGCAGTTGCACCGAAGCAAGCTGACAACAAACATGCTCGAGCTCGCTTTCCACCAGGTTCTTGCAACAAGTGTGGTGAGATGGGACATTTCCGAAGAAATTGCCCAAAGCTTGCAAATGCTAATCCAGCACAGAGATGAGCATCTGATCGACTAGGGGACAACACTCTTTAGAAATAATCATATCTTATGTATTATTTTCTTTTGTTGTCAAGGTTCATGAAACAGTTGTTATCATTGTTAATAAATAAATCTTTTTATTTACATTACAATGTATTTATGTAGTTGTATGCATAAACAACATATCCCCTATAATACCGACAATCGAGGAATCGTATTCCTTGAAAAGCAAACTATCCCCAAAATTCTTCCATGTTACAATCTCTTGCGTTTTCCACAAAGATCCTAAGTACCCGTCTCTTGCAAAGAAAACGAAGTACAAGGTACAAGTTATAATTCTGTACGAATACCCCAAGTACCACTATAAATTCTTAATAGGGTACCCAAGGGTATTTCCGTATGTCCTAAATTATTGTGTACCTTAATTCGAATATTGCGTTTTTCCTGAAAAACGGAAATCGAATTTTTGGTTGATCATCCTATCTTCATGAATGGATTCTTGAAATGATTAAAGTGCCAAATGAAATCCACGAATTGGATTCCTGGTGTACTTTAAGTATCCGCGTCCAAAGATAACAAATTAATAAACAAATTAAACAACTATGTGATTATGTGCTTATGTGTTTTCTTTTATGTTTTTGTGTAATCCAAGTTTTGTTATCCAAATCCTCGTAGAATCTTCCATATCATCGTATAAGGGATTCATAGTAGGATATCCAAAGGTACTATCTTAAATCCTTAATGGACTTCTACGTTGTAGTTAAGTCCCTTGGATTATATTGTACCATTCCATAATTAGACCCTGAGAGGTCTAGGTAAACAGATTGATCCAAAAATCTGGTTAGGAATATCATGTGATGATATAGCTGAAAGGACTCCTTGGTGGCCTAATTTAAAAGGATCCTTTGTCGATCTAATTAAAAGGACCCTATGGTAGTTTAGTCACACTCATCATCAGGTTTGATTTTTCCTCCCCACAAACATTTCAAGACAAGTTGTGCGGACTATGCAAGGAATTGCATAATTATGGATGCATACATAATTATGGAATTCAGTGCACAGAAACCACAGCGAATTTTGTCATATGTCTAGAGTCTATTCCGTTCATTTTTGTTTCTGAAGATGTAAAATGACTATCCCGTTCATTTTTGTTTCTGAAGATGTAAAATGACTATTCCGTTCATTTTTGTTTCTGAAGATGTAAATGACTATTCCATTCATTTTTGTTTCTGAAGATGTAAAATGACTATTCCGTTCATTTTTGTTTCTGAAGATGTAAAATGACTATTCCGTTCATTTTTGTTTCTGAAGATGTAAAATGACTATTCCGTTCATTTTTGTTTCTGAAGATGTAAAATGACTATTCCGTTCATTTTTGTTTCTGAAGATGTAAAATGACTATTCCGTTCATTTTTGTTTCTGAAGATGTAAAATGACTATTCCGTTCATTTTTGTTTCTGAAGATGTAAAATGACTATTCCGTTCATTTTTGTCTCTGAAGATGTAAAATGACTATTCTGTTCATTTTTGTTTCTGAAGATGTAAAATGATAATTCTGTTCATTTTTGTTTCTGAAGAGGTTGTGGAAAATGACTATTCTGTTCATTTTTGTTTCTAAAGAATGCCTGTTGAAAATAACTCCGTTCATTTTTCATTTCTGGAAAATGTTCATTAAAGAGAAATTACAGGATTATGTCTTGTTCATCTTTGATGGTTATTTAACACAAAGTCACAGATAGACTCCTACGAATGAATTTCGGGACGAAATTTCCTAAAGTAGGGGAGACTGTAACACCTGTGCCTTCACGGCCATCAAACAAATACCAAACCAATGAAATATTATATTTCATACTTGGGATTTGTAAAAATATGTGTATCGTTTACACATATCAACTCTTGTTCAATTTCAAACCCTAAATCGCTTTCTGGAAGGTTATACGCGCACCGATGCGTAAATATAACCAGTTTAATCCAACAAACACTCCGGAATAGTGAAATAGGCTTAACATACCTTAAATAACCTTGACATAACTTAGACATAAGTTTTGGAAGGTTTGGTGTGGTGAAATCAAAGTTAAATCGCTTACAGGGACTAAAGTTGACAAACTGCGAAAGTATGTCAATTTGAACTGTAACGAACATTCCGGAACATGACCATAAGTTAAACACACCTTAAATATCCTTTACATAGCTTAGAAATAGGCTTTGAGGGGTTTGGTGTGCTAAAATAAACTTTTGGGACATTCAGGGACTAAAAGTGTCAAAAAGTGCACAAGTTTGCATTTTCGCGCATAACTTACGTTCTGAATACATCCGGACATCCAAAAATTTATGAAAGCATGACTATATTATATTTTAGTGTTCGCCATAAGAAAAATCCATTCGTTTCGTCATTTGGATCGTTTTTCGCGCTTATGCGCATTCCGTCGTAATTAACCGAACATCGCAACTGTACGGCTAAACGAACCGACATCCGAGATATTTTTGAGCACAATTTAAGTTCCCTATACTTTAACTTCATTTTAGAGCTTTGAAATGGGGTTAACGGGGCTTAAACGTGTCAAAAATGCATCGAAAACCAAGTTTAGGGGCTGCAGGGACCAAAACTGTAAATCTGCCAAAGTTGTTACCTTACGGACCTCAACATTGGCAGCTTTGAGGTCCGTAAAGCAAGTTCAGACCAGATGCAGAGTACTTAACAGCCTGTTTTCAGCTGTTTTGCACTCCTAATCTCTCTTCCACATGTTGATACCTTATGGTGGGTGGCCAATTAACCTACCATAAGCTTCCGACACTTGTACGGGTGAGATCAAGGCACGTTTCCCGATAAACGATCCTAACGGTGGTGCATTTACTATAAATACCCATCCATACTCAACACAAAAACCCACTAGAATCTGATTGAGGAGCTCTAAGTTGAAGCCTTCGCTTCATACCTGAGCTATTCGATCACGATTAGCATTCGGGGACCCTTCGTAAGTATTCTTTCGTTCTTTTCCTTATTTTACTGCTTTTCGAGTCAGAAAGTCAAACTTTGTTTGACTTTCAGCGTTGACCAGTAATGGTCAATGCGAAGTTCGTAGGAACTTCGCAACGTGAGTGTAATCACGTTGGTTATAGTCCCTTGGGACTATGCCCACTGATTACCACGTTGTCTAGGGTCGTAGGGTAGGCGATCTAATAAATCGCCTATACCTTCGAACCCGACCCAGTTTGGTCGATCATTAGGATCCGACCAAACACATTAGGTGACCATAGTAGGTAGGGAATAACCTTCCGAGGTTATACCTTATGGTCACGACGTTTAAGTAGTTGTATGATAGGTAGTTTATATGCCTTAGGTAAATTACCAGAATACCCTTTTTATGTATAATTGGTAATTAAGCATATGTAACCTAAACCTTTGTCACATAACTGATTATGTAATATGTTTAGGCATATAACACTTGTCATAAGGCTAGTTAGGCGGTCCAAAAGCGTTTCACGCGAACGACGCGTTAAAGTAGCATAAGCTACCTAAACGGGTCGTAATGGGTCGAAATCACTCAGGTTAAGTTTCATTTAGTATGTAGGCTTTGTTAAACCAAATGACACGAGTCTCTACACTCGTTTGGTTTACAAACCCTAATGCTACTCAATCTTCCGATCTAAGTCCGGTTTATTAACATAGTTACCTATACTAGGTGCCGTTTGATATCCGCGATCTCTAGCATTGTTTAGTTGTTACTCAAGGACTACTGAGCAATCTCAGGTGAGTACATAGACCCCTCTTTTACTGTTTTCCAAACTGTTTTGGGGTGGAACACATGTGCCTACTTGTTACTTTCATGCTTTCCTGTTTTGACATCATATACTTGCTATGTTCATTAGTACATTATAGTACATGATTTCATTACATTTCATGCTATGTATGCCCATTGTGTGCGTACTTAGTACATTGTTTTACATTACATTTTATGCTATGTATGCCCATTGTGTGCATACTTAGTACATCGTTCTACATTACATTTCATGCTATGTATGCCCATTGTGTGCGTACTTAGTACATTGTTTTACGTTGCTTGTCTGTTGCATATGCTTATCCAGCATATGAACACATTATACTACATATTGAACCGTTGTAATCATTTGACTGTGATCCGTTGATATCTGTGAACCGTTTGTATCTGTGAACCGTGTGAACCGTATTTGACATAGACATTTCGGCATAGACATTTTAACATGATTGACATTTGATCATGCATTTCCCACAAAACATAACTTTGATTTAAACCAAGTTTTACTTCAATACTTTGTTTTTGTGTATATGGTTTAGTTGAGACATTTCACTTGCCATACATGATATTTTGACATAGACATTTGACATGGATATTTGACATAGACATTTGACATGGATATTTGACATAGACATTTTGACATTGGTTTGGTTTGATTAAGTGATTAAGTAACGATACGTGTGTAATATGATACAAGCATGGTGGATACGCCGCTGGTACTTCCTATATATAAGTGTTTGTATGGTATTACATATTGTAGCGTTATTTGAATCATTTCAGTTTGATACATATAACATTTTATACAAATAACATACTTTTCACAAGACATTGTTTTACAAACAACTTATCTTATACAAATCCATTTTTACTATGGTTATTCATTTAACCATACATTATTCATTTATTTATACATATCATCTGAACTCATTGTTTTTCAAATGATTTACAAAACAAAGCAAATAACAAGGTTCATGACTAAACATTTTCTCAAACTTAAGTCATGGAACCTATTTTCACAAAACCTATGTATCTCACAGGCATTTTTATGCTGACGTACCTATTTTCACATGTGTTTTTCAGGGACTGTTGCATAAGATGATCAAGATGCATATAGGCAGACTTGGGCTTTAGTGACAATAAAAGATGCAAGACTAGTTAATTATGTTGTATTTCCTTGTTTGATTAGACATTGTAACACTTTTAATCAATAAAACGAAACTTCAATTGCCATGGATTTGAAACAATTAATTCTGTTACAACACTCCCCGATGTTTCCGCCACGTTTCGTATGTTCTACGTGGTCGGGGTGTGACAGAAAAGATGGTATCAGAGCCAATGGTTATAGGGAATTAGGTTATTAGTAATTAGTAATGCTTTGACCTAGTCTATAACCTTCTTAGGACCCTAACGCGAGTTTGCTTGCGTTTAGTCATAAAACAATACCGTCACCTATCCATAGGCGACGACCACAACAAGAACATAAATTTCAAAACCGCTTTGAAAACTAATCATCTGTTCTAGGATGATTGATTACAAGGTTTTGAACCCTCTATTGTAAGGTTTTGAACCCTTTTGAGTTTTCAAAATCTCGTCAAAGTTTTGGGTCCTAAATAGTGTGAACACGTGCAAACTGGAAGGGTGAATGCCTGTATTCTGGGTTTTCTGTCTAGGCAAGCACTTCGTATACATCTCATCAGACGCGAGACCAGTTGTGCTTACCTGGGAATTCTTGGGATGAGTGTTCACTTATAGGCGAGCATGTCTTCGCGATACATTATTTTTGATCCATTTACTTTAATTCAGTCACTGTGTGTCGTTTGTTGCTTTGTAGTAACAAACAAATGACCACTATCCTGGCTTTCATCAGATTTGTTCATCTCATTCTTTTCGTCTAATTCTCTCACTCGTTTCATTTCATGTTTCCTCTTTTAGAATGCCTCCTCGACGTGAAAATCCGGTATCTATTGACGATCTGGCCGCTGTCATTACACAGCAAATAACTGCTGCAATCCCAAACCTCGTTGCCCAATGTCACCAAGCTATCAACAACAATAATGCTCTCTGCAGCTTCAAGACGTTCAACTCGGCCAAACCATCAAAGTTTTCTGGGTCTCAAGGAGCGACTGCACTTCTGCAATGGTTCGAGAGTCTAGAGAGCACTTTCAGGCATGTTCAATGTCCAAACGATCGAAAGGTAGATTTCGCATCCAGTGTCTTTGAGAAACGAGCCTTGACATGGTGGAACGGTGTGGTGAGAGATAGGGGTGCCGATGTGGCACTGGCCCAAACTTGGGAAGAACTTCGAACACTGATGATGAAGGAATTCTGTCCTCGTCACGAGATCAGGGCATTGGAAAGGGAATTCGACGATCTTAAGCAAGACAGCGGTGAACATCGAGCATACACTGATCGATATGAGGAGCTGAGCCTGTTGTGTCCTACCATGGTTACGCCTTTGGATAAGGCGATCGAAAAATACATTGATGGTCTCCCTGACTTAGTTCAGGACATTGTTACCGGTAGTAACCCCACTACGGTTAGGCAGGCCATTGAGCTATCTGCAACGTTGACTGAATCTCAGATCAGGAAACGTAAGCTTTTTCGAAAGGGTGACAAGAAACCAGTTGAGGAATCAAAGACCATGGATGTACAGACTGAATTCCCTGAGAAGTCAAAGAAGCAAAAGGCTTCTCAGAACTTCGCCATGGTTACTTACAGTGATCAAGCTATCCCCAACCAACCAGCTCAACCCCGTACTAGGAAGCCATACAATGGAACTTCACCCTTGTGTAACCGATGTGGCCTACATCATCATGCTAATGTGAAGTGCCGCGAATGCCAAATTTGTGGACTTAAAGGTCATGTGGCAAAAGTTTGCGTTGCAGCAGTTGCACCGAAGCAAGCTGACAACAAACATGCTCGAGCTCGCTTTCCACCAGGTTCTTGCAACAAGTGTGGTGAGATGGGACATTTCCGAAGAAATTGCCCAAAGCTTGCAAATGCTAATCCAGCACAGAGATGAGCATCTGATCGACTAGGGGACAACACTCTTTAGAAATAATCATATCTTATGTATTATTTTCTTTTGTTGTCAAGGTTCATGAAACAGTTGTTATCATTGTTAATAAATAAATCTTTTTATTTACATTACAATGTATTTATGTAGTTGTATGCATAAACAACATATCCCCTATAATACCGACAATCGAGGAATCGTATTCCTTGAAAAGCAAACTATCCCCAAAATTCTTCCATGTTACAATCTCTTGCGTTTTCCACAAAGATCCTAAGTACCCGTCTCTTGCAAAGAAAACGAAGTACAAGGTACAAGTTATAATTCTGTACGAATACCCCAAGTACCACTATAAATTCTTAATAGGGTACCCAAGGGTATTTCCGTATGTCCTAAATTATTGTGTACCTTAATTCGAATATTGCGTTTTTCCTGAAAAACGGAAATCGAATTTTTGGTTGATCATCCTATCTTCATGAATGGATTCTTGAAATGATTAAAGTGCCAAATGAAATCCACGAATTGGATTCCTGGTGTACTTTAAGTATCCGCGTCCAAAGATAACAAATTAATAAACAAATTAAACAACTATGTGATTATGTGCTTATGTGTTTTCTTTTATGTTTTTGTGTAATCCAAGTTTTGTTATCCAAATCCTCGTAGAATCTTCCATATCATCGTATAAGGGATTCATAGTAGGATATCCAAAGGTACTATCTTAAATCCTTAATGGACTTCTACGTTGTAGTTAAGTCCCTTGGATTATATTGTACCATTCCATAATTAGACCCTGAGAGGTCTAGGTAAACAGATTGATCCAAAAATCTGGTTAGGAATATCATGTGATGATATAGCTGAAAGGACTCCTTGGTGGCCTAATTTAAAAGGATCCTTTGTCGATCTAATTAAAAGGACCCTATGGTAGTTTAGTCACACTCATCATCAGGTTTGATTTTTCCTCCCCACAAACATTTCAAGACAAGTTGTGCGGACTATGCAAGGAATTGCATAATTATGGATGCATACATAATTATGGAATTCAGTGCACAGAAACCACAGCGAATTTTGTCATATGTCTAGAGTCTATTCCGTTCATTTTTGTTTCTGAAGATGTAAAATGACTATCCCGTTCATTTTTGTTTCTGAAGATGTAAAATGACTATTCCGTTCATTTTTGTTTCTGAAGATGTAAATGACTATTCCGTTCATTTTTGTTTCTGAAGATGTAAAATGACTATTCCGTTCATTTTTGTTTCTGAAGATGTAAAATGACTATTCCGTTCATTTTTGTTTCTGAAGATGTAAAATGACTATTCCGTTCATTTTTGTTTCTGAAGATGTAAAATGACTATTCCGTTCATTTTTGTTTCTGAAGATGTAAAATGACTATTCCGTTCATTTTTGTTTCTGAAGATGTAAAATGACTATTCCGTTCATTTTTGTTTCTGAAGATGTAAAATGACTATTCCGTTCATTTTTGTCTCTGAAGATGTAAAATGACTATTCTGTTCATTTTTGTTTCTGAAGATGTAAAATGATAATTCTGTTCATTTTTGTTTCTGAAGAGGTTGTGGAAAATGACTATTCTGTTCATTTTTGTTTCTAAAGAATGCCTGTTGAAAATAACTCCGTTCATTTTTCATTTCTGGAAAATGTTCATTAAAGAGAAATTACAGGATTATGTCTTGTTCATCTTTGATGGTTATTTAACACAAAGTCACAGATAGACTCCTACGAATGAATTTCGGGACGAAATTTCCTAAAGTAGGGGAGACTGTAACACCTGTGCCTTCACGGCCATCAAACAAATACCAAACCAATGAAATATTATATTTCATACTTGGGATTTGTAAAAATATGTGTATCGTTTACACATATCAACTCTTGTTCAATTTCAAACCCTAAATCGCTTTCTGGAAGGTTATACGCGCACCGATGCGTAAATATAACCAGTTTAATCCAACAAACACTCCGGAATAGTGAAATAGGCTTAACATACCTTAAATAACCTTGACATAACTTAGACATAAGTTTTGGAAGGTTTGGTGTGGTGAAATCAAAGTTAAATCGCTTACAGGGACTAAAGTTGACAAACTGCGAAAGTATGTCAATTTGAACTGTAACGAACATTCCGGAACATGACCATAAGTTAAACACACCTTAAATATCCTTTACATAGCTTAGAAATAGGCTTTGAGGGGTTTGGTGTGCTAAAATAAACTTTTGGGACATTCAGGGACTAAAAGTGTCAAAAAGTGCACAAGTTTGCATTTTCGCGCATAACTTACGTTCTGAATACATCCGGACATCCAAAAATTTATGAAAGCATGACTATATTATATTTTAGTGTTCGCCATAAGAAAAATCCATTCGTTTCGTCATTTGGATCGTTTTTCGCGCTTATGCGCATTCCGTCGTAATTAACCGAACATCGCAACTGTACGGCTAAACGAACCGACATCCGAGATATTTTTGAGCACAATTTAAGTTCCCTATACTTTAACTTCATTTTAGAGCTTTGAAATGGGGTTAACGGGGCTTAAACGTGTCAAAAATGCATCGAAAACCAAGTTTAGGGGCTGCAGGGACCAAAACTGTAAATCTGCCAAAGTTGTTACCTTACGGACCTCAACATTGGCAGCTTTGAGGTCCGTAAAGCAAGTTCAGACCAGATGCAGAGTACTTAACAGCCTGTTTTCAGCTGTTTTGCACTCCTAATCTCTCTTCCACATGTTGATACCTTATGGTGGGTGGCCAATTAACCTACCATAAGCTTCCGACACTTGTACGGGTGAGATCAAGGCACGTTTCCCGATAAACGATCCTAACGGTGGTGCATTTACTATAAATACCCATCCATACTCAACACAAAAACCCACTAGAATCTGATTGAGGAGCTCTAAGTTGAAGCCTTCGCTTCATACCTGAGCTATTCGATCACGATTAGCATTCGGGGACCCTTCGTAAGTATTCTTTCGTTCTTTTCCTTATTTTACTGCTTTTCGAGTCAGAAAGTCAAACTTTGTTTGACTTTCAGCGTTGACCAGTAATGGTCAATGCGAAGTTCGTAGGAACTTCGCAACGTGAGTGTAATCACGTTGGTTATAGTCCCTTGGGACTATGCCCACTGATTACCACGTTGTCTAGGGTCGTAGGGTAGGCGATCTAATAAATCGCCTATACCTTCGAACCCGACCCAGTTTGGTCGATCATTAGGATCCGACCAAACACATTAGGTGACCATAGTAGGTAGGGAATAACCTTCCGAGGTTATACCTTATGGTCACGACGTTTAAGTAGTTGTATGATAGGTAGTTTATATGCCTTAGGTAAATTACCAGAATACCCTTTTTATGTATAATTGGTAATTAAGCATATGTAACCTAAACCTTTGTCACATAACTGATTATGTAATATGTTTAGGCATATAACACTTGTCATAAGGCTAGTTAGGCGGTCCAAAAGCGTTTCACGCGAACGACGCGTTAAAGTAGCATAAGCTACCTAAACGGGTCGTAATGGGTCGAAATCACTCAGGTTAAGTTTCATTTAGTATGTAGGCTTTGTTAAACCAAATGACACGAGTCTCTACACTCGTTTGGTTTACAAACCCTAATGCTACTCAATCTTCCGATCTAAGTCCGGTTTATTAACATAGTTACCTATACTAGGTGCCGTTTGATATCCGCGATCTCTAGCATTGTTTAGTTGTTACTCAAGGACTACTGAGCAATCTCAGGTGAGTACATAGACCCCTCTTTTACTGTTTTCCAAACTGTTTTGGGGTGGAACACATGTGCCTACTTGTTACTTTCATGCTTTCCTGTTTTGACATCATATACTTGCTATGTTCATTAGTACATTATAGTACATGATTTCATTACATTTCATGCTATGTATGCCCATTGTGTGCGTACTTAGTACATTGTTTTACATTACATTTTATGCTATGTATGCCCATTGTGTGCATACTTAGTACATCGTTCTACATTACATTTCATGCTATGTATGCCCATTGTGTGCGTACTTAGTACATTGTTTTACGTTGCTTGTCTGTTGCATATGCTTATCCAGCATATGAACACATTATACTACATATTGAACCGTTGTAATCATTTGACTGTGATCCGTTGATATCTGTGAACCGTTTGTATCTGTGAACCGTGTGAACCGTATTTGACATAGACATTTCGGCATAGACATTTTAACATGATTGACATTTGATCATGCATTTCCCACAAAACATAACTTTGATTTAAACCAAGTTTTACTTCAATACTTTGTTTTTGTGTATATGGTTTAGTTGAGACATTTCACTTGCCATACATGATATTTTGACATAGACATTTGACATGGATATTTGACATAGACATTTGACATGGATATTTGACATAGACATTTTGACATTGGTTTGGTTTGATTAAGTGATTAAGTAACGATACGTGTGTAATATGATACAAGCATGGTGGATACGCCGCTGGTACTTCCTATATATAAGTGTTTGTATGGTATTACATATTGTAGCGTTATTTGAATCATTTCAGTTTGATACATATAACATTTTATACAAATAACATACTTTTCACAAGACATTGTTTTACAAACAACTTATCTTATACAAATCCATTTTTACTATGGTTATTCATTTAACCATACATTATTCATTTATTTATACATATCATCTGAACTCATTGTTTTTCAAATGATTTACAAAACAAAGCAAATAACAAGGTTCATGACTAAACATTTTCTCAAACTTAAGTCATGGAACCTATTTTCACAAAACCTATGTATCTCACAGGCATTTTTATGCTGACGTACCTATTTTCACATGTGTTTTTCAGGGACTGTTGCATAAGATGATCAAGATGCATATAGGCAGACTTGGGCTTTAGTGACAATAAAAGATGCAAGACTAGTTAATTATGTTGTATTTCCTTGTTTGATTAGACATTGTAACACTTTTAATCAATAAAACGAAACTTCAATTGCCATGGATTTGAAACAATTAATTCTGTTACAACACTCCCCGATGTTTCCGCCACGTTTCGTATGTTCTACGTGGTCGGGGTGTGACAGTCGGGGTGGCGGTCGTTTGCGATGGCGGGTGGCAGCGATGGTAGTCGATGGCGGGTGGCAACTGTCACACCCTGACTTTTGCGGAAGCGTACGATGTGTGACTGGTTTAATATCATTGCATTCAATCATAATAAACAACTACATGATTAAAACGATGTTCATCCATTCAGAAAATTTGAGTGTTACAAACACTTGTTACTTAAGTTTTTAAAACACAACCTCTGAATAGGTTACAAACCAACAAAAGTGGATGAGATCTAAACTTGGAAATTTACTTCTAGTTATGACCCTCACGCCCAAGATCCATCATGTCACCTGAAATACATGTAATTTTGGAAAACATCAACAAAAGTTGAGCGAGTTCATGCGTTTTGTATACCTTGTATGAAAACATGGTATGTATCTTGTACCAATAAAGTATTCTTGTGAAATAAAGTATTCTTGTAAAATAAAGTATTCTTGTGAAATAAAGTATTCTTGTGAAATAAAGTATTCTTGTGGTATAAATCTTGAACCAATAAAGTATTTTTGTGGTACGAATCGTGTATAAGGTATTCTTGTATGTATCAAGGTTGTTAATGGGTTGCAAGGCCATTAACATGTGATACGACATAGGAAGTCACCAAACCATAGGCATTTTTCTAGTTGTCGATTCATGACGGAGACACAAAAGCACTACTCGGTACTAGTTTTCACCAAGAGTGTGGCTGCCCGAAAACCCGTTAGATCTAACCTTTTGTTCTGCGGTCTAGGTATATTGTTGATTAATGGTGCTTATGGTACCCTATTCGTGACACGATTTCTTGTATCATTTCTCATATCATTTCTCGTATCATTTCTCGTATCATTCCTTAAAACGCATCATACTTGGTACTAGTTATCACCAAGAGTGCTTCTTGTTTTTGTATCATACCATTTATAAACATTGTAACATTTGTAACATGTATTTCACCCCCGAAGTTATAAAACTGAAAACAGTTAAAAGAAAAGGGGGAGCATGAACTCACTGGGCTTAGAATTCGTGTGTATGCATATTTCGAAAAATACGCTTGTTTGAAAAACCGGTATAAAACATAAGCTTCTCGTAAACCATTTGTGTTAGTTAATACTTGTTTGTAAAATGGTTTAGAAATATGTAATTCATGTTTATTGAAAACCTTGTATGCTTCGCAAAAAGTGCATGTCTTTTCACCCCGAAAACATTTAGAAAAATGTAAAACTGTAAAAGGTGGGGTTATGAACTCACAACTTTGCGTTCCTGCGTCGTAAACTTCACCGGATTTGCTTATTTAGCGTCGTGAGCTAAACGTGTTTTATTAACGTTAGTCACTGGACTTGTATCGCAAAAGTACAAGCCACTATCTTTTGTATATGTTTTCTTGTGTTAAAAATAATTTATATTTTTAACTATGTATCTTACTTATATTATTTTCTCAAAAATAAATATAAGTATCTTGTATTTTTCACCCGAATTATGTATCTTGTCCAAAAATTTCATTTCATGTTCATAACTTGTCTAAGTTATTTATTTTATCAAGTAATATATTTTCATAAATATATTTTCTTGTATGTGTCCAAGTATGTTGTATGTGTATTTTTGTATCTTCACTCCTTAGGAGTATTTAGTGTATTTTCAAGTCCTAATACACTATTACATGTAATACATACTACATACACTTAGCACAAAATTTGGTGATAAATAAATATATATATTTTTCTCAAAAATATACATACTTAATATCAATTTTAATCTTGAATAAATTATCATTTCTTAACACAAAAATTTTGGAAAACCTTGGTAAATGCTTTTAGATACATTTTTAGGGAATAAGTTTCTCAAAACTTATATTTTTCTAAGTGTCAAAATTTTATAGAAATTTTGACAGAGTTTCCCCTAAAAATGGAGGTTTCCCATGTTTTCAAAACATGTGTTTATTTTCTTTTAAATCATCATCAATATCAACAACACAATCAAGTCTTACGATAAACCTAGATCATGTAAATCACACTACATCATGAACTTGAAGTTCTTGTAAAAACTTGTAGCAACTTACCATGTTATTTAGTAGGTTTAGTTACCCTTAAAAACATGGTTATTTGTTTGTAAATCTCATTCTAGAAGAGATTGGGTGTTTACAACTTGTAAACATAATTTACAAAAAAATTTATCCATAACATCTTCTTGTTTCTCTAGTGTTTATTTACTTGTCTTCCCACTAAAAATAGTGTACGTTTAATACAAACCATGATCCTTCAAGAATCACTTTTTAAACTTGGTTCCTTTAGAAAAATCATTCACAAGTTTTGGATTTACAAGATTACTAGTTCACTTGGTTTATTACTTTTCAAGAAAAATCATTTTACTTTCAAGTTCATGTTTAATCAAGGTGATGATTATTTCATGTTGTTACATAATCATCCCTTATCTTGCTAAATCATGTTTTTAATCATAATCTAGCAAGTTCCATGTGATGATCAATGGCAATATTTCTAGTAATCCACAAGCAAATATCATTCATGCACCAAACAATATCATTTCAACACTATTTCATCAAGATATCAACATATATCACTTTGTGTTTCAAGATTCATGTCACACCCCGAAATATCAGAGCATTGGCGTGACTGGACTGGTATCTTCATTGCACAGCGGAAGTATTTGAGCTAAGACTTCTAGAAATTGAACGCCCGCTTAGTACTCGAAATCCCGTGGGTTCTCCTATTCCAACCGTTCCATAGCTTTGAAAATGCAACCTGAGAAAGAACATGCGAAAAAGTCAACATAAAGTTGAGCGAGTTCATAGTTTGTTTGTTTTGTATCAGATGCGTTTTAAAACACTTGTAATCTTGCATTTGAAAAACCGGTTTGTGAGATCTTAATCTCTCATAGCATTTGAAATGTCATCTTTGTATATCGGTAACGAAATGTTTCCTGTTATGTTTATAAACCGATATATGTAACTATTGAGTTTGTAAACCAGTAATGAAATGTTTTCTATCGTGTCTGTAAATTGGTATTGAAATGATTTCTGTTATCTTTGTAAACCGGTATTGAAATGTTTTCTGATATCTTGTAATCCTGGTATGTTCTGATTCATACATGGAGTCTGTTTAAGGATCTATCAGTGGGTAGCGAGCCCCCTGACATAATGTACCATAAGCAAATAACCAAACCGAGAACACTTTGTCATCATTTGGGATCACAAAAGCACTCCAGGGTATACCAACCAGGAGTGGGGCGTGCCTCAAGCCCAATAGATCTACACCTTTTGCACCTTGGTTACTAAGTGATTAATGGTTACTAATGTCATCTCCCTACTTATGCACATTGATCATGTTATCTACTACTCCGTAACTAACATACCAATAGTTTTAGCATGTATTTCCCCTTGATGTTTTTGAAAACAAAACATTGAAAACAGTGAAATGAGGGACATGAACTCACTGGGTTGTCTCGTTTTTCGTACATAGACCAACCCAGTCCTATTGTTGTAACTTGGACATTCCCGTCCCTAGTCATGAAAATCATGCACGTTTCGTAAATACGTATTTGTTGTAAGAACCGGTAAGTTTAGCTTAAACCTTTTAGTAAACCATTTGAGTTCGTTGAAATCCTGTTGCGAAATGGTTTAGAAACATATGATTTTTGTTTCTCGAAACATTGTGTTTTTGCAAAACTTGCATGTCTTTCCACCCTCGAAAACATTTATAAAAATGTAAAACAGTAAAAAGTGGGGGTTATGAACTCACCTTGATATCCCTGTGTAAAGCTAGCTTAGTGTGATTCCGTAGTGTCGTTCCAAAAACGTGAATTAGCTAGCGTGCATTTGTGACATTCCTACGAAGGAATACTTATAAGTTTTCTAATCTAAACGTAGCTAAACTACGTCTCCGAGCTCTACCGAATCGTTAACTAAACGATTCTATAAAGGTGTTGTTAGTTTGACTTAGAATAACCAATCGATGTTTATTTGATCCCGTTTATAATTGGGATAAAACTAAGTCTCGAGATCGACTTAGTTTTCTAGTGTTAAAAGATTTATACTTATTTTTATGTAAATCATCAAATATATATACGCAAAGTCATGATAGTCGTTGCGATAGAGGGCGTAGGTGAAATGGTATGTATGCAAAATGTCGTAAGTGAGTCGGTAATATACCGTTGTAGTTTTCGTAGGATTGATGAAAATAAATATATATACATTTATATATATTCGAAAACCCGACGTTTGAAACGAATATAATCAAATATATTCATTTTATAAGAATATTCGAATCCTCATTAATTGAAATAAATATAAAAATTATATTTACTTTATAAACTATCGGTTTTTGTAAAATAGTAGCTCGTGTTTTGTCGAAGCCTTATGATTTCGTTTTATACGTCGTAAAGCTTCGTCAAAAATAAATATACATATATATTTATTTCATAAGAAACTTGAGCTTCGACAAGTGTCGTTTTTAGAATATAATTCGCGTGTCGTATAACGTGTTTTTAACGGAAAACGGACAGAATTTCCTCTGTTTTTGACAATCCCGACAACTAAGTGTCAATATATATTTTTATCGAAATTCAACGCGACGCAAATCAACAACATTTTAACACAATGTAACAACTATATATATATTTTTCTCGTCAAAGTTAATAACATAACTAATATTTAGTCGAAGCGGGTCGAGCTCGGTCGCGTATAACTAGAATTCTAAAATAACGCAATAACAATAATTTTCATAAATTTCGCGTCAATTAAACTTTACCGCGTCTCAGATTAATCGTGGACCCGACAGTTTGACCGGTTTTGACCGGTTGACCCGTTGACTCGAGTTGACCTCAGTTGACTAACAGTTGACTGATTTGACCGAACATCAAAATAAAACCCGAACCACATCTGAGATGAACTGAACCCGAACCAAGCACCATCTATGACCCGAACCTACCACTTTAACCGAGACCCGTGACCGAAATCTGAACCGAGCTGAACCGAAAACCCGCATCATGTTTCTGACCGTGACTCGAACCAAATCCTTTCAGACTATCAAACCCGAGACTTGACTCGCAACCCGAATCCGACCCGAAGCTATAATCTGACCGGAAACAGTTTGACCCGAGCCGAAACATAACTGAAATGGAGAGGTCAGTTGATTTATGACTCGAACTGTACGTCACTCGAAGAATCCGAACTGAAAACCGAACCAACCGAATCTGACCTGGTTTGAATCGTCGACTATCATTGACCCGAGACCAAACACCACCGCCTCCGCTGTCGTGGCTCCGCCGCCGCCGGAGAAGAAGGGGAGCCGACAATCGGCTCCGGTCACCGAAACCGAGAGAAAAAGAAGGAGAATCAAGGGGGGTGGCTGGTCGAGTTTTGTTTGTGAAGATGGAGATTTTCCTTGGGCTTGTTTGATGTTATTGAGAGAAGGATGAGAGTGATGTTGTTTCATGTGTGTATTTTGAGGATATAAAGCTCAGTATTTGTAAAGAAGGTGATAATAAGGGTTAGGGCTTGGATAATGTTTAGACAAAGTGAGAGAGAAATGAACGTGGTGTGTGGCTGTTGTTGAGTAGTTAGGGTTTCAAATGACCAACAACAATGAGATAAGTGTTTATATACTAGGCCTTATAAGTGGGCTTGGGCCCCAGGCCCACAAGCCCGTTTCGTGCGGCCCGATATATTTTTGGAAGCCCGTTTTCACATGTGAGTTCCGTAAAATGTCGTAAAATAAAATCTTAGAGTCGAAGCGTTTAAAAATTTCATCGGATATCGATATGACGCGTATTTTTGTCGTTTGCGCTAAATCGCATAAACTGCTTCATTTGTCGTTTTTAAATCCATTTTTCGATCAGTTTTCAACGATGAACATTAAAATTCAAAAACGAAGCTAAATTTATCGTAATACATTAATATCGAGACGAAATTCGAGTCAAATGCTTTGTTTCGTCGTTGATTGTCGGTGTGTTACTGTTTCCGCGTTTTTCGTTCACGTTTGCGTTTTGTGGCATACGAAAGCACTATAAATTCGCGAAACTAAATTTATAAGTTTAAAATTATCGCATAAATTTCGTATTTGCCGGCGTAGTCAGTATTTTGTACGGTTTCTAATTCGTTAGCGTTTAATATTCCGCAATTCTCCGCAGATCGTCATACGTGTACTGTACGGTCAAATAGACGTTCCTAGGCATTCCAAAGGCCTAATTAAATTTATTGGTGTCTTAAACGCTATTTGTTATCGCCTAAACGTTTGTTAATCACGTAATTAAGAGGCGTTAATTACCGGTTGTCACATTCTCCCCCTGTTACAGAAATTTCGTCCTCGAAATTTTGACTATGTTATCTCCTCAGAGTTGTGTCGTTCATAGGTAAGTCCGAATAATACCAAAATGAATGAGCACGTAATTAAATCAAAACCTATTCAGATTACGTGAATGTAAGGACATTTTACATTGATAAGAACCCAACGGTTCAACTGAGTTTGTTCAAGAAATCGATGTCAAGTGAACGAAGCGTAGTGATACTATCACCAATGCGACAACCTTTACGAGGTTCAACAAAAGAGAAATTTTGGACCAATGGAATTCCAAATGAACGTTCACAATATGCAAATTAATTTTTGAAACAATAGAATTCACTACCAACGGAAATCTTGTGTTGGTTGTTATATAGTTGAAACTCAGAATCCATAATTTCAAATAGATAGAATCATGAAAATGATTTGTCAACTATCGAACCATTAAATGAATCAAAATCAACGTGTTGACATTATTGAATTGAAAGGATACACCGAAATGAAATACAACCGAACCTGGTGTATCATTGTCTTAACACAAAATTGCATTAAGACTATTTAAACGATGTGTCAAACGAAAAGCATAAATAGTTTCGCATGAAACGGTTGATCGTGATTAGCACAAGCTACAAGTTTATACCGACACCACAAGGTGTCGTAGTGAATGAAATAATTCAATAATAGCGGTGATCGAACAAATATCATCGGTGTTTTGCATGGAACGCTCGCGCATGATTAGCCCAAGCTACAAGTTTATACCAACACCACAAGGTGTCGCAGTGATCAAAATAATTCAATAATAGTGATGACTGAACAAGCATCACCTTGTTTTGAAATCAAGTGAGAGATTCAACGAAGTAAATCTGAATATCTGTTTCAAACAATTCTCATAGGATTTTCAATTGAATACGAAACAAATAAACAATGTTTTTGAGCGAAGATGAAAAGCAATAAATATCACAAATTGTTCGCTCGATGGTGAAAGAACTATTAAGAGGTACAACGAAATATTTAACACGAACTTGGGTACCATTATCTTAACTCACGATTGTGTTAAGATTGCTTTAATATGATAAATCAGCGAAGCGGATTTAATATAAATGAACAAATAAATAAATGATTAAATCAGTACATGATGTGAGCAACGATATTAGCGCAAGCTTCAAACTTGTGAAAAAAAAAACGCCACCACAAGGTGATCGTGATTAAAGAAACGATTCAATGAATTCAAAGACCAAACAAGCCTGTTATAGTTCAAAACAAATGAAGTGCTTGTTGGGATTAAGTTGAATATGATGGCCTCAATCCATCATATGGAACCCTGAATTGAATGTATATTACGAGCAAGTTCAAACAATTGAACTTGGTTTAAACATAATCCAACAATGAATTTATGTATCAATAAGAAAGTTTCGACATGGCCACAACAAAAAACCATGTATGACTCAAAAGAAAATGAGTTTTCCAAGAAATCTGTTGACTCGATACCAAGGAGTCAACATTTTGCAATAATACGGGTCGTCTAGAATACCATTCAAAGATTTAGTAAAGCGAAATAATATATGAGATGTTGACAAAACGACCATTCGAAGTGAAACCACATGCGTAACAAACAAGGCATGTGTAGCGTACGAATTTGTCAAGAAATAAGCAAACGAGTGTTCGCTATCATGAAATAAAATCTTCGTGATGCAGTGACCATTAGGGGAAGTAGAAATGTAAAAAAAAAAATCTACTCACTAGATGCAAAAGTCGGAATTTCAACAAAAGAAATTTAAGGACTTTACCTGGAATTTCGTGTGATAGTCGGTTGTTAGGTGACATTTCCATGGAATGTCGAACATAGCGTATCTGCCATAAGTGAAATAGGGGGAAATGCGAAGACGTGCGACTTCTTTTGCGGCGCCAACCATTGTAAGTCTCTTCAGACTAAGTATCGACCGTTGTGAAATCTTGTTTAAGCATACCTCAGCATGATTCGTGTCGTTTGCAGGATCACTTGCCAATTTGCCGCTTTCGACCAGTAGTTCTCCCGCTGACTGGGTTAGCATCGTTGTTGTCATGCTCAATCATGTTTTCCAAAGGCCTTGCCTCGAAAGTCGTATGTGATGTATTTCAACGTCCGCTGACGTATAGTTTAAGTTTCACGTGTATTCACGCCCTAGCATTTCGTTCCGCGTAAGTTACCTGCTCGGGTAATTAGAATAGCATAGAAAATATAGATAATGGCGTTTGCCCGAGTTAATAATCGCGGTTCCTACGTGAGGACCTTTAATGAATTTCGACATAAATTCTCATCAAGAGTTTTCCAAAGGTCCTATATGCGTATTATCAAAACACTCAAGATTTTGCTTTCTATATGTAATCGTTTCGTGTAACGTGTATCCAACACAACACTAGTGTATGTTTTAAAATCAAAACTGTTGACTCATTGTTTTCGGCAACGGTTGGAAACCCATATTCGAGTCCTAGGCGTTCTGTATGTATTCAAGTCTTAATGATCTAAATCCCCAGAGAAAAATGAGGTTAAAGCCTAGGTATCTCAACAGAGACCTAATTCGCTGAAACCTATAGCTCTGATACCAATCTGTCACACCCCGAAATATCAGAGCATTGGCGTGACTGGACTGGTATCTTCATTGCACAGCGAAAGTATTTGAGCTAAGACTTCTAGAAATTGAACGCCCGCTAAGTACTCGAAATCCCGTGGGTTCTCCTATTCCAACCATTCCATAGCTTTGAAAATGCAACCTGAGAAAGAACATGCGAAAAAGTCAACATAAAGTTGAGCGAGTTCAAAGTTTGTTTGCTTTGTATCAGATGCGTTTTAAAACACTTGTAATCTTGCATTTGAAAAACCGGTTTGTGAGATCTTAATCTCTCATAGCATTTGAAATGTCATCTTTGTATATCGGTAACGAAATGTTTCCTGTTATGTTTATAAACCGATATACGTAACTGTTGAGTTTGTAAACCAGTAATGAAATGTTTTCTGTCGTATCTGTAAACTGGTATTGAAATGATTTATGTTATCTTTGTAAACCGGTATTGAAATGTTTTCTGATATCTTGTAATCCTAGTATGTTCTGATTCATACATGGAGTCTGTTTAAGGATCTATCAGTGGGTAGCGAGCCCCCTGACATAATGTACCATAAGAAAATAACCAAACCGAGAACACTTTGTCATCATTTGGGATCACAAAAGCACTCCAGGGTATACCAACCAGGAGTGGGGCGTGCCTCAAGCCCAATAGATCTACACCTTTTGCACCTTGGTCACTAAGTGATTAATGGTTACTAATGTCATCTCCCTACTTATGCACATTGATCATGTTATTTACTACTCCGTAACTAACATACCAATAGTTTTAGCATGTATTTCCCCTCGATGTTTTTGAAAACAAAACATTGAAAACAGTGAAATGAGGGACATGAACTCACTGGGTTGTCTCTTTTTTCGTACATAGACCAACCCAGTCCTATTGTTGTAACTTGGACATTCCCGTCCCTAGTCATGAAAATCATGCACGTTTTGTAAATACGTATTTGTTGTAAACCATTTGAGTTCGTTGAAATCCTGTTGCGAAATGGTTTAGAAACATATGATTTTTGTTTCTCGAAACATTGTGTTTTTGCAAAACTTGCATGTCTTTCCACCCCCGAAAACATTTATAAAAATGTAAAACAGTAAAAAGTGGGGGTGGTTATGAACTCACCTTGATATCCCTGTGTAAAGCTAGCTTAGCGTGATTCCGTAGTGTCGTTCCAAAAACGTGAATTAGCTAGCGTGCATCTGTGACATTCCTACGAAGGAATACTTATAAGTTTTCTAATCTAAACGTAGCTAAACTACGTCTCCGAGCTCTACCGAATCGTTAACTAAACGATTCTATAAAGGTGTTGTTAGTTTGACTTAGAATAACCAATCGATGTTTATTGGATCCCGTTTATAATTGGGATAAAACTAAGTCTCGAGATCGACTTAGTTTTCTAGTGTTAAAAGATTTATACTTATTTTTATATAAATCATCAAATATATATACGCAAAGTCATGATAGTCGTTGCGATAGAGGGCGTAGGTGAAATGGTATGTATGCAAAATGTCGTAAGTGAGTCGGTAATATACCGTTGTAGTTTTCGTAGGATTAATGAAAATAAATATATATACATTTATATATATTCGAAAACCCGACGTTTGAAACGAATATAATCAAATATATTCATTTTATAAGAATATTCGAATCCTCATTAATTGAAATAAATATAAAAATTATATTTACTTTATAAACTATCGGTTTTTGTAAACTAGTAGCTCGTGTTTTGTCGAAGCCTTATGATTTCGTTTTATACGTCGTAAAGCTTCGTCAAAAATAAATATACATATATATTTATTTCATAAGAAACTTGAGCTTCGACAAGTGTCGTTTTTAGAATATAATTCGCGTGTCGTATAATGGGTTTTTAACGGAAAACGGACAGAATTTCCTCTGTTTTTGACAATCCCGACAACTAAGTGTCAATATATATTTTTATCGAAATTCAACGCGACGCAAATCAACAACATTTTAACACAATGTAACAACTATATATATATTTTTCTCGTCAAATGTCATAACATAACTAATATTTAGTCGAAGCGGGTCGAGCTCGGTCGCGTATAACTAGAATTCTAAAATAACGCAATAACAATAATTTTCATAAATTTCGCGTCAATTAAACTTTACCGCGTCTCAGATTAATCGTGGACCCGACAGTTTGACCGGTTTTGACCGGTTGACCCGTTGACTCGAGTTGACCTCAGTTGACTAACAGTTGACTGATTTGACCGAACATCAAAATAAAACCCGAACCACATCTGAGATGAACTGAACCCGAACCAAGCACCATCTATGACCCGAACCTACCACTTTAACCGAGACCCGTGACTGAAATCTGAACCGAGCTGAACCGAAAACCCGCATCATGTTTCTGACCGTGACTCGAACCAAATCCTTTCAGACTATCAAACCCGAGACTTGACTCGCAACCCGAATCCGACCCGAAGCTATAATCTGACCGGAAACAGTTTGACCCGAGCCGAAACATAACTGAAATGGAGAGGTCAGTTGATTTATGACTCGAACTGTACGTCACTCGAAGAATCCGAACTGAAAACCGAACCAACCGAATCTGACCTGGTTTGAATCGTCGACTATCATTGACCCGAGACCAAACACCACCGCCTCCGCTGTCGTGGCTCCGCCGCCGCCGGAGAAGAAGGGGAGCCGACAATCGGCTCCGGTCACCGAAACCGAGAGAAAAAGAAGGAGAATCAAGGGGGGTGGCTGGTCGAGTTTTGTTTGTGAAGATGGAGATTTTCCTTGGGCTTGTTTAATGTTATTGAGAGAAGGATGAGAGTGATGTTGTTTCATGTGTGTATTTTGAGGATATAAAGCTCAGTATTTGTAAAGAAGGTGATAATAAGGGTTAGGGCTTGGATAATGTTTAGACAAAGTGAGAGAGAAATGAACGTGGTGTGTGGCTGTTGTTGAGTAGTTAGGGCTTCAAATGACCAACAACAATGAGATAAGTGTTTATATACTAGGCCTTACAAGTGGGCTTGGGCCCCAGGCCCACAAGCCTGTTTCGTGCGGCCCGATATATTTTTGGAAGCCCGTTTTCACACGTGAGTTCCGTAAAATGTCGTAAAATAAAATCTTAGAGTCGAAGCGTTTAAAAATTTCATCAGATATCGATATGACGCATTTTTGTCGTTTGCGCTAAATCGCATAAACTGCTTCATTTGTCGTTTTTAAATCCATTTTTCGATCAGTTTTCAATGACGAACATTAAAATTCAAAAACGAAGCTAAATTTATCGTAATATATTAGTATCGAGACGAAATTCGAGTCAAATTCTTTGTTTCGTCGTTGATTGTCGGTGTGTTACTGTTTCCGCGTTTTTCGTTCACGGTTGCGTTTTGTGGCATACGAAAGCACTGTAAATTCGCGAAACTAAATTTATAAGTTTAAAATTATCACATAAATTTCGTATTTGCCGACGTAGTCAGTATTTTGTACGGTTTCTAATTCGTTAGCGTTTAATATTCCGCAATTCTCCGCAGATCGTCATACGTGTACTGTACGGTCAAACAGACGTTCCTAGGCACTCCAAAGGCCTAATTAAATTTATTGGTGTCTTAAACGCTATTTTTTATCGCCTAAATGTTTGTTAATCACGTAATTAAGAGGCGTTAATTACCGGTTGTCACAATTCATGTGTATGTCTTTTAGTGTTCTAGTTATTTCAACATAATATATCTTTTATCCACTAAAAATATGAAGTAACAATGGTGTTCAAGAATCTTACAACTAGCTTAAAGCTAGGGAAGAACAATGATGAATATGGAGTGGATAAAAGCAAACGAACGAGGTCCTTCAACTTCCGCGAGCACCGAGCTTCGTTAGTGACCTTCTTACACCATGAGACTAACTTGGAATGATTGAATAATGGATGAAAATAATGGTGGTGTGGTGAAGGGGGTCAGTCGTGAGCCTTGAGGGAGAGAGGAGAAGAAGTTGTGTGGTGATAAGTGAGATGGTTAAGTGTTTAAGATCCATTATATAATCTCTAACTCTTTTTGTCCATTGGTCTTCATGTTTCAATAAGTACAAGCACAATCTAATCAAGATCATTTAGGAGATTGTGAGAAGATTACATAAATCTTGTATTTAGGCATGTGGGCCGATTTTTAAGCTAGTGGGGAGGGGGTCTAGTTGTAACATTTGATCATAAAGCTATCTTTTAGTACTTTGCAAAATCTCTAGTAAATCTACATAAGATTCATAATATCTAAATGGATCCAAGGAGAATCTAATGGGATCTTGGAAGATTATATGAGATCGAGAGTGGGGCCATAACTAGCCAAGAAATGGATTTAATGTTTATGGATTTAATGTGTTATTATGTTATAAGGGGTGTTATGGTGTTCGGGGACCATAACTAGCCAAGAAATAATTAAATAATGCTTCTAGCAATATTTTTATGTTCCGGGTAATGTCCGGTTGTTCGGTTAATTACCGGTTCGTTAAAGTGCTAAATTGCACCGCTTAGTGTCCTTTAAGTATCCTTTTGTGACCCTTTTAATTCCCGCCACTTAGGAAAATATTCAGGATCATTTAGTCATGTTTTTGCATGGTAAAATCTTGTTATAATGCTGAATTTTGCTGAAATATATAAAATTCAGCATTTAAAGTGTATTTTGGGTGCTATTTTGTGCGTATTTTAGCTTCCGGAAAGTCTATATATAAACCCTTGTATGTATTCTTGGGTTTTAATGTATTTTTGTCGTCGGGCCTACACCTAGGCTCCAATTCTATTGTCTAACTGCCTTCTGCAGAATTGTCGACACAATGTGTCTTACCGGTGAGTTTACTAGTATTTTTGACGCAACGCTATCATAAAGTAATTCTTGTAGTATAAAACGTGCATGAATTCACTTGCATGGAAATCAGAAATTTATTTGTCTGGTAAACTAGATCATGCACAGTCATTAAAGCACAGATTACTGTTTATTTAGTGTACGGAATGTATGGAAAAGTGACAGTTGTCACAGTCTCCCCCGTTAAAAGAATTTCATCCCGAAATTCAAGCGATGCCATCGGTCGCAGGGGAGTTGTGAATCAAACGCGGTCACTTATATTCGAAATTTGTCTTCATGTTCTCATGTCATGTATTCTATCGTACTCAAGTAAATCAATTATGTCTTTTCTGTGTCTTGTGGACTCTTGGTCCGAAACCTTAACAGGTTCTATAGTATTGTGGACTCTTGGTCCGAAACCTTAACAGGTTCTATAGTATTGTGGACTCTTGGTCCGAAACCTTAACAGGTTTTATAGTGATCTTGTCGTTTGTCATTGACGTGAATCTTATTTGTGGGAACAACGACTGTTCCTTGAGTCAGACTCCTCTAGACACACAGAATGTGTCGTGATCACTACTGATCTTTTTCTGGAAGTTTCATCATGTGAACAATGGTTCCGATCCCTACATCGAGGTCCAACCTTTAGGTTTTCCAATTCACATCATGCCTTCTCTAGGCGAGGCTCCCATTAAAGCCATACTTCTTATTTCAAATTCTTACGATTTTCTGCCGCTCATCGGCGAAATCTTTCTGTATTTCGTGGGCTGTCTCGATAAATCTGAACGATCTTGCCTCTAGTTTTTCCTAGACCAACTCGGGCTAGTAGATTGTTTATCTCCGGTCTCCGTTCAACATGACGGGGATTAACTTATTATGTTCCATCTAAAGTTTCACACGGAGCGGTTTAAATGGTGGTGTGATAAGTACTGTTGTAGGAAAACTTCACTAAGGGTAAGTGGGTGTTCCGACTTTTCATCAAAGTTTCTCACACAAGCACGTATCATGTCCATACAGTCTGCATCGTTCAGCAGCTCAGTTCATATTCAAGTTCTTACGATCATTGGTGTGCTGCAACCCTTGCAATCAGTAAAGATCGCGCAACGTTTTCTTTCTGGTAGTGATGTCAAATTTGCGGTGCGCAATTACTGTATCTAGATCATGGTTTATTCTTATGATTCCTCAATCAATGTGCCGCGTATGCAATGTTGTGGTCTTGTCGCATCGACGTGCAATCGAGACTTCGTCGAGAAACGTCACATAATTGCAATTCTAGCTCCTTAGCTCTTGGTTGCAGGGGTGGCATGAATTTTGTTCTTATCCACCATGTATTTTAAAGTTCTCACTTCGCGAATTCGAAATCCGCTTTTCGTCATCAAAGCACATAACTGTTCTTCTCTAAGAGTTGCAAGGTAAATTGCAGCTGTTGTTCACGACCTTCCTTGGTCATTAGCCATATAAGAATGTAGTCAATAAGTATAATCATGATTTATCCAGGTATGGCTTACACGTTCGATTCGTGAGGTCCATGAATATTGTCGATGCATGTGCTAAGCCAATTGGTATGACGAGGAACTCGTAATGCTCGAAGCGAGTCCTAAAGGTCGTTTTAGGGATATTTCCTTCTTGTATTCACAGTTGAGGACATCCAGTCCTCAAGTCGATCTTTGAGTGGTAACTGGAACCTTACGATCGGTCTGTTCATGTCATCAATTCTCGGCGAAGGATACCTGTCACACCCCCAAAATACCACATGCGAAATCACCACGGGGCATGTGACGTACCAGGATCCAAGCCACCAATCACATTGAACTCATAGGTATATTTAAATAAAACTTTCATGTTTTAACATTAAGTGTTACAACATTACAAATAATTCATAGTATACATCGGAAGCATAATTCATTCGTTAAGTGTTTATAAGCCACATGTAAAAACCATTAGTCTTGTGTTGCGATTCCATGTATCTCGACCCATGACCACTCCAGCCTCCCAGATTGCAAGTTCCAACAATATGCACCTAAAGGCCTGCAAGGACATAACAACGAATCAACAACAAAGTTGAGCGAGTTCACAGTTGGTTGTCCATTATAAAGTTGTTTCATAAATCATAAGTTCATTCGAAAACCAGTAGTTAATCAGTTCCTTGTTTCCCAAACATATCCATATCCAGTGGGGGCTTCCCCATGTAAACCACTAGACCATTACCATATCGACCACTGACTAGAGTAAGTTGGTGCCCTGATGTCAATGTCTATCATCATTGACTAGTGCCCAGATCCATTAGTTCACGCACGTCCTCTGCGGCACGGTGTGAGGCTTGTCAAACCTAAATAGCGCTATCTAACTAATGACCCGCTCGCCATTGGCCCGGCGATTAAGTCGATATAAAAGGAGGGACTTCATGATAGAGATTTTGGTCTAGTATCCGTGTTGTCACCCTTCAATAAAGAGGGTGTGTACGAAATCTCCAAACCAGGAGATTACGTAGGTTCCAAATCAATTCCTTATCACATGTTGTCACCCTTCAATAAAGAGGGTGTGTACGTGTTCCAAACCAGGAGATCACGCAGTTTCAGTTTAAATCCTTTACCCATTCCCAACCCTTGGGAATCCTATGCCTGAAGCTGCTGGTGTGTTGATCAACTCAATGATCATGGTGTACAAAGTTAAAATAACTGCATTGCGTTTGACATGCTGTTCTAAGAGCATTCTCCTCTTGGACTTCCATCTGATGATAGTTTCGTTCGCTAGCCAATCCTCGAATGGAAGCTTGTTCCTTGCAAGTGGTCGACAGGTGGCCAATACATGGTCGAGACAAGCGGTTCCTAACTGTCACCTTGTTATGTTCTCGATAATCGGTACATATACGAAAAGGCATATCTTCACTGGTATAACTGGGGCTCCCCAAAGCGAAAAACTAGATCTGATAAAACTCATGTCCAATAGTTCCTGAAGTTGATTAGGTAGTTCCTGCAACCTTCCTGGTGTAAGACAATACGGAATACCAGTAACAAGGGCTGCTTTTGACATGATACCAATCTGATATTCCTCCTGACGATGTGAAGGTAAACCTAATAGTTCTTCTGGTAGCACTTAGGGAGAAATCACGAACAATTGGTGGATCCTCGATCCTCTTTTCCTTAGCCTTGACATCAGTAAGGAGTGCTATCATAGTGGGGTAATCCTTCCGTGGACACTTTTGGCCTTCACTGCTGATTTGATGCTAACCTCTGCACCACTTGGACACTTTATGACAGACGACTACTTTCCCCGCACAGGGTATAACTGCGCGATGTCTGTTTAACCAACCCATACTGACTATACTGCATCAACACCATTGTGGATAGTAGAAGGAAGATCGATGTCGAAAACTTGTCCCACATGGTTGAATTTGCATCCCTACAACATAAGAGGCTTCAATTGTCTTGCCATCAGCCGATTCAACCACTGATCTGGTCTCAGGAAGTATCAGGGTTGAACAGGATGGGAACGAAATGATTAGCTTCCAAGAACGTGCTGGCCACCATGTTTCTGTAATCCTGGCGTTGCCCATGCCAGCCCCAAGTGCCCTTCCATGAGCATCATGTTGTTGTTTTCGCCAGGAGAATTTCCAATACTGTCGTCGTTCCCGCGGTTGTTGTCGCCTTGATTTAGTAACAACCAATCCATTTCGAAGTCACCTTCATCTCCACACTATAAGTTACAATTGTGAATACATTGGTGTCGCCCCATGAGTCGCTGACAAGGGTTAAGGATTCGATTGAAGAAATTCGCTGGTGCCCGTTGCCGGTAATCAGGGTCGTTAAAGTACTGAGGTCGGTAAAGTACTATGCTCCACCTCCTGTCCATCGATGTTGCAAGCTGTTTGAGTGATACACAGTATGTTGTGAGAGTGTTGCAGAAGTGATCACACCTCGGGATCTAAGACGTCAATACATGAGTTCCAACAAACGAAGAAGAGTGAGAAAGGTATCGATCAATCATTCGACGCTGCGACATCCAACTCAGGGACGTTCGTATAAGTACCTAACATTCTACACGGTTCGCTAGGTGTTCAGATGGGTGTTCAGGTAATACTCGATAGCATCGAGATTCGAAAGGATCTAGTGAGGAATGAAAAGTTCACGTTCGAGTAGGGGACAATCACTGCTATGACCCCTATAGGTTTGTTATGTTTCACATTGATCAAATAACGGAACGGAACCCCTTTTTCACTTGTTAAGCCTCACTGGGACTCGTATGCACCCCACATTATTATTATGTGTGCACCCACAATAATATTGTGATTTGCATGCTCATCTCAGCTCATCTTAACTCATGTCAAATGGTTCCTCAAACTCGAGTAGCAAACAAAGAGCATCACGAAGCGTAAGTCATGAATGTTTAGGGAAATACCACCCTATCAGTCACATAACACATGCAATATCATATGTAGGTGTTCACTAGTTAAGCAGTACAATGAGTATACGAGAGACGAACCTTGCAATCTGGAGCTGAGTGTCATGGTCGTATTCACGTTTTCAGAACTGTTCGGTTATAGTCTGGTTTACAAAAACGTTTTTCCCCTTTTTAAAACCAAATTCACTATAACCAATGGCTCTGATACCAATCTGTCACACCCCCAAAATACCACATGCGGAATCACCACGGGGCATGTGACATACCAGGATCCAAGCCACCAATCACATTGAACTCATAGGTATATTTAAATAAAACTTTCATTTGTTAACATTAAGTGTTACAACATTACAAATAATTCACAGTATACAGCGGAAGCATAATTCATTCGTTAAGTGTTTATAAACCACATGTAAAAAACATTAGTCTTATGTTGTGATTCCATGTATCTCGACCCATGACCACTCCAGCCTCCCAGACAGCAAGTTCCAACAATATGCACCTAAAGGCCTGCAAGGCATGTAACAACGAATCAACAACAAAGTTGAGCGAGTTCACAGTTGGTTATCCATTTTTAAGTTGTTTCATAAATCATAAGTTCATTCGAAAACCAGTAGTTAATCAGTTCCTTGTTTCCCAAACATATCCATATCCAGTGGGGGCTTCCCCATGTAAACCACTAGACCGTTACCATATCGACCACTGACTAGAGTAAGTTGGTGCCCTGATGTCAATGTCTATCATCATTGACTAGTGCCCAGATCCATTAGTTCACGCACGTCCTCTGCTGCACGGTGTGAGGCTTGTCAAACCTAAATAGTGCTATCTAACTAATGACCCGCTCGCCATTGGCCCAGCGATTAAGTCGATATAAAAGGACGGACTTCATGATAGAGATTTTGGTCTAGTATCCGTGTTGTCACCCTTCAATAAAGAGGGTGTGTACGAAATCTCCAAACCAGGAGATTACGTAGGTTCCAAATCAATTCCTTATCACATGTTGTCACCCTTCAATAAAGAGGGTGTGTACGTGTTCCAAACCAGGAGATCACGCAGTTTCAGTTTAAATCCTTTACCCATTCCCAACCCTTGGGAATCCTATGCCTTGTGGAAAGTGTGAACTCACCTTTGCTTTGCTCGGTAGATAAAGCATTTGTCCTAAGTTGGTCAACCATATCCTATTATGGTTATCATTTATTAGGACGGTAAACAAGTAATCACGTATAAGCTACACGTATCTAACACGTATTTGTCAAGTAGTGTACAAGTAACAGTTATCGTATAACACTTAACCATAAATAATCCATTTATAAAACATTTAACACGAAATGACATGAAACAGTGAGCTGTGTGTGGCCTATAAAAGGTTTGGGCTTTTCTAGTGTGCGGCCCACTAGAATAAGGCCCAATGTATGTCTAACGTGTGGCCCAATGTATGTCTAACGTGCGGCCCACTTGTCAAGTGTGCGACCCACACAGGACTGTGCGGTCCATTGACAAATGTGTAGTTATACGAGTTTGCGACATATATTAAATGGAAAAACAAGTGTGCGACTAAGGCAGTTTGTGCGATCGGGAAACAAGTGTGCGACTCACTCCAATAAGGTGGGTTCCTATTTTTGTGTAGCCCAACAGAAAGCCCAAAGTAGTTTGCATATTTAAAAGAATACCCATTTCATTTTTGTGTGCGGTTAAGAATAAGTGTGCGATCAGGTGGTGGGGGCCAATTCCTTAAATGTGTGTTTGACAAATCAACAACAACATATGATCTTTGCAAGTCAAATCGAAAAGGACAAAAACACATATTCCTAAATCAGTCATGTGATACCTTAACATTTACCACATATTCATACATGCTTTATCCAAGTGAGTTGTACCCTATGCTCCTATACTTGTACATTCTCCTAACAAAACCCAATATCCGCAAGAACATTTTGAATCAACAAATATGACAATTTCCTTTATTCGAACACATGAGATCAGATCAAAACATCCAGCCATATGCAAGACAATCACAGTACCCCTTTTACATCTATGCAATCAAAAACTATGTTTCTAATCAAAAACCACAATATTCATGGAAGTCAAAACAGCTAACGAGTGCACAAACACACCCAAAACAGCAGACGTTAAACAACAACATCATCCTATTCAAAGCAGTTTATGTTTGGCATTCTATCATATACATACTAGACACGAGACAGTAGAGGACACATAAAAACATCGAACATTTACACCAAATAGTTGACCACTACATACATCAAGGGACTTTAAAAAGGAAAAATCAAAAACCACATACCTGCTGCTACTTCCTTTTCTGAAACGAGACCCGGAACAAACCAAAATAGAAACCCGAAACATCCGTGATTCGAACCCAAGTCTGAACCGAGATCGAACCCGCTCAAAATCTGCTGCTGAATCATCGTCTTCAAAGCTTCATCATCATCGGAGAAGGAGAAAACACCGTCACCGCCGACATGAGCGGCGTCTCCGGTCGTCCGTCGTCGCCGGTTCTATCTTTGCTCTATCTCTCTCTCTCTACTGTGCAGGGGTGTGCGTGTGGGAACAAGATAAGGGGAGATGGGGTCTTGTGAGGGCTTGTCCGAATAGAAGGAAGGAGGGTTGTAAATGTATGAGGGCGTGCGACGGTTGGTGAAAGGGGCACCGGAACTTCCGGCCGTCGGAGATGAAGAAGAGGCAGGGAGAAGTGCGTGGTGTGCGACTGTTATTTTAGGTTAGGGTTTTTATGTTTTTAAAAATAGGGGTGAGAGGTATAGGGATGTTTAAATAGTAGGTTTAGGTAGGTTAGGCCTAGCCCAAGTGCGTGTGTGTGGATTTCTAGCGAAAACAAATTAGGCCCGATTATGTTAACTAGATGCGTAATTAAATAAATCGTCTGTCGCATGTTTTTATTATCCGATAAACAAATAATAATAATAATAATAATGATAAAATAGATTACTCCTCTCGACGATCACGGTCGAGAGTTCGGGTTGTCACAATACCAATCGTTGATATCCAATTCTCGGGAGTTTATGCAAAATGGAGACTGTTAACTTTCTCCTCATGTCCTTAGCTAAGGATGTCATGTCCTTAATTCCTTCTGTCTAGTAGCTCTTGCAGTTATATCGGAAGCTCATGCTTCGCGGACGAAACTATTTGGTAAAGCGTCATCTTGTCACTGGTGCCGCTTCTGGTTCGAGGTTCATCTTAAACTTCTCTTGTCGTTGGGGGGGGGGGGGTATTCCTGGCAAGTCTTCAGGAAAGGCTTCTAGGAATTCCTCCACCACGGGGCGGCGGGCGGCGGTGGCGGCTGAGGACGGTGGTGGTGGTCGGCGGAGGTTGGTAGCGGGTGGTGACGACGGCAGGTGGTGGTAGATGGTGGAGGTGATGGGCGGTGTTTGTGACGTAGGCTGAGAGAGGGAATGAAATGGAAAAAAAACAGGGGGAGTAGATGGAATGAATTTGAGGGAATAGAATGACTTATGTAATGGGTGATTCCATTACGTTGACCAACCAAACACACTTTTTTTCATCCCCTCGCAATAGTTCATTCCATTCCACCTCCAATTCATGCATACCAAACACTACCTAAGAGTCATATAATTTTTTTTTCGTCAAGACATACAACTTGTATGACCATTTTCTTCATCTTAGACGACCCATTGGCGTGTTTGGGATTGAATTTGGAAATGACTTATTAACTTTTTATAGCCAATTAGCTAATAAGTCATTTAGAAAATCAAATCCTCAATTTTGGAAATAACTTATTGAAAAAACCTAATAAGTCAATGAGTCATTTCTAAGCTCAATCCCAAACACTTTCTAGGACTTGTATGACATGTTAGTAATGCACAAATAGAGAGTCACTAATGTTTCTATAGTTATTCCCTTGTTGAAAATGTAGTGACCTACAAAAGAATAGATGATTGCAAAAGCCAAAATATGCTAATCTGATCAAGAATAAACCAAGAGAAGAAGATCAAATTCTTCTAAAGATAGTGAATCTTAAACACTAACAGATGATCTGTTTGGAGACTCAAAGATCTGTTGAAAAGATGAAGACTTTATTGATGAAGAATGAAGCTCTGTTGAGATAACGAACTCATGAAGAAAACTAAACATCTGTTTAGGCCTGAACAGATGTTTAGTATCAAGAAACAGATGTTTCCCATAACAGAAGTCAATATTATAACAGAGTGTGTAAAATAGTTGTTAGGAGTCTTAGAATATAACAGAGTGTGTAAAATAGTTGTTAGGAGTCTTAGAATAGATAACATCTGAAGAATCTTTTATGTTAGGAATGTTAGATGTCACTATCAGGGTGATGTCAGCCCTGATTGTGAACAGATGTTTGTACTTCCGATAAATAGATCTCTAACAATAGATCTCACATGTTAGAGAACTATTTATCACTTACATTCTTTTTTTACGAATAGAAAAGAGTGATCAGACTGAGGAGGAGTGATAGTCATATCTTGTAATCATAATCATTTTGGTTACTGAGCTAAACACAATATGACAACTTTCCATATTTGTAATTGTGTTTAATTCCGCTACATTCATCTTATTTTCATTTTATAAGGTCGCCTGGTATACTCTAACACCTATTTGCATTAATCCTAGTTGGCATCTGTCAACACATGTCATACCACTCTTGGGGGGGAGGGGTGTTATGGGGCATTAAAAGCTTCCCATGTTAAGAAATTAACTAGGAGAGAGGGGGAATCAAGCATTGGGAAATTTTCACACACATACAACATGTTATATTTATGTATTTTAATTATTTTAGGGGGCGTTAATGGGGTTAAACCATTTCCTTGGTGTGATGTGAAGTGATACGTGTAGTTAAGGGGCGTGTAAGTATACCCCATGGCCTAACGACAACACTTCACTATTTCATTGAAAAACACACACAAATACAAACTTAGATCCTAACAATTGGTATTAGAGCTAGATCACATTAAATATGATTTAACAGTCAAATTAATACTAAAAAATCAGCTCATATAATTGATAACCAACTGTTTGTTGAATCGAAATACAGGGTTGATTATCAAAAGTTTTTGAATACACTATGTTTTTCATAAAGATCAAAAGGATGTCTCAAAACAATCATGATCCCCACTATACTGGTTTCAGTAACAAGCCTCTGATGCTTGTCAGATCTGAATACAATATCTAACAACGCCGAATGGCCCATGTTCTTGCTCAACAAAACACTGGATGTTGGATGTCCGTTATATTCGAACTGCATGTTCCAATGGTAACCTTAGATCCAAAAGTTCAAGAGCTAAAGAAACTAGAAAACTATTCCGAGCAGGATTTTCAAAATTTTGAGTTAGATGGAAAAGCATTCAGTGTTGTTGTTATGGCTTTACCAAATGAAATATATACTCGACTTCACATTGTAATAGTGCAAAGGAATTTTGGGACGCTTTAAAAGATGGAACAAGGATGTAATTGAAAACACCCGTGAAATTCTTAACCAATAGTATGAAACCTTCAGTCATGTTACGGGAGAGACCTTGACTCAACAATTTGAAAGATTCACCTGTTTGATTAGTCAGATACAATTGGAAAACAAAGAATTTTCCAATTCTACTTTGAGTAATAAGATTCTTAGGTCACTACCTGAAAAATAGGACACTATTTTTATTGTGATGAGACTAGACTATGATTCAAGGACATGATCTTGACTCAACTTCATGATAAGCTCTTGACCTTTTGTCACACCTCGATATTTCCACATAAATCGGTGGGCCCGTGGGGAGTATCGTAACGTAGTTGATATCATCATAGACAATTAAACACAGAAATAGCACAGCTGAAAACTTGGAATGAAATTACTATTATAGACCGAATGTTCAAAGTTCAAAATAATAATTATACAGACGTTGGTATTAAAGGATCAACAGACGGATCAAATAAATGTACAAAAAGATGTTTATCATGTCACACCCCGACCACGTTAAAACAACGAAACCGCAGCGGAATCGTCAGGGAGTGTCGTGGCAGAATCATTGTTTCACAACCATGGATTCAAAAAGTTTCGTTTTATTAAATATTAAACATTTACATTGTCGTGAAATTTAAACAAACAAGTTAAACATAGTCTATCATTGTTATTAAGTCACTAAGGCCTCGTCCAGTCCTAAGTGAGCATGCATCCTAGCAATCAACATCATTCAACAATACCTGAAACATATGTAAAAACAAAGTCAGCAAAGAAATGCTGGCGAGCACATAGGTTTTATAAGAGTGTCGGATTCATGGCTAGTTTACATGTTGCAATACCTCATTAGACTACAAGAGTCAAAAGTTAAAAACCTTGTTTTGAAAAGTGTATAATATTGCAACATAATTAACCAACTCAAATCAAGTTGGTTATAATTTACAAAATGTCGTAGCCATGATTCTTAACCCAAAACATTTATTTAAGAAACCCAAATTGTAAATCATCTCGTTAATAAAACTTGTATGGTTTATATCATTTAGAAAACATCATTATGTGACATCGTTTTAAAATCGTTTGCACAAGTGAACTAAATAATGCCACGGAATGTAATATGATAAAAACACTTATATATAAGAAGTACCAGCGGCGTATCTACCATGCTTTTATCATATCACAACCGTCCCATTATCTAATCACAACCCAAAAACCAATCGTTTGTTCAAATTGTTTAACTTGTTCAAATTGTTTCCAAAATCGTTTAAATCGTCCAAAAATCGTTCTTGTTTTAATTGTGAAAACTACTTTTGGTCGCCTCGCTAATAACATCCAAACCTTCGCAACTCGCCTATCGCCAATCTCGCATTAATAAACCACCAAAGGGTAAATTAACAATCACATATTCAGTCGTTACCCACACAACCTCCACACATAACCATGGGTGCAGTCTGATAACGGGATTTGTCAGATCCTATGGTACCATAACCTAATACTGGTCGGTTCGGCCAAAATTAATGAATGTTATTTGTTATGTAATTACAACCAACAAGTTTGTTAACATTATCGAAATCGTTATTAATTTAGTATAAACCATTTTAATCATTTTCGAAACCATCGTTAAAACATCGAAAACATTTAACACATATGAATCACCCCAAAACAATTGAAAACAGTAAAATAGGGGAACTATGTACTCACTTGAGAATGCTTAGAAGTCTTGAATAACAACCAAGCAAAGCTAGAGGGATTACAGAAATCAATCGGCACCTGATATAAGTAACTACGTTAATAAACTGGACCTAAATCGGAAGATCGGACAGAATGAGGTTTCGTAAACCAAATGGGTATAGGAACTCATGTAATATGGTTTAACAAATCCTACATTCTAAATTGAAACCTATCCTAAGTTAGAAAACAAGTTTGATATCAAAACAAACGGTTTGATATCAAAACAAACGGTTTTGATACCCAAGATTAGTTTGGTTGCAAAATACGCTTAGGCACGTATTTTGACCGAAACTATGACTCGTCACTATGCCAAATCAACGTGGTAATCAATAGGTATAGTCACAAGGGACTATAACCATCGTGATTACGCTCACGTTGCGAAGTTCAAACGAACTTCGTGTTGACCATTGACCGGTCAAAGCAGAAAGTCAAACACTGTTTGACTTTGTGCTTAAAAACGCATAAAAGCATGAAAGAAACTTACAAAAGGTCCAAGCTATGGAGATTTGATTCAAGTTGCTCAGGTATGATGTGTGGAAACCCCAACTTAGAGCATAAATGAATCAAGGTGTGAGGATTGAAAATGGGGAAACTGGGTATTTATAGATTTCGGACCACCGTTAGTATCATTCCTTGATAAACGAGCTTCAATCTTGGCCCTCCATGTGTACCCACTGATTTGGAATACTATGGGTGCCCAAAACAAGCCCATAGAATGAAGAAAACCATGTCCAAAGACCTGAAAACCAGCTTCTGATTGAATAAACTGATTTTTGCAGGTCTGATGGGCTCTCGCGCCCCGCGTAGACTTAGTAAGAGTCTTACACGCCCCTCCTGAGCCAAAGTTTGGCATATTGTCAAAATTGGTCCCTACAGCCTAGAAACTTGCTTTTCGATGCATTTTTGACACGTTTAAGCCCCGTTAACCTCATTTCAAGGCTCTAAAATGAAGTTAAAGTATAGGGAACTTAAAATATGCTAAAAAATATCTCGGATGTCGGTTCGTTTGGTCGTACGGTTGCGTTGTTCGGTTAATTACGACGAAACTCGAACGGTCGTGAAAAACGATCCAAATTACGCGATGAATGGAATTTTATCATGCCAATCACTAAAATAAAATATTTTAATGATTACATAAATTTTTGGATGTCCGGATATATTCAGAACGTAAGATATGCGCGAAAGTGCAAACTTATGCACTTTTTGACGCTTTTAGTCACTGTTGATCAAATAAGTTTATTTTTTTGCGCACCAAACACCTCAAAGCCTATTTCTAAGCTATGTAAAGGATATTTAGGGCATGTTTAACTTATGATCAAGTTCCGGAATGTTCGTTATGATACGAATCAGCAGACTTTTGCAGTTTGACACAAATAGTCCCTGAGAGCGAATAAACTTGATTTGTTTACACACCAAACCTTCCAAAACTTATTTCTAAGTTATGTAAAGGTTATTTAAGGTATGTTAATCCTATTTCACTATTCCGGAGTGTTTTTCGCGTTAAACTGATTACGTTTACGCATCATTTCGCGTATAACTTTCCAGAAAGCGATTTAGAGCTCGAAATCGAACGAGAATTGATATCTGCAAATGATACACATATTTATACAAATCCCAAGTATGAAACACAATATTTCATTAATTTGGTATTTTTTTGATGGTCGTAGAGACACAGATGTCACATATCAGACTTTTGGGCATCCTAAGGATTTGCAAGATCCTATTTTGATACCAAGCAGCTCTCGGCCTATTGCGTTTAGTACCTGTCACTTAGTCTTTTGAAAATACGTCAGTTTACACTGGTAAATACAATTAACTGATTAATTTGAAAATATTTCAAAAATTGATATAGGTGCACATGGCACGAAATATCTTTTATAACTTGGGAAAATTAAGAATTTTAATCTTGTACACAGTTTTATATGTTTGTGAATACATATGGAGCCCAGTATAGAAACCGAGACATGATTAAATGACACACCACTTTTATAAACCCACAAAGGAGTTATCCCCAACCTTGTGGGTATAAATATATTTTAGCATTTGCATCTGTCAGGTGTATGATAACACCCCGTGCATAGGTCGTGGCCACTTGAAATTAAATGAGCCGAGGATATCCAGGACACGGTCGTGTTAACCCCCAATGTTTAAGTTATCAAACAAAACAGGTTAAAACAGGTTATGCAGATTTGATAGCCACAATCCGGCTAAGTGATCCCATACCCGACCAAGCGGTAATAATTTACCGTATCCCAAGCCTGTATAAGGGAAAATAAGTTAAAAGTATTTACCTGAGTTATAACTTGATTTTAAATGCAAGAATTAACAACTCAGCCGTATAATTCACTTAGACACGTGTAGATAGCTTTTGCCGGGGCTCCTAGTCTGGAATGATGGTAATATTAACCAATCAGAATGCTAATGGGTCCTATTTAAGTCGTAAACTTAGACCGGCTAGCTTAATGAACGAATTATGGTACTATACGCTAGATTAAGCGATGATGGTGAAATTGCCGGTAAAACTCGTTTGGCTCAAGGATCGAACCCAGGTTTCCCTGGGTCTCCTATCAATTCCTACCAATACCTTACTCTGCACCAAGTGGAAGTTGAACTTGCATATCTCAAGAGAAATACAAACCTTTCACCACTTGATCTAGAGATCATTGGCAATCAATGTCTCTTTTTAAGATTGATTATTATATTTTCTAATTTTGACACAATAAACGAACAAACGTGTCTATATTCCATTTAAATCCATTTGTTTTTTGTAGATTTCCCAAGTCTACAATTAAGTATTTAAAATGGCTTTTCGCACTCACTTTTTCTTTATTTAAGTTATATTGTTATGTCTACATCTAATCTTATGGACTCGGCTATCTTTAAATTGTATTTTCACTATCAATTTATGTAACATGGCACTTTATTTATATTATTTTAATACACTTAATGTTTATTTAAATAATGTTCTTCAACCCGAGAAGCAGTCCCGGATGATAACCTAGTTATATTATATATGAAAGTCATATTGTACAACGTGCCTTAGTTAAAAGTTAATTTAGTTGAATGATATTTACGAGATAATAAATTTGGTTTTGAATGTATTCATTTGTATTAAAATATTATATGTAATTATTCGGTTTAGAATGATTGTGTTATGAGTTGTAATGTAAAACGTATATGTTATTGTGTCACACCCTGACCGCGTAAAACAACAAACCGCGACGGAAACGTCGAGGAGTGTCGTAACAGAATCATTGTTTCACAACACATGGATTAAAAAGTTTCGTTTTGTAGAATTATTGAACTCATTGTTTTATTACAAATCAGATAAATACAAATAATTGTCTCTCAAGTTTTAAAGTTTCTAAGGCACGAGTCCATCCTATGTGTAGCATGTATCAACTGTCACACCCCCAAATCCACCTGCGGAATACTACCTCTTGGAGGCGTGACTGACCAGGATCCAGCCACCAATCACATTGAACAAGCATGTAAGTAATATATAAAATTCAACCAATACAATTGGTGTCCAAACAAAACATAGTTTAAGTTGCAAGCGGAAGCATAACGTTTAAAGTCAAAACATAAGTTTAATTGTTTCAAAGTTTAACATGGCACACAGCTGTCCATGTCCCACAACGACTCTCTTCCATGCAAGCTCCAGCTAAGTACCTATAGTCCTGCAAAGCATGTAGTAACGAGTCAACAACAAGTTGAGTGAGTTCACGGTTGGGTGTTCGTTTTAAGTTGTTTCAAAAACAGTTTCCTTTATCTGGCATCCAGCCGTGGGGGTTACCCCGTAGTTAAAAACGTGACTTGTTCATTCCCGGTTACTCTGGCAATCCAGCCGTGGGGGCTACCCCGTGTTAGTTATCTGGCATTTCGGCCGTGGGGGCTACCCCATGTATACACTAGACTCGTTACCATATCGACTACTGACGTTAGTCATGTTTATGTGCCCTTAGCGTTGGTGTCTATCATCACCGACGTGCCATAGTCCATTAGTTCACGCCCGTCCTCTGCGGCACGGTGTGAGGTTTGTCAAACCTAAATAGCGCTATCTAACTAATGACCCGCTCGCCATTGGCCCGGTGATTAAGTCGATATAAAAAGGAGGGACTTCGTGATAGAGTTTTGGTCTAGTACGAGTTATCTGTCCATGAGGACGAGGAATTACATTCCTGAACCAATGTTGTCCTACCCAAGGAGGACGAGGAACCCATGTTCCTTAACCCCAATTCCCGACCCCTGGGAATCCCATGCTTTGTAGTGGGTGTGAACTCACCTTGGTTTGCTCGGCAGATAGACACAAAGGTCAATCAAGTTGTAAGTGGTCAACTACATCCTAACATAGATACCATTCGAGTCAGGTTCAAACCAAGAAAATGCACGTATGTTTTCTACACGTATACTAGCACGTTGCACACAGGTATTTTTCATGGCATACACGTATAAACATGGCGGTTTACAATAATACCCACGAATTGAACAGTAGCATGTATACAAGTAAACAAAGCCCATAAGTCCGGCCCAATTACCTAAGCCCGTAAAGATGCAAGTCCAATAGTGCAGCCCAAACAGTTAGGCTCGCAAGTCCAAGTCAGTGCACGTGTGTATGGTCTCGAGTCGAGACTGTGCGGTCTCGAGTTGTAGCCTACTAGTTCTCGAGTCGCAACTGAGGCGGTCTCGGGTCATGCATGTATTGGTCTCGAGTCGCAACCGGACCCGCAACCCTGGTCTCGAGTGATGGTGTGTGTGTGCTGATTAAGTATGGTCTCGAGTCGAGACTAGAGGTTCTCGACTCGCAACCTTGTGTCAAAACCGTGATCTCGAGTTGTCATGTGATGATCTCGAGTCGAGACCGAAGGTCTCGGCTGGAACATCTACTGATTTCCGACACATGTACTAAACCAATAGAATTACAATTTCATGAGATTATGTACTATCCAATGATATTTCATAAACATGTTTCCTTGTCTACTACTAACCAAAAACGGATCAAACATAGCAATTTTCAAATATCCACAACACATTCATACATGTTCATGTTGTTCTTCATATTATTCATCATGTTCATCAAATATTCATAACACAACAACCCTTATTCAAACACATTCTGCATTTTTCGGACAAGAGTTATAGCACCTAAACTAGGTATCAAGATCATCTTACAACAAAACATATGTTCTATGACCTCATAAATCGGATGATCCTTATCATTCTTTTATCTATACTTTTACTAAAGAAGTCATGTTCATCATCAATGTTGTAACTAAGCATGTATTGTCTAACCATCAAGAACTCATTAAATCCACAAACACCTTTGTCATATTCAAACAATAGCCATGGTGCATATTATCACATAATCAATACCCTAATCATGTATAAAACTTAACAAGCAAACATATTATCATATGACTTCATCATACATAACTATCAACCGAAACATATCACACATAACATAAGTCACTAACCGGTTAGGTTTTCAAGGGAGATCTTTAAGCTTGAACTGTGAGCTCTTGTGTTACCGGTTGGATCCGAGAGAAGGATGAGAGGGGAGGTGATGTTTGATCCTTAGGGTTTAAGGTTTTCTAGAGAGAGAGAGTAGGGGAATGTGTGTGTTGCCCAAAGATGGTAGTGTTGGCTAACAACAAGGTTATATACTAGCTTCAAGTGATGCACCCTAATGGGTTTTCGAACGGATCAAATGGCCCAACCGGCCCACATAGTTACACTACTCGAGACCGAGTGGTCTCGAGTTGGGTTCTTGTGTTTCGGGTCACATACATACACGCATACAATTAAACGCAACACATAGTCACATAGAAGGTTTACTTATATCATTAATCACACAAACATGTCAACTAGTTACATAACGTTCAACGTGTTACAACTAAAGGTTCTAAATTTCGAGTTGTCACATCATCCCCAAGTTGAAAGAAATTTCGTCCCGAAATTTGGTAAGCACTCACTGAGGAAGCTAGTTAAGTTGTATGGTTTTCCTGGTTTTCCCGGGGTGTCACATCCACCCCCCGTTGATCTGGAATTTCGTCTCGAAATTCCGTAGCTTCAGCCTCAGTAGTGGTTGTACTGTTTGCGAACAGTTGGGGATACTTTTGTTTCATCTGATCTTCGCGCTCCCAGGTGAACTCTGGGCCGCGACGTGAGTTCCAACGAACTCTAACGAGAGGTATTCTAGTGCTCTTGAGGACCTTAACATCCCGGTCCGTGATTTCAACTGGTTCCTCGACGAATCGTAACAGCTCGTCGATAGTGAGTTCCTTTAGAGGAACTACGTGGGTCTCATCTACCAGACACTTTTTCAGGTTCGACACGTGAAAAACGTTGTGAACTGCACCGAGTTCTGCTGGTAAGTTCAGTCTGTAGGCCACCCTGCCTATTTTCTCGATGATTTCGAAAGGTCCGACGTATCGTGGGTTAAGTTTGCCTCGTTTACCAAAACGAACCACACCCTTCCAGGGTGAAACTTTGAGTAGTACCCGCTCCCCAACCTGGAGCTCTAGTGGTTTCCTGCCCTTATCGGCGTAGACTTTCTGACAGTCACGAGCTGCCGCCATGCATTGTCGTATTTGAGCAATTCGTTCAGTTGTGTCCACCACATGTTCTGGACCAGTGATCTGACTATCTCCCACCTCTGCCCAACAAAGAGGTGACCGGCATTTACGTCCGTACAATGCCTCAAACGGAGCAGCTTTAATGCTGGTGTGGTAGCTGTTATTGTACGAAAATTCCACAAGTGGCAGATGCTTTTCCCAGCTGTTGCCAAAGTCGATTACACATGCACGAAGCATGTCTTCTAAGGTTTGAATAGTGCGCTCGGACTGCCCGTCCGTCTGAGGGTGATACGCTGTGCTCATATCTAAACGTGAGCCAAAGGATTTGTGCATTGCTTGCCACAGCTCTGAAGTAAAACGTGCATCTCGATCTGAGATAATAGAGGTGGGCACCCCATGGCTCGAAACAACTTCCTTAAGGTATATGTCTGCTAAAGTGGAGAACTTATCCGTTTCCTTGATAGCCAGGAAGTGTGCAGATTTTGTGAGTCGATCCACGATCACCCAAATAGTGTCGTTACCTCGTTGAGATCTAGGTAGGCCAGTAACAAAATCCATGTAAATTTGCTCCCATTTCCATTGCGGTATCTCTGGTTGTTGGAGTAGGCCTGAGGGTTTCTGGTATTCAGACTTGACTCTCGCACAAGTCAAACATTTACTGACGTAAGTTGCTATGTGGGCCTTCATGCTAGGCCACCAATACGTAGTTTTGATATCGTGGTACATCTTATCTGAACCAGGATGTACTGAGTAGCGAGACTTGTGTGCTTCATCCATCACAAGCTCTCGTAAGTTGCCATAGAGTGGGACCCAAATGCGTCCTGTGACGTAGTAAGCACCGTCTTCCTTCTGTTCTAAGCGTTGCCTCGAGCCGCGTAGGGCTTCAGCCCTGACGTTTTCTGGTTTCAGTGCTTCTATCTGAGCAGCTCGTATTTGGGAAGGAAGACTAGAATGTATAGTGAGTTGTAACGCTTGCACGCGCTTAGGTGTGGTGTCCTTTCGACTGAGGGCGTCAGCCACAACATTGGCCATGCCCGGGTGATACTTGATTGAGCACTCGTAGTCATTCAGTAGTTCGACCCATCGTCGCTGTCGCATATTCAGTTCTTTCTGTTTGAAGATGTGCTCGAGGCTCCTGTGGTCGGTGTAGATGGCGCACTTGGTACCGTACAGGTAATGCCGCCATAACTTAAGTGCAAAAACAACAGCTCCCAGCTCTAGGTCGTGCGTAGTGTAGTGCTTTTCATGGACCTTGAGTTGGCGTGAGGCGTAGGATATAACTTTATCTCGTTGCATCAATACACAACCAAGACCCTGAATTGATGCGTCGCAGTAAACCACGAAATCATCTGTGCCCTCTGGTAATGAAAGGATAGGTGCGCTGCAAAGTATATCCTTTAAATGTTGAAATGCTAATTCCTGTGCGTTTCCCCATTGATAAATAACGCCTTTCTGCGTTAGGGAGGTGAGAGGCTGTGCAATCTTAGAAAAATCCTTTATCAATCTCCTGTAGTAACCTGCCAAACCCAAGAATTGGCGAATTTCCTTTGGTGTACGAGGTGCAGGCCAGTTCTTAATCGAGTCTACCTTGGATGGATCAACATGGATCCCATCCTTGTTTACCACATGGCCTAGGAAATGGACTTCTCGAAGCCAGAAGTCGCCTTTCGAGAACTTTGCGTAAAGCTGTTCTGTTCGAAGGAGTTCCAGAATGAGTCGCAGATGTTGCTCGTGTTCCTCCTGACTCTTAGAATAGATCAGGATGTCGTCGATGAAGACTATAACGAACTTGTCCAGGTAAGGCTTGCACACTCGATTCATCAAGTCCATGAAAACCGCATGTGCGTTTGTCAGCCCAAAAGGCATGACCAAAAACTCATAGTGTCCGTAGCGAGTTCTAAAGGCTGTTTTGGAGACGTCCTCTTCTCGGACTCTCAGCTGGTGATATCCCGATCTCAAATCAATCTTTGAATAGTAGCTCGACCCCTGCAGTTGGTCGAACAAGTCGTCAATACATGGTAGAGGATAACGATTCTTCACCGTTACCTTGTTGAGTTCCCGGTAGTCGATGCACATTCTGAAGGTACCGTCCTTCTTCTTTACAAATAGTACTGGAGCTCCCCAGGGTGATGAGCTTGGACGAATAAAACCCTTATCCAAGAGTTCTTGTAGTTGTGTAGAGAGTTCTTCCAACTCTGATGGAGCTAAACGATAAGGTGCACGAGCTATAGGCGCAGCTCCAGGAGCTAGTTCAATCTGAAACTCGACTTGGCGATGGGGCGGAAGACCAGGTAATTCCTCAGGGAATACCTCCGGATAGTCGCGTACAACTGGAAAATCTTCTATCTTCTTCTCTTTCTCCGAGGTGTCAGTTACAAGAGCCAAAATGGCAGTGTGGCCCTTTCGCAAGCACTTCTGGGCCTTAAGGAGAGAGATGACGTTCTCAACAGCACTCCTCTTGTCGCCACGAATCATGAGAGGTTCACTACCGGAACCCGGAATACGAACAACCTTCTCATTGCAAAGGATCTCTGCTCGGTGTTGGGACAACCAATCCATCCCAATGACAACGTCGAAACTACCCAAGATGATAGGAATAAGGTCTATAGAGAAGGTCTGGTCTACAAGAATAAGTTTACAACCCTTGACTACGTGTGTGGCCTCTAAACTCTTACCATTTGCTAGCTCTACAGTGTGCTTGTTGTTCAAAGGTGTTGGAATACGCTTAAGCATTCGACTAACTTTTAGTGACATGTAGCTAGTATCGACACCCGAATCAAATAATACTGAAACATAAAAGTCGTCGAGAAGGAACTTACCCGCCACAACATTAGGGTCATTCCTTGCTTCACCTTGGCCAATCACGAACGCTCGCCCCCTGGCACCATTGTTGTTGTTCCCATTGTTACCATTCCCTTGGTTGTTGTTATTTTTGTTGTTGTTGTTGTTGTTCTGGTTCCTGTTCAGTTGGGGACAATCTCTCTTGAAGTGGCCCTCAGCTCCACACTGAAAGCACCCTTTGTTATCACCCTGTTGCGGCTGCTGGCGTTGGTTCTGTTGAGCTTGCTGACGATTCTGATTGGCGGGGTATAAGCTCCTGCAATCCTTTGCAGCGTGACCTGGCTTGTTGCACCGATGGCAGTTACCCCTGGTGCATGGCCCACTGTGGTGCAGGCTGCAGCGATTGCATTTGGGGTGATTCCCTTTGTATCCCCCGTGACTTTGACCACCAGATGATTGCTGACTAGGGCTCTTGTAGTCATCAGTCTTTCTCTGCTGAGACTGGGACTGAACAGAAGTCGACCCCTTACTCGAAGCTCCATCCCATTTCCGTTTGTTGTCACTAGGGACACCAGAAGTAGTTGCAGCACCTATGCGCTTTGGTAACTTATTCTGCTCCACCGCCTGATCCGTGAGACGGTGAGCCAACTGAACAACCTGCTGGATAGTAGTGAGGTTTGCTGAAGTCACATGACTTTGGATCTCTGGCACCAAGCCCTTGAGAAAGAGTTCAATTCGCTTAAATGGAGGGTCCACCATAGTAGGACACAGTAAGGCAAGCTCATTCGATCTCTTATTGTACGCCTCTATTTCTGACCCCGTCATCTTGAGGTTGAAGAACTCGACTTCCAGCTTATGAATGTCATCACGACTGCAGTATTCTTCCTTGATCATCTCCTTAAAAGTTTCCCATGGGGTGGCGTTGGCAGCAACCAACCCCAGCATTTGAATCTGAGCGTTCCACCATGTGAGGGCTAAACCCTCGAGAGTACCGGTAGCATACTTCACCCTGCGCGCCTCAGGGCATTCACACATTTCGAAGACTGACTCTAGTTTCTCAAACCATTGGAGGAGACCTACTGCTCCTTCAGTGCCGCTAAAAGTAGTGGGTCGGCAGTCCATAAAGGTTTTGAAGGTGCACACGGGTGGCTGAACATGTTGACCTATTGTGGGTGAAAGAAAAACAGAGTTTAACATAAAGGTTGGTTCACGAGAGTAGGATTCTAAAGATCCTAGAATGAGTTCGGACTGCAGGATATACCTCCTGCGTGTGCAGCTGCAAGTGCCGCAGCAACTCGTTCGTTAATCAGAGCCGTCAACTGGGCTTGTGTCAGGTTAATGCGTCCAGACATGATCTTCATATCAAGAGGAACGTAAGTGAGAGGGGTTCGCGAAAATGAGATGACAGAAGTGAGTAAGTACACACGTGTTCAAGCAACAGTAGTTATACTAACCAAGCATACCATGAGCATTGTACTATGCAACTAACAAGCAGGCAATATAAACACAGATCATATCACCTAGGATGTTGAGCCTTGCATGTGGAGTGAAGCGTCGTTGTGGACCGTTGAGCACTGTACAGGTTATAGTCTGGTTTTAACAAAAACGTTTCTCCTTTATTAAAACCAAGTTCACTATAACCAATGGCTCTGATACCAATCTGTCACACCCCCAAATCCACCTGCGGAATACTACCGCTTGGAGGCGTGACTGACCAGGATCCAGCCACCAATCATATTGAACAAGCATGTAAGTAATATATAAAATTCAACCAATACAATTGGTGTCCAAACAAAACATTGTTTAAGTTGCAAGCGGAAGCATAACGTTTAAAGTCAAAACATAAGTTTAATTGTTTCAAAGTTTAACATGGCACACAGCTGTCCATGTCCCACAACGACTCTCTTCCATGCAAGCTCCAGCTAAGTACCTATAGTCCTGCAAAGCATGTAGTAACGAGTCAACAACAAGTTGAGTGAGTTCACGGTTGGGTGTTCGTTTTAAGTTGTTTCAAAAACAGTTTCCTTTATCTGGCATCCAGCCATGGGGGTTACCCCGTAGTTAAAAACGTGACTTGTTCATTCCTGGTTACTCTGGCAATCCAGCCATGGGGGCTACCCCGTGTTAGTTATCTGGCATTTCGGCCGTGGGGGCTAACCCATGTATACACTAGACTCGTTACCATATCGACTACTGACGTTAGTCATGTTTATGTGCCCTTAGCGTCGGTGTCTATCATCACCGACGTGCCATAGTCCATTAGTTCACGCCCGTCCTCTGCGGCACGGTGTGAGGTTTGTCAAACCTAAATAGCGCTATCTAACTAATGACCCGCTCGCCATTGGCCCGGCGATTAAGTCGATATAAAAAGGAGGGACTTCGTGATAGAGTTTTGGTCTAGTACGAGTTATCTGTCCATGAGGACGAGGAATTACATTCCTGAACCAATGCTGTCCTACCCAAGGAGGACGAGGAACCCATGTTCCTTAACCCCAATTCCCGACCCCTGGGAATCCCATGCTTTGTAGTGGGTGTGAACTCACCTTGGTTTGCTCGGCAGATACACAGAAAGGTCAATCAAGTTGTAAGTGGTCAACTACGTCCTAACATAGATACCATTCGAGTCAGGTTCAAACCAAGCAAATGCACGTATGTTTTCTACACGTATACTAGCACGTTGCACACAGGTATTTTTCATGGCATACACGTATAAACATGGCGGTTTACAATAATACCCACGAATTGAACAGTAGCATGTATACAAGTAAACAAAGCCCATAAGTCCGGCCCAATTACCTAAGTCCGTAATGATGCAAGTCCAATAGTGCAGCCCAAACAGTTGGGCTCGCAAGTCCAAGTCAGTGCACGTGTGTATGGTCTCGAGTCGAGACTGTGCGGTCTCTAGTTGAGACTGTGCGGTCTCGAGTTGTAGCCTACTAGTTCTCGAGTCGCAACTGAGGCGGTCTCGGGTCATGCATGTATTGGTCTCGAGTCGCAACCGGACCCGCAACCCTGGTCTCGAGTGATGGTGTGTGTGTGCTGATTAAGTATGGTCTCGAGTCGAGACTAGAGGTTCTCGACTCGCAACCTTGTGTCGAAACCGTGATCTCGAGTTGTCATGTGATGATCTCGAGTCGAGACCGAAGGTCTCGGCTAGAACATCTGCTGATTTCCGACACATGTACTAAACCAATAGAATTACAATTTCATGAGATTATGTACTATCCAATGATATTTCATAAACATGTTTCCTTGTCTACTACTAACCAAAAACGGATCAAACATAGCAATTTTCAAATATCCACAACACATTCATACATGTTCATGTTGTTCTTCATATTATTCATCATGTTCATCAAATATTCATAACACAACAACCCTTATTCAAACACATTCTGCATTTTTCGGACAAGAGTTATAGCACCTAAACTAGGTATCAAGATCATCTTACAACAAAACATTTGTTCTATGACCTCATAAATCGGATGATCCTTATCATTCTTTTATCTATACTTTTACTAAAGAAGTCATGTTCATCATCAATGTTGTAACTAAGCATGTATTGTCTAACCATCAAGAACTCATTAAATCCACAAACACCTTTGTCATATTCAAACAATAGCCATGGTGCATATTATCACATAATCAATACCCTAATCATGTATAAAACTTAACAAGCAAACATATTATCATATGACTTCATCATACATAACTATCAACCGAAACATATCACACATAACATAAGTCACTAACCGGTTAGGTTTTCAAGGGAGATCTTTAAGCTTGAACCGTGAGCTCTTGTGTTACCGGTTGGATCCGAGAGAAGGATGAGAGGGGAGGTGATGTTTGATCCTTAGGGTTTAAGGTTTTCGAGAGAGAGAGAGTAGGGGAGTGTGTGTGTTGCCCAAAGATGGTAGTGTTGGCTAACAACAAGGTTATATACTAGCTTCAAGTGATGCACCCTAATGGGTTTTCGAACGGATCAAATGGCCCAACCGGCCCACATAGTTACACTACTCGAGACCGAGTGGTCTCGAGTTGGGTTCTTGTGTTTCGGGTCACATACATACACGCATACAATTAAACGCAACACATAGTCACATAGAAGGTTCACTTATATCATTAATCACACAAACATGTCAACTAGTTACATAACGTTCAACGTGTTACAACTAAAGGTTCTAAATTTCGAGTTGTCACATCATCCCCAAGTTGAAAGAAATTTCGTCCCGAAATTTGGTAAGCACTCACTGAGGAAGCTAGTTAAGTTGCATGGTTTTCCCGGGGTGTCACATCAACAATCATCACATAGCAGCACCTGAAACATATGTGAAAATAGGTACGTCAGCATAAAAATGCCTGTGAGTGACATAGGATTTGTGATTTAGATTCATGGCTTTGGATAACACAAGAAAAGGTTTTATGTTTTCAAAAATAGCCATGAATCCTTGTAAAAGTTTTTGTTTCTAAAATGCATCGTTTTGGTAAAATGTTTATAGTACATAAAAAATATACTTTGGTTTTGAGATAAGCAGATGAGTAGTATATCAAATACACTTTAGTTTTGAAATAATAGATTTGGTAGTACATCACAAGTATACTTTGGTTTAAGAATGCAAGCATCGGTAGTATATCAAATTATACTTTGGTTCTGTAAATAACATATCAATTATGTTTTGGTTTGAAAATAGCATATCAACTATGCTTTGGTAGTATATCAACACATACTTTAGTTTATGAAATAACAAAGTCGGTAGTATATCAACTATACTTTAGTAAATAATATCACGTTGGTAGTATGTCGGAACATACCTAAATCGTGGTTTGGTAGTATATCAAATTATACTTTCGTAAACAATAGCATATCAACTATGCTTTAGCAAAACAGTATCAAGTTGGTAGTATATCGAAATATACCATATATCGTGATTTGGTATTACATTCAAACCTTAGTGCATCAAACTACACTTTAGAAACTATAGAAATACCACAAAGGCAAATTCTATTTGGTTAAAATTTGGTTTCTGACATTCCATACAACAGGAATGGGGTGTCTAGTCCTATAGCGCTATATCGTACTACCAATCGGCTTGATCATTGTTAATGAATGTATACGTAACAGTATAAATGAACAAATAGTTCTAACAAACTTTGGAAATCAGTGTTTAACCCATGGATAATAGTTCAATTCGTCAAAAGATAGTACTATGCATGTGTAATCATATAGTCGAAATCATGAAAATAGCGTATCGGCACATATGTATCACCCCAAAACATTTGAAAACGTAAAACAAGGGACTATGTACGCACTTGAGATGGAAAGTATCCTTGATTAAGTGTCCTAACGAAGCTCGGGAAATCAAGGAATCAAGTGGCACCTAGTATGGAATCACTATGTTAAATAATCGGTACCTAAATCGGAAGATAGGGTAGGATGAGGTCTCGTAAACCAAATGAGTATTGGAACTCATGTGATATGGTTTAACAAAGCCTACATTCTAAATTGGAACCTATCCTAAGTGCCTACGACCCGTTACGACCCATTAAGGTAGCTTACACTACTTTAACGCGTCGTTCGCGCGAATGCGCGTTCGAGACACCTAACTAGTCCTATGACAAGTATTATATGCCCTAACATGTTTAAATATGTTGCATAATCAGTTTAAGTGACAAAAATTAAGTTACATATGCTTAGAATCAAATTATGCATGAAAAGGGCATTTTGGTCGTTTTCCTAAGGCATATAAACTACCTATCATACAGCTAATTAAACTAAGTGACCATAAGGTATAAACTCGGAAGGTTATTCCCTATACAACTATGGTCAAAAAATATGCTTGGTCGGATCCAAACGATCGACCAAACGGGTCGGGTTCGAAAGTCTAAGCGGTTGTCAAGACCGCTTGACTTACGACCCTAAACAAGTAATAGACTAAAAGTGACGAGTTAAACATGTTAAAACATGTTTAACTAAGTTAGAAAACAAGTTTGATATCAAAACAAAGTGTTTTGATACCCAAAAATAGCTTCGTCGCAAAATACTCATAAACACGTATTTTGACCGAAACTTTGACTCGTCACTTCGACTAATCGACGTGGTAATCAGTAGTTATAGTCACAAGGGACTATAACCATCGTGATTACGCTCACGTTGCAAAGTTCGAACGAACTTTGTGTTGACCAAATCGTGGTCAAAGCAGAAAGTCAAACACTGTTTGACTTTCACGCTTAAAAAGCATGAAAGAAGCTTACAAAAAGTCCAAGCAAGGAAGAATTGATTCAAAACACTCAGGTATGAAGCCTAAACTTCAACTTAGAGCAGATTAGAATCAATTGTGTGAGGAAATGAGAATGAAGCAAGTGGGTATTTATAGGAGAACTTGAATTAACAAGATCTTGACAAGTGTTTTTGCAAGAATCAAAGCTTAATCCAAGCCATGCACTTGTGGCACATAGTTTAGAATACAATGGGAGTTCAAAAAACAAGCAAGTGGTATGCTAAATCAGGGGTTAAAACCATGAGAATAGGCTATTTCAACCAGATTCAATGTTTCTGTCCAGATAGAGTCCTCGCCGTACGCCACGGTACCATCGCCATACACCTAGCCCCCCTCCTTTTAAAGTTTCAAAAATGGCAGAACAGGTCCCTGCACATGATTTTTATGATTTTTTACGTTTTTAACACCCGTTAACCCCATTTCAAGGCTCTAAAATGAAGTTAAATCATAGGGAACATAAAATATGCTTGAAAACATCTCGGATGTCGGTTCGTTTGGTCGTACGGTCACGTTATTTGGTTAATTATGACGAAAACTCGAACGGACATGAAAACGATCCAAATTACATGACGAATGGTATTTTTGCATTCCAATCACTAAAATAAAATATTTTAATGATTAGAAATTTTTGGATGTCCGGATATGTTCAGAACGTAAGATATACGCGAAAATGCAAACTTATGCACTTTTTGACGCCTTTAGTCCCTGTTGATCAAATAAGTTTATTTTCGTATATCGAACCCCTCAGAGCCTATATCTAAGCTATGTAAAGGATATTTAGGGTATTTTTATCTTATGATCAACTTCTGGAATGTTCGTTACTATACGAATCGGCATAGTTTCACAGTTTGACACAAATAGTCCCTGCGATCGAATAAACTTGATTTCGACACACCAAACCCTCCAAAACTTATTTCTAAGTTATGTAAAGGTTATTTAAGGTATGTTGAGCCTATGTCACTGTTCCGGAGTGTTTGTCACATGAAACTGATTACGTTTACGCATCAGTTCGCGTATAACTTTCTAGAAAGTGATTTAAAGCTTGAAATTGAACTAGGATTGATATGTGCAAAAGTCACATGTAATTGTAAAAATTCCTAGAATGAAACACAAGATTTCATTGGATTTGCATTTGTATGATGGTCGTAGAGACACAGATGTCACAGTCTCCCCTACTTTAGGAAATTTCGTCCCGAAATTTAATTTTAGAGGAAACCTGTGAAAACAAATGTGATTGTTTCGCTTTCGAATGAATCCTCTGTACCCTAAGTAAAACTCTGGGTCACGTTTGGATTTTTTAGCGAATTTGTTAATGTCAAAGTGATGTCGTTGTTGCAACAAAAACATGGAGTTTTGAACAACGGATAGAAGAATGTTTCCTATGAAGACTATTATAGGAAACTTGTGTGTGCTCGAAATCGGAGTCGGAGAGTGTATGATAAAATAACATTGGTCAAGGTCCAGGACTTCTAGTAACTTAAATAACGCTACGTTCGCAATGTAATAAGGAACATTTATATATAGGAAGTACCAGCGGCGTATCCACCATGCCCTTTTTACATTGTTCCCGTTTCGTTATTCGTATCACTATAGGTCTTAACACATGACAAAATTTGTTGTGGTTTCTGTGCACTGAATTCCGTAATTATGTATGCATCCATAATTAAGTAATTCCTTGCACAGTCCGCACAGTTCATTATATAATGCGTAGGGGAAAAATCAATTGATGAAACATGTAATAACTTGACTAGACCACCAAAGGATCTTTTTAACTAGATCAACGAACGATCTTTTTAACTAGATCAACACATGATCTTCTTAACTAGACCGTCGTACGATCTCTTTAAATAGACCACTAAAGGATCTTTTTTAACTTTGAATCAAATAATCATTTGAAATAGCACTTTGGAATCCAAGGTTCTTACTATTTGCATAGAAAAGCCCCTTAAGGAATTTAAGATAGTACTTTGAGTATCCTTCTGAGAATCTAACATATGAAAATACGGAAGATTCTACCAGGATTTAGATAGCGAGCATTATAATTACATATAAACACGTAATCACATAATCGCATCTTCGTTAACTTAGTTATTAGCTCGTTCATTAACTTGAATTAATGCATTTAAAGTACACCAGAAATCAAATCAAGGACTTCAATTGGTACTCAAAACATCCCCAAGAATCTAACTATGAAGATAGGAAGATCTTATAAGGATTTGGCTTTCTCTATGTCGTATCGTAACATTCGTATTAGAGCACACAAGGAACCCAATTAAGGATTCATGAAAGTACCTTTAGATATCAAATCAAGGATTTGAAATGGTATTTCAATTATTTGTTAAGAATTTGTGACTTGTACCTTGTTTCTTAAAAGAAACGAGTACTTAGGATTTTCGGGGAGATTCACGAGTGATCATAAAAATGAAAGAACCACACGAGTAGTTTGTTTTACAAGAAACATGGTTCCTTAGTGTCAGCATCGTAGGGGTATGTCACACATACACACAATCGTATCAGCCTTGTAAATAAAAGTGAAACAACAAATTTATTTATATACCAACTGAATTGTTTCAAGAGCCCAAGAAAACAACAAGGAAAATACGAAAGTCTAATTGTTCACTGTTGCATTGTCATTTGCGTTTGCCTCGTTTATGTTAAACACTCGTCCATGCGCTGGATTTGCGTTAACAAGTCTTGGGCAATTGTTCTGGTAATGAGTAAGATCACCACAGTTATAGCACGATCCAGGTGGAAATGGTGCTTAAGCAGCAGCAGGATTTGCAGCAGCTTGGTTTTGGATAGCATAACGGCAGGTATTGACCAAATGTCCCAATCGCCCACAGTGGGTACATTTGTGACACTGTGTTTGTTCCAGATGATGACGGTTGCATTTGTTGCACAAAGGTGCAGTACCAACGTAGTTTTTCCTGGTACGAGGTTGTGCTGGCTGGTTTGGGGCAACCTGATTGTTCTGAGCAACTACAGCAAAGTTTTGTGAAACCTTACGCTTCTTCGACTTTTTGGAGGACTCAGTCTGTTTATCCTTTGGTTTTTCTTGTGTAGACTCGTCAGATGGTTTCGGGTCGCCCTTTCGGAAAAGCTTACCTTTCCTGATCTGAGATTTAGTCAGGGTAGCAGATAGTTCAATGGCCTGTCTGACGGTAGTAGGGTTGCTACCAGTAATGATGTCCTGAACTGGGTCAGGGAGACCATCAATGTATTTTTCGATCGCCTTATCCAAAGGCGAAACCATGGTAGGACATAACAGGCTCAGTTCCTCATAACGGTTAGTGTAGGCTCGATGTTCACCGCTGTCTTGCTTAAGATCGTCGAATTCCCTTTCCAATGCCCTGAGTTCCTGACGAGGACAGAACTCCTTCATCATTAGATCTCGAAGCTCTTCCCAAGTTTGTACCATTGCCACATCGGCACCCCTATCCCTCATTACACTGTTCCACCATGTAAGTGCTCTTTTCTGGAATACGCTCGCTGCAAACTCAACCTTTCGCTCGTTTGGGCATTGTACATGACGAAACGTGCTTTCGAGACTCTCAAACCATTGTAGGAGCCCAGTGGCCCCTTCAGACCCAGTAAGTGTGAGTGGCTTAGCTGAGTTGAACTGTTTATAGTTGCACAGAGCGTTGTTGTTATTGTTTGCTTGGTTTATCTGGGTTATTAGGTACGGAATCACAGCAGCGATCTGCTGAGTAATAATAGCTGCGAGTTCGGCGTTAGTTTGAGGTTGTGCATCTCGTCGAGGATGCATATTCTAAAAGAGCAAAGAAACATGAAAAGAAGCGAGTGAGATGATATCGGATAGTAAGAATTGAATGCTTAAAAGAATATCGACAAAGCATGAACATTGTGATCATTTGTTCGTTACCTAAAGCAAACAAATGACACTGGGACTAATCAAAGTAAATGGGTCATACTAATGTATCACAAAGATATTCTTTATCCTATAAGTGAACACTCACCCCAAGAGTTCCCAGGTAAGAGTGACTGGTCTGATTATGTGTATTTGTACGAACACTCTAGCCTTAGACAGAAAACTCGAGGTACAGGCAACCACCCTTCCAGATTGCACGTGTTCACATTATTTAGACCCAAACTTTGATGAGATTTTGAAAACTTTGAAGGTTCAAAACCTTATAATAAATCATCTAAGAAGAGATTATTGGTTTTCAAAAACGGATTTGTAATTTGTGTTCTTGTTGTGGTTGTCACCCAAAGATAGGCGACGGTATTGTTTTAAGACTAAACACAAGATAACTTGTGTTAGGGTCCTAGGAAGGTTATAGTCTATGTCAAAGCATAACTATTAACCTAATTCCCTATAACCATGAGCTCTGATGCCAACTTTTCTGTCACACACCGACCACGTAAAACAACAAATCGCGGCGGAAACGTCGGGGAGTGTCGTAACAGAATCATTGTTTCACAACACATGGATTAAAAAGTTTCGTTTTGTAGAATTATTGAACTCATTGTTTTATTACAAATCAGATAAATACAAATAATTGTCTCTCAAGTTTTAAAGTTGCTAAGGCACGAGTCCATCCTATGTGTAGCATGTATCAACAATCATCACATAGCAGCACCTGAAACATATGTGAAAATAGGTACGTCAGCATAAAAATGCCTGTGAGTAACATAGGATTTGTGATTTAAATTCATGGCTTTGGATAACACAAGAAAAGGTTTTATGTTTTCAAAAATAGCCATGAATCCTTGTAAAAGTTTTTGTTTCTAAAATACATCGTTTTGGTAAAATGTTTATAGTACATACAAAAATATACTTTGGTTTTGAGATAAGCGGATGAGTAGTATATCAAATACACTTTAGTTTTGAAATAATAGATTGGTAGTACATAACAAGTATACTTTGGTTTAAGAATGTAAGCATCGGTAGTATATCAAATTATACTTTGGTTCTGTAAATAACATATCAATTATGTTTTGGTTTGAAAATAGCATATCAACTATGCTTTGGTAGTATATCAACACATACTTTAGTTTATGAAATAACAAAGTCGGTAGTATATCAACTATACTTTAGTAAATAATATCACGTTGGTAGTATGTCGGAACATGCCTAAATCGTGGTTTGGTAGTATATCAAATTATACTTTAGTAAACAATAGCATATCAACTATGCTTTAGAAAAACAGTATCAAGTTGGTAGTATATCGAAATATACCATATATCGCGATTTGGTAATACATTCAAACCTTAGTGCATCAAACTACACTTTAGAGACTATAGAAATACCACAAAGGCAAATTCTATTTGGTTAAAATTTGGTTTCTGACATTCCATACAACAGGAATGGGGTGTCTAGTCCTATAGCGATATATCGTACTACCAATCGGCTTGATCATTGTTAATGAATGTATAAGTAACAGTATAAATGAACAAATAGTTCTAACAAACTTTGGAAATCAGTGTTTAAGCCATGGATAATAGTTCAATTCGTCAAAAGATAGTACTATGCATGTGTAATCATATAGTCGAAATCATGAAAATAGCGTATCGGCACATATGTATCACCCCAAAACATTTGAAAACGTAAAACAAGGGACTGTGTACTCACTTGAGATGGCAAGTATCCATGATTAAGTGTCCTAACGAAGCTCGGGAAATCAAGGAATCAAGTGGCACCTAGTATGGAATCACTATGTTAAATAATCGGTACCTAAATCGGAAGATCGGGTAGGATGAGGTCTCGTAAACCAAATGAGTATTGGAACTCATGTGATATGGTTTAACAAAGCCTACATTCTAAATCGGAACCTATCCTAAGTGACTACGACCCGTTACGACCCATTAAGGTAGCTTACGCTACTTTAACGTGTCGTTCACGCGAATGCGCGTTCGAGACGCCTAACTAGTCCTATGACAAGTATTATATGCCCTAACATGTTTAAATATGTTGCATAATCAGTTTAAGTGACAAAAATTAAGTTACATATGCTTAGAATCAAATTATGCATGAAAAGGGCATTTTGGTCGTTTTCCTAAGGCATATAAACTACCTATCATACAGCTAATTAAACTAAGTGACCATAAGGTATAACCTCGGAAGGTTATTCACTATATAACTATGGTCACAAAATATGCTTGGTCGGATCCTAACGATCGACCAAACGGGTCGGGTTCGAAAGTCTAAGCGGTTGTCAAGACCGCTTGACTTACGACCCTAAACAAGCACTAGACTAAAAGTGACGAGTTAAACATGTTAAACTAAGTTAGAAAACAAGTTTGATATCAAAACAAAGTGTTTTGATACCCAAAAATATCTTCGTCGCAAAATACGCATAAACACGTATTTTGACCGAAACTTTGACTCGTCACTTCGACTAATCGACGTGGTAATCAGTAGGTATAGTCACAAGGGACTATAACCATCGTGATTACGCTCATTTTGCAAAGTTCGAACGAACTTTGTGTTAACCAAATCGTGGTCAATGCAGAAAGTCAAACACTGTTTGACTTTCACGCTTAAAAAGCATAAACAAGCATGAAAGAAGCTTACAAAAAGTCCAAGCAAGGAATAATTGATTCAAAACACTAAGGTATTGATCAGTGCATTTTAGGTACACGTTATTTGATATTAATTAAATTATAAATGCATTGACATTGGTATAAAATATATTACTTTGATGAGTTTTTGTATTTAATAGGTTACGAATAAAACGAGCTAAAACAATTATATTAACCTAACTATGAGATAAAATGAAATATTAATGATAATATTAGCCAAAAACATTCTTTATAATTTAATATGACATAAAATACTAAATTAAATTAAATGAAGTCTTGGTGCTATGTTGTCATGTCTGAGTGTGAACTTTAGAGACAATTGAAATGTATTGTGATACTTCTGCAGGTAACTTTCGTGAAGCATTTTTCTAAATTGAAAGATTTGGAGTTCACAAATACAGTTAGTCATCGGGCTGAATTAGTTATTCTTGGGCTTGGCTTCAAGAAGAAAAAGAGACCGAATGGTATAAAGCAAGTCATTGCCAATGACTCATTGGCACGTTATGGGCTACTGTTGGGCCTATTGAAACACAAAGTTGAGGTCGGTGGATTAGATTAGGAAATTATTAAAAAAAGGTTTATCGCATACGGCTGAAAGGGGACGCAACTTTGAAAAGAATTTTTGGCATACGGCAGCTTTGAGAGGAGCAGGGACGCACGTAGAAGGCAGCCGCCTTCGGGCGGCTGTGCACGGTTCAAGGCATGATCGTTTAGGTGGTTTTCTTTAAGTGAACGGTTCGTATGGTTTGACACTTTTCTCAGTTTTATTTATATTTGGATTTGTTTTGACATTGACAACGTTGTATGAACAATTTGATAAGTTGGTTTATTTATACTATTTCCATGTGTTTGAGTTCTTGCTTTACAACTTGCTCGGTTGATGACGAGACCTTGTAGCTTGTTGGGTGACATAGAGTAGGTTGACTCACATTAGTAAATAGGGTAATTAAATTGTAAAAGATCTGATGACAAAGACCTGTTTTTTATTACCACTTAAATTAATCGACTTTTCAGCACCATGTCTATGTGGTGTCCAATTAATGATTAAACTGAGTTTGGTGTGAACCTAGAATCTGAAACTTGGAGGACTTTACCTTTATCTTATGTGACTTTCCCCGGATGATTGATTTCTAGATTTTCACATTAAACTTTGTTTTACGGATTTTTGTAACTGGTACAGCTTGACCACTTGTGTTGGATAGGTAAACGTTTCTTGTATTTGAATTACTTGCCGTTTATCAAGCGTATTGGCAACATACTTGCGTTGTTAGCGGGTTGGTAAATTCGTGGGTAATTGATACAATCAAACGGGTTATTAGGTTGTATGGTGAATCTTAAAAACTATCTTTGATAACTAATCAAATTCATTAATTCCGAGGCCATGTCTATGTGGTGTTTTGAATCTGTAAACGGGTTTTTGTGTTAAACTTGCAATTGGGAATCTGGGTGGGAGTTGTTTTCCTTTAATATATAATAATTCTCTAGTTAAACACTAACCACATATTCCCCATGGATACGATACCCTACTTACGCTATCAACGTAGTTTAATTAGGTTTTTGATTGACTCTGACGACAGTCGTCAAAATGGCGCCGTTGCCGGGGATCGAACCTGGGTCACCGGCGTGACAGGCGGGAATACTTACCACTATACTACAACGACTTCAACTTAAACTTCAACTTAGAGCAGATTAGAATCAATTGTGTGAGGAAATGAGAATGAATCAAGTGGGTATTTATAGGAGAACTTGAATTAACAAGATCTTGACAAGTGTTTTTGCAAGAATCAAAGCTTAATCCAAGCCATACACTTGTGGCACATAGTTTAGAATACAATGGGAGTTCAAAAACAAGCAAGTGGTATGCTAAATCAGGGGTTTAAACCATGAGAATAGGCTGTTTAAACCAGATTCAATGTTTCTGTCGAGATAGGGGCCTCGCCGTACGCCACGGTACCGTCGCCATACACCTAGCCCCCCTCCTTCTGAAGTTTCAAAAATCGCAGAACAGGTCCCTGCACATGATTTTGATGATTTTTGACGTTTTTAACACCCGTTAACCCCATTTCAAGGCTCTACAATGAAGTTAAAGCATAGGGAACATAAAATATGCTTGAAAACATCTCAGAAGTCGGTTCGTTTGGTCGTACGGTCACGTTATTCGGTTAATTATGACGAAAACTCGAACTGACATGAAAACGATCCAAATTGCATGACGAATGGTATTTTTGCATTCCAATCACTAAAATAAAATATTTTAATGATTACAAAAAGTTTTGGATGTCCGGATATATTCAGAACGTAAGATATGCGCGAAAATGCAAACTTATGCACTTTTTGACGCTTTTAGTCCCTGTTGATCAAATAAGTTTATTTTCGTATATCGAACCCCTCAAAGCCTATTTCTAAGCTATGTAAAGGATATTTAGGGTATGTTTAGCTTATGATCAACTTCCGGAATGTTCGTTACTATACGAATCGGCATAGTTTCACAGTTTGACACAAATAGTCCCTGCGATCGAATAAACTTGATTTCAACACACCAAACCCTCCAAAACTTATTTCTAAGTTATGTAAAGGTTATTTAAGGTATGTTGAGCCTATGTCACTGTTCCGAAGTGTTTTTCGCATTAAACTGATTACGTTTACGCATCAATTTGCGTATAACTTTCCAGAAAGCGATTTAAAGCTTGAAATTGAACTAGGATTGATATGTGCAAAAGTCACATGTAATTGTACAAATTCCTAGAATGAAACACAAGATTTCATTGGATTTGCATTTGTATGATGGTCGTAGAGACACAGATGTCACATATTGTCTCAAGATTGATTTAGTATCACACTAAGAATATTAGATTTAGCGCACCGCAACGCGTGTGGTGTAATAAAACTAATTTTTTTAATTATACAACCAAATATGTTATATCTTGAAGTTAAACATGATATCTTTTGAATTCAAATAACAATTATATTGAATTCTACAAACTAGAAATGAATTACACATATTACATGAAGAGGCTGGCTTTTGTACAAGACAAGAGTTTTGCATGAAGCATACGTGAGTATTTCAGCCATTGATAATGGCTCAAAGTAATCTAGTGGCATTTTCGTAAATATAGGATTCAAACAATTGAAGATACAAATAGCAAAAGGGTATTATGGTCATTTCCCACTTGAACTCCTTCCCCCTTGATTTTCAAACGACTATAACTTTTTTAAACATTAATATTTTTTAAAAAAATTAAACCATATTAACGAGCATTTCATCCTCTTTAATTCGAGCAGTTTATTGCTATAATTTTCTTAAATTTTTTACATGATTTTGAATACCCATTACGTGATTTTGGAAACCCAGCATGACTACATGATTTCTGAATACCCATTACTTGATTACATGATTTCATTATAGTATGTGAAACCCCACTAAGTGATTACGTAATTACGTAACAATAGCTGAAGGGGTAAGGTCCCAAAAACCTTGCACGGGTGTTTGAGACCATACCACAACCTCGTCAATAAGCTCCCTTTAGAATGAACCATGTGCGGCCGCGCACTGGTTCCAAAAGAGAACTTAAAGAGAAAAACAGTATTCAACATCCACGCGCCAAAAGGAACTAATAAATCCTTGCGCAAACTCCCATACAACAGATAGGATAAAATCCTAACGATATTTCCGCGCCAAGGCTGCCCAGACTTAGACAAAAATAACCTTCCTATCATAACAGGAATAACATAAGGAAAAGCCACATAGGATTACAGCTGTAATCCTTCTAGAAAGCTTTATCGTGCAGAGCTATTCGGTTATAACCGAATGGCCACGTGGCATCATCCCAAGCACTCCTCAAAGTCACGATGATGGCACCAAATTGAAGGAAGATCCACACTTACCCACTTTCCACGTGGCATCACCCCAGCCGTTGATCATGGCCACGATCCGTGTGCACACACTCGTTAGTGATTAACGGATGAGGAAATAACCTCTTACGGAAAAGCACTTTCCGTCAAGTTTTCCATCAACAAACTTTCCCGCCCAAACTTCGGCTATAAATAGAGGATAATTCAGGTACCATTTCTCAAGTTACTCTCACTTCACTTTACTATTACTTCTTCTTCATCATCAAACCCTGAACTTATTCTCACGCTGGAGGGTGGTCACGGAGAGAACCCCCATTCTCCCTGTGGCGAGTCTAACGGCTGTTTGTTTTGCAGTTGTCGTTCGAAGAAGGAGATCAGTTACCCCCGAATCAAAACGAGAAGACCTAACCCTTTTATGCAGATTTAAAACCCCTGGTTTAATTGATTCCGGTCGATTAAACCAGTGTTTCTTCATTGGCGCCCACCGATTTCTCAGTTTTTATTCATATCTTCTCGTTTCGATTTACTCTTCCATCTCCGTATTTCAATGGAAGAAACTCCGACAAACCGTCAATCCGGCCCTCGGCCAAATTTTGCACACAATACCCAAGTCAAAGGGATTGTGGAAGAGGCTTCGGATGATAACGAAGTCCAGTACAACAATAATCATCCGAATGACCCTGTTACTCCAGGAGTACAACCTGAGATCCCGATAAGCTCAATTTTACCTCCCGGTGAAACTCCTATCTCGTGGTATGTCAGATCCCAGGGTGCAATAAATGCTGTATATGCACAACTCTGTGCACAGACTGCTCCTCCCACTCAGTCATGAAGATCAGCATCTCGTGCACGAGCACCATCTGCACCACGTATATCATACCATGACCCCATCGTGAGTACATGTGGAAGACACTGAAGTTTACTCCAGATCCCCTACAAGGTATGAGTCTACTCACTCCGAGACTTTACGAAGAGATTATCATGACGAATCTTATTAGAGACAGTCGGTCCATTCTTGGTTGGGCCCGCGTTCCCACCAGAAGCGGGACACCCACACCGAAGAATATGACAGAACATACCAGGAGGGTGATAATACAAGTGTGTTTAGCCGGCTGCAGCAGGATCACAAAAGATATAAGCCTCGCGTGGTTTATAACCCTGACGGGTGGTCCGTAGGACAACCCTTAAATGAGCTAAATACGTGCATATCCCATATTTTTCATGGTTATGTATGGTGAATGTGATAACTACGAGTGGTCGTGTGTTTTACAGGTAAATCGCTTAATTCGGTTAAATTGGAACCGTAGGCTACGGTTGAATATATATGGCAGCTTTAAAATCACGTGATGAAGGGTCACAGAGTCAACAACATCATCATATATACACGTTGACAAGGAAAGGTGGGACTAGTTTAAGTCTTACACCTCACAATACACAACAACAACATCATCATCATCTCGTGATTTGGTGAAAAGGAAGGCACAAGAGAAGTCATGTGGATTTTAAGTCAACAACATCATCATCACATCTGACAAAGGAGAAGCACATGCAAGGGAAATTAATTATTGTGATCACTAAGGCTTTGTGGACTTTTGGAGGGAACAAGATTGGCGGCTACTCACTGGACATGATGTGGGCTGACACTAACAAAGGCATCACGTGAAGATCAAAAGGAAAAGGATCTGGTGGACTTTTTGTATTGGGCCGCCATATAATGGAGCCTTGTGGATTTCTTTGATTGGGCCGCCACATAATGGAGCCGAAACATGTGAACAAGTATGGGAACTTGATTGGTGGCGGCTGACGTGAGAGGATTAATTGGAAAAAAATACAATATCAATCAACAACACATACACCTTGGAGGCACACAAGTCAACACTTCCCCACCGTAAAACAGACAAGTCACACCGTAGCACTCTGATGTTCACCGTAAATTACGGTTACACCGTAATTTACGGTGGAGGCGACGCGAAAAATTGTAACTGCTCTATTAAATCAGTTTTATGGTGTCTTTTGGGGGAATTCTCATATTGGACGGTTTTGGGGGCAGTTGAGGGGCGATTTTTGGCTCTCCTCTTGTGTTCTTGAGTGATCTAAACATGAAGACTTTGTTTTTGATTCCAATGGACAAAGGTTCGATTGTGATGATGGTTCATAACACTATGAGCGGCTAGGTTTGCTTGGTGATCGTCTCGGATGTAAGGTTTTATTTGTGACAATTATGCTTGTTCTTTAATTTCTGGAATATTAGACTGTGCATGTGTTGTTAGTTTATTATGGTGTTTGATTGGTTGTTTGTAAATTGTTGATGTATGTTTGATCATAGTTCTAAACCATACGTTCTTGGTGCCGTTGGCAATCGAGATATCATGGGAGGGATTAGGGTTGGATATGTGTTGATTGGTCATCGGGTAACAACCTCGCGTTCTAGGAATCCGAGTACTTAGTTCCCTTTCATCACAAACAATTGATCTTACATGAGCCATGTCTATGTGGTTCTTTCCAGTTGAACATGAACGTTAGTTGTCCCTTAAAACCTGAAAATAGGGATGATCACTATCCTCTTATCTTGTTACAAAACTTAACCTTGATTTGTAATCTAATTTAGTTTAATTTAGTTAATTAAAACCAATCAACCCAAACATTGAAATTTACATTTCTTGCAATTTAGATTAATCTAGTTAGTTAGACATACATTGAGATAACACATATTCCACAAACTCCCTGTGTTCGATACCCACTTACCGCTAGCTAATTAGTTGTAACTGGATTAAATTTGATTGTGACCACGACATCACGTCAAATTTTGGCGTCGTTGCCGGGGAGTAGTGCGCAACGTGTGTTATCTTGTGTATTAGTTTGAAAAAAAAATAAAAGAAAAAAAAATTTTAAAAAAACCAAAAAGATTTCTTTTATGTTCATGATTTACACTTGGTAGTTGAGTTGTGTTGTGCAGGATGACAGGGCATTACACAAATTTCAGCTTATTTACGTGTAAATTGTGCGGGGGTCCACGACATCCATGTATTGGTTGCCACGAGGCTCACTACAGGAGGGCACATGGAAAACCGGTGTCTTATGTTTCACAGCTTCCACCTCCATCATACGTTGACGATTATGAATCAGAAATGGAGGATGACTATTATTCATATGGATACGATCGGGACGAGGAAGTTTATTATGAGGCAAGGATGGATGGTCTATGTTTTTGTTGCGGTCGCGATCACACTTATGATTATGATGTGTGTCCGGTGTATTCGGAAAACCCGAAATATTGGAATAAAAAGATGATGGAAGCGCGCATCTATAGACCGTATCAGGGATATCGACAATATCATCCCGAAGAATATTCTGAGCCCGAGGGTGTTTATGTTTATGAGACCGAGGAGGAAAAAGAGCTTGATGTATTGGAAGTAACTTTGTCCAAACTCGAGCAATATTTAGCAACACCCAACCTGTCCGATGAAGACCGAATCAGCTGCTTAGTCTCTAAGTGTCATACTTTAAAATTGAAGATAGAGATAGAAGAACGCCTCTCACCATTACCTGACGATATTAGAGATTATTCTCACATGAAGGAGGAGGTTGTGGAGGATAATACCACACCAATGAGTCCTTTATCTGATGAAGAGTCACTTGTAGATCAGATGATGTGTGCAGATTATGAGGTAGAGTAGGCTGATGGGATGGATATGTGTACCGAACCTCTTCCCATATCAATGATTCAAATTAACAAGTGTGGGGAAGAGGGTTCGAGAAACAAGATGAGAAGGGTGAAACTACCAGACATTAAGGTACATGTCATGAAGTGGACTAGCAAAGCCCGCAGGAGCAGCTTTAACATGCCAAATAGACTGACAAATCTATGGAGATGGCATGTAAATTTCCGGGCATTTGTTGGAAATGCTGCGGGTAAGTGTGCATTAAGACCACCATAACGCATATCAGGTATGGTCTGGCTGAAGACCTTTAAACTTAGCGCTCTCGGGAGGCAGCCCGAGGATGTAGAGTATTGTATTTGTGTTTTGTTTTGTTTTGTTTTGCTTTGTTTGGTTTTGTTTTGGTGTTGTGTTTGTGTGTTGGCAGGTTATTACGTTTCAACCCTCGCGGATGCAATGATTCAAGTGTGGGGATGTTTGGCAACATCCCTGTTGAGATATCAGCGAATCTAAGAGATGTTTTTGAACCGGTTCGATCACCGCAGCTGCATCACTACCAACACTGTTGATTTACTAATCAGGTCGTGTCTTGTTCTCATCTTGTGCCCCTTTGTATATATTCATGTTTAAGTTTTTGGTTCGGCGGTTGGGTGGTGTTTTGATAGTTTAGTTTATGGGTTGTGAAGGAATTGGTGGTGTTTTTAATAATTAAAAAAAAAAGAAAAGAAATTTGGGGTTTGAGAGTATAAGCAATTGTTGATGTTCTTGGTTAAAGCGATCTTTTCCTCAAAACCATACATTGGGACAATGTATCCCAAGTGTGGGGATGGGGGAATTTTTGAGAATTTTAAATTTTTTGTAAATTCAAGCGAAAAGTGTAAAAATTTGAAAGCTTGATATTGTTCCATTTGACACACCGACACCCATTCCTAGTCTTTTCTTGGTGAGGATTTGAGCCACACATGATTGTTATTGATATTTCATTGTTTGAGTGGCGGTGTGTGTTGTTGTGTTAATAGAACTTGTGTGTGAATACTTGTTAAATCCTAGAATTAGCATGCTTTTGAAAATGATAGGGGGACTTTTAGGAAGCCTCGTCTAGATGTGTGAGAGTGCGGGATTGGTGGGTTGGACCTCATACGTTACATATATGAGCTTGGTATTGTGAGGGGTGGGGGTTTGGTCCTTAGAAAGCCATGTTGAGCCTTAGACCATTCGCTTGTGACCCGAGCCTACTTCTTGCAAAAATTTTACCTTTTGAGATGACCCGGTTTAGGAGAGTTAGTATGTAGTATTGATGTTCTTGTATATATTGTTGAGTTTGATGTGTTATGAAAAAAAAAAAAAAAAAAAAAAAAAAAAAAAAAAAAAAAAAAAAGAGGAAAGTATGAGAAAAATACAAAAAGAAGTGATTGGTTGCAATAGTAGTTGTGTATATATTTGATGGTTGCTTTGTTTAGTGGTAGAAATAAAAACCGGGTCAAATCAATTAGCTCTCGCATATATATTTTCCCATTTTCCTACCTTTACACCTAGCCCTGTTGCAACCCGCAAGTCCCTTTGATTCTAAAGCATGTTAGATATTTGTTAGGAGGAAACTTGATTTGTATACAAGCTTATTGTCGCGCACACACACACGCATTGAGTGGTTTAGCATTATGCTAATAATTCTTGTAACCGAGAGATTTTTGTGAGGGGTGTGTCTTGTGGTATGATTGAAAGTTAGTAAAAGGATGATACATTTTAGCTTGGTTTGCATGTTGATCACTTGTGGTTTTAAAATAGTTTTTGAATAGGTTGCTTGGGACAAGCAACGGATAAGTGTGGGGATGTGACGGGTGGTCCGTAGGACAACCCTTAAATGAGCTAAATACGTGCATATCCCATATTTTTCATGGTTATGTATGGTGAATGTGATAACTACGAGTGGTCGTGTGTTTTACAGGTAAATCGCTTAATTCGGTTAAATTGGAACCGTAGGCTACGGTTGAATATATATGGCAGCTTTAAAATCACGTGATGAAGGGTCACAGAGTCAACAACATCATCATATATACACGTTGACAAGGAAAGGTGGGACTAGTTTAAGTCTTACACCTCACAATACACAACAACAACAACAACATCATCATCATCTCGTGATTTGGTGAAAAGGAAGGCACAAGAGAAGTCATGTGGATTTTAAGTCAACAACATCATCATCACATCTGACAAAGGAGAAGCACATGCAAGGGAAATTAATTATTGTGATCACTAAGGCTTTGTGGACTTTTGGAGGGAACAAGATTGGCGGCTACTCACTGGACATGATGTGGGCTGACACTAACAAAGGCATCACGTGAAGATCAAAAGGAAAAGGATCTTGTGGACTTTTTGTATTGGGCCGCCATATAATGGAGCCTTGTGGATTTCTTTGATTGGGCCGCCACATAATGGAGCCAAAACATGTGAACAAGTATGGGAACTTGATTGGTGGCGGCTGACTTGAGAGGATTAATTGGAAAAAATACAATAGCAATCAACAACACATACACCTTGGAGGCACACAAGTCAACACTTCCCCACCGTAAAACAGACAAGTCACACCGTAGCACTCTGATGTTCACCGTAAATTACGGTTACACCGTAATTTACGGTGGAGGCGACGCGAAAAATTGTAACTGCTCTATTAAATCAGTTTTATGGAGCCTTGTGGATTTCTTTGATTGGGCCGCCACATAATGGAGCCGAAACATGTGAACAAGTATGGGAACTTGATTGGTGGCGGCTGACTTGAGAGGATTAATTGGAAAAAAATACAATATCAATCAACAACACATACACCTTGGAGGCACAGAAGTCAACACTTCCCCACCATAAAACAGACAAGTCACACCGTAGCACTCTGATGTTCATCGTAAATTACGGTTACACCGTAATTTACGGTGGAGGCGACGCGAAAAATTGTAACTGCTCTATTAAATCAGTTTTATGGTGTCTTTTGGGGGAATTCTCATATTGGACGGTTTTGGGGGCAGTTGAGGGGCGATTTTTGGCTCTCCTCTTGTGTTCTTGAGTGATCTAAACATGAAGACTTTGTTTTTGATTCCAATGGACAAAGGTTCGATTGTGATGATGGTTCATAACACTATGAGCGGCTAGGTTTGCTTGGTGATCGTCTCGGATGTAAGGTTTTATTTGTGACAATTATGCTTGTTCTTTAATTTCTGGAATATTAGACTGTGCATGTGTTGTTAGTTTATTATGGTGTTTGATTGGTTGTTTGTAAATTGTTGATGTATGTTTGATCATAGTTCTAAACCATACGTTCTTGGTGCCGTTGGCAATCGAGATATCATGGGAGGGATTAGGGTTGGATATGTGTTGATTGGTCATCGGGTAACAACCTCGCGTTCTAGGAATCCGAGTACTTAGTTCCCTTTCATCACAAACAATTGATCTTACATGAGCCATGTCTATGTGGTTCTTTCCAGTTGAACATGAACGTTAGTTGTCCCTTAAAACCTGAAACTCGGGATGATCACTATCGTCTTATCTTGTTACAAAACTTAACCTTGATTTGTAATCTAATTTAGTTTAATTTAGTTAATTAAAACCAATCAACCCAAACATTGAAATTTACATTTCTTGCAATTTAGATTAATCTAGTTAGTTAGACATACATTGAGATAACACATATTCCACAAACTCCCTGTGTTCGATACCCACTTACCGCTAGCTAATTAGTTGTAACTGGATTAAATTTGATTGTGACCACGACATCACGTCAAACCCAGATGCAGAGCACGATTACAACTTAATCTACCGCCCGGCAGAGGCAGCGGAGAATTCAAAATTTATCAGCGAGATCGCCTTAGCTCCCCTGGAAAAGGCGAAACTACCATCGAATATCGGGAAATTCAACGGCATGACAGATCTGGAAGATCACCTTCGTGTATTTACCAGCGTAGGACTGGTAGGAGGTTGGACCTTGCCAATGTGGTGTCACCTTTTCATCCAAACCCTCACAGGTGCATCATGACTTTGGTTCAATAACTTACCGGTCAGGAAGATAACGTCATGGGTGGATTTAAGAGAACAATTCCTAGTGCATTTTAGCCAACAACGAAGGTCTGTCAGGGACACTGCTGACGTGATGAATATTTGGAGGCGCGATGATGAGAGCCTAGAGGACTTCATAACGCATTACAACAAGGAAGTACTAGAGATCGGCGACGTTCATGAACATTTGGTACGAGCACAGTTCAAGTATGCTGTCTGCTGCGATGACATGATCAAGGTTCTGTCGGGAACGGAGGGGTTACCCAAGAGCTGGGAAAAACTGATGGTTGCAGCCAAAGTATATGCCCAAACAGAACGAAACCTCAGCACCAACAGACCACCACCACCACACAATCATCCACAAGATATGAGCGGGAGCAGCGGAAAAAAGTTCAAAAAGAATTGGAGGGACTCAACCTCTGGAACATACTCATCTGAAGACGTGCGAGCAACCATAAACAAGCTCGCAACACAAAGGGAAACAAAGCAAGAGAATAGAGAGCGACAGTGGACCCCCCTAACGTAAACTCCGGCGGAGGTGCTCAGCACAGAAGACTATCAGTTCAAACCCCCTCCGCTAATGAAGAACAAGAGGGGTCAAGATCCGAATCAGTATTGTGACTACCACAAGGATAATGGTCACACTATAAACAATTGTATATCCCTCTGCACCGAGATCGAAAAAGCGCTCAAAAGTGGTGAACTCACTCACGTACTGCAGAACGTGCGGAAAGACATAAAACAAATTACTCGCGGCGATGAAGGCTCGAGTAAGAAAGCTAAAACCTAAGTGGCGCAAGAAGAAAGTAGCATACAATAGCCTCTTCACATGTTGGTCAAGTTCTTTAACTTACCAATCCATGGCATAGAGCTATAGTATGAGTAAGTTAAGTCCCATTTAATTATCCTAAACAAACAACTTTATACCACGGCCTCTGAGCCTTATCATTAATCAAAGCAAAGTTAAGTCCCATTTAATTATCCTAAACAGACAACTTTGGGCCGTTGAACTTGTGCGAGCCCAATCATCTGAATCGCACAAGTTGGACATTATGTGGACTTGACTGATTTACGTGTTCTACGTGTTTGCCATGATCATTACGTGTTTGTAACCTGTCAGCTTATGTGTAAACCTACGTGCACTACTTGAACCTAGACCTGACTTGTATGGTAACCGTGTTAAGACGTGGTTGACCACATATAGCTCAAGTGACCTTTTTGTGTATCTGCCGAGCTAACCTAAGGTGAGTTCACACTTTCTACAAGGCATGGGATTCCCGGTGGTTTGGGAATGGGTTAAGGAAATAAAATGAAACCTACATATTCTCCTTGGGTAGAATATGTACCTCGGTCCTCCTTGGGTAGGACAACCTTTAACTTACTAGACAAAACTCTATCATGAAGTCCCTCATTTTTATATAGACTGAATCGTCGGGCCAATGGCGAACGGGCCATTAGTTAAATAGCGCTATTAGGTTTGACAAGCCTCACACCGTGCCGCAGAGGACGGGAGTGGACTAATGGATCTGGACACTTAGTCAATGATGATAGACATTGACGCAGGGCACATAAGCATGTCTTCAGTCAGTGGTCGATATGGTAACGGGTCTAGTGGTTAACATGGGGTAGCCCCCACCGTTTATGGTTTGGGAAAAAAGGAATGGTTAACTCATGGTTTTCGAGATAACTTATGGTTTTTGGAACAACTTTAAAATGAACACCAACTGTGAACTCACTCAACTTTGTTGTTGATTCGTTACTATATGCCTTGTAGGTCGTTAGGTGTTTACTTGGAGCTTGCACGAGAAGGAGAGGTCGCTGTGGGACATGGACTGTTGAGTTCCATGTTAAACTTTATGAACTTATAACTTATGTTTTGGTTTTAAACTTTATGCTTCCGCTGATAACTTAAACTTGGTTAATTTCTTTTGGACACCAATTATATTGTGGTTGGTTTTATATTTACTTTAATACATTGTTCAATATGATTGGTGGCTTGATCCTGGTCATGTCACGCCTCCTGCGGTGATACTCCGCTTGTGGAATTTGGGGGTGTGACAATTACAAAATGCATGCAATTCCTTTTGGTAAGCGCAAAAACATTATGGTAACCATAACACAAGTCTCATGAACAGTCAGTGATCACACACATCACGCAAGGCCCAGCCTTACATTCACACATGAGCGCTATACCACCTTTATTCGCCTTACCTAATCAAAGCAATTGTACTCATGCAAAATATTGTAATTCAAACACATTTCATACTAGTTACTGGCACATCACACGCCTTAACAAGAAATTATAAACATACACGGCAGTGTATAAAATAAAGTTACTTACGCCACAGCGCATTAATAAACAGGGGTCCACGTCCCAAACCTAAAGTTAACTATCCATTGTTCATACAAAGCAAAGAAAACCTAAGCTAGGTCTTCATCTTCACTTTCTTCCCTGTCTGGGAAAACTTCTCTTAATCGCGTCATGAACTCTTCAGAGTGTAGCGCAGCATTAATAAGATCCATGACCGGAAGCTGTAAAGTATTAAATTGCGCCTTTGAAGCAGCGAGAGCAGCTTCAGTATCAACACCATGAGTAGCAGACTTACTAGTGTCCCAGTCAACCTTTAAAGCTTTAACCACATGGTGAGAACACTCTGCGTACCCTTGGGCATACCCATCATTCCGCGCAGCAACCAGCAGATGCGCAACCGTCTTATCTAGTTCTTCAGAATTAAGAACTGACTCAGCAACCTGCACAGAAAGTAAAAGAAGAGTAAAAAGACGCACAAACATCGCCAAATATTATCATAGATAGATAAACTTACGCTTACGATCCCGGGCTCTTTCAACCACAACATATCACTCTTCAATGGTTCAAGCTCACTCTCCGCCGTTGCCCACGCAGTCTCAGAGTTCTCCAACTTTTCTTCAGTCTCGGTAAGGCGGCGGGAAGTTTCAGCCTGTTTAGTCCGTTCTAGATCCAAATCATTTTTAGCAGCCTCAACTTCCGCCTTAAGTTGTTCCTGCTCAGATAATAAAGAAATAAGTTCTTCTATCTCCTTATCTCTAAGAGCAAGGGTAGCACAGGTATGTACCTCTCTCTGTTCACTTCTTTCCCTTTTAGAACACGCCTCATCACGTGCTGCTTCAGCTTCAGCCTTTTCTTGTTTTAATCTCTAAATCTCCACATCTTGCTTTTTCAATCTCTCAACCTCAGCTTTAAGATTATTAATGGTATTGTGTGTCACACCCCGACCACGTGAGACAACGAAACGTGGCGGAAACGTCGGGGAGTGTTGTAACAGAATTAATTGTTTCAAATCCATGGCAATTGAAGTTTCGTTTTATTAATCAAACATGAAAGTTTACATTGTTTTAAACAAGAACCAAAGAGTACATAACATAAATTAACTAGTTCTTGTCTCGTTTTAAGTCACTAAGGCACAGGTCCGCCTAAGTATGTCTTGATAAGTCCTATGCATCATCTCCTGAAAACACATGTGAAAATAGGTACGTCAGCATAAAAATGCCTGTGAGATACATAGGTTTTGAGAAAATAGGATTCATGACTTATGTTTGAGAAAATGTTTAGCCATGAACCTTGTAATTTGCTTTGTCTTGTAAATCATTTGAAAAACGATAAGATCAGATGATATGTATAAATAAGAGAATAATGTATGGTTAAATGAATAACCATGTAAGATGAGTTTGTATAAGATAAGTTGTTTGTAAATCAATGTCTTGTGAAAAGTATGTTATTTGTATAAAATGTTATATGTCTCAAACTGAAATGATTCCAATAACGCTACGATATGTAATACCATACAAACACTTATATATAGGAAGTATCAGCGGCGTATCCACCATGCTTGTATCATATTACACACGCCTCATTACTTAATCACTTACTCAAACCAAACTACCAAAGTAAAATGTTCATGTCTAATGTGAATCGTGTAATGTGTATCCAAATGTAAGCATATGATGAATAACAATGTACTAAGTATGCAACAAAGGACATACATAGCATATAGTGTAATGTATAACAATGTACTAAGTACGCACACAATGGGCATACATAGCATAAAATGTAATGTATAACAATGTACTAAATACGCACACAATGGGCATACATAGCATAAAATGTAATGTAAAACAATGTACTAAGTACGCACACAATGGGCATACATAGCATGTAATGTAAGGCAATGTACTAAGTACGCACACAATGGGCATACATAGCATGTAATGCAAGGCAATGTACTAAGTACGCACACAATGGGCATACATAGCATGTAATGTAAGGCATTGTACTAAGTACGCACACAATGGGCATACATAGCATGTAATGTAAGGCAATGTACTAAGTACGCACACAATGGGCATACATAGCATGTAATGTAATGAAATCATGTACTATAAATGTACTAATGAACATAGCAGGTATATGATGTGAAAGCATGAAAGTAACAAGTAGGCACATGTGTTCCACCCCAAAACGTTTGGAAAACAGAAAAAGAGGGGTCTATGTACTCACTTGAGATTGCTCAGAAGTCCTAAGATATCCACCAAGCAATGCTAGAGATCACGGAATCAAACGGCACCTAATATAGGTAACTATGTTAATAAACCGGACCCATATCGGAGGATCGGATAGGATGAGGGTTCGTAAACCAAATGAGTATGGAGACTCGTGTAATATGGTTTAACAAAGCCTACATACTAAATGAGACCTAACATAAGTGCTTACGACCCATTACGACCCGTTTAGGTAGCTTATGCTACTTTAACGCGCCGTTCGCGTGAAACGCGTTCGGACCGCCTAACTAGTCCTATGACAAGTAACATATGCCTTAACATGTCTAATATTGTTGTCAAATCAGTTTAGATGTCAAAAGTTATGTTACATATGTTTAAAATGAATTTTGGCATCAAAGGGGTATTTTGGTAATTTACCTAAGGCATATAAACTACCTATCATACAACTACTTAAACGAAGCGACCATAAGGTATAACCTCGGAAGGTTATTCCCTATATGCAATGGTCACCTAATGTGTTTGGTCGGATCCTAATGATCGACCAAACGGGTCGGGTTCGAAGGTATAAGCGATTTATTAGATCGCTTACCCTTACGACCCTAGACAACGTGGTAATCAGTAGGCATAGTCACAAAGGACTATAACCATCGTGATTACAATCACGTTGCGAAGTTCAAACGAACTTCGCATTGACCATAAACTGGTCAACGCAGAAAGTCAAACAAAGTTTGACTTTCGGACTTGAAAAACAATAAAAGAACGAAGGAACACTTACAAAGGGTCCCCGCAAGATTGATAATCCAAGTATTCTAAGGTATGAGGTGATGAAACACCCCAACTTAGAGAAATCTCAGATTTCAAGTGGGTTTTGCAATGAAGTGGGTTGGGTATTTATAGTTTTCGGTTCACTGTTAGGATCGTTTCTTGGAGAAGAGGGAATGATCTAGCCCGTACACTTGTCGGAATGTTGTGGTAACTGATTTTGGCCACCACAAGAGATTAACATGTGGCACTTGGCCTTTGGAGAGTGTTAAGGGCTGTTAACAGGCTGTTTAAAACATTTTTCTGCATCTGACCCCTGCTTACGGACCTCAACATTATCAGTGTTGAGGTCCGTAAGGACCTTGCAGACCTGAATCTTTCAAAAATGGCAGAACAGGCCCCTGTGCGCGTATCGTCGTGTTTTGGCACTTCTAACACCCTTCAAACCCAATTTCAAGCTCCACAATGATTTTAAAGTATAGGGAACTTAAAATGTGCTCAAAAATATCTTGGATGCCGGTTCGTTTGGTCGTACGGTTGCGTTGTTCGGTTAATTACGACGGAATGCGCATAAGCGCGAAAAACGATCCAAATGGCGTGACGAATGGATTTTTCTCATGCCAAACACTAAAATAAAATATTTTAGTGCTAACATAAATTTTTGGATGTCTGGATGTATTCAGAACGTAAGTTATGCGCGAAAATGCAAACTTATGCACTTTTTGACACTTTTAGTCCCTGAATGACCCAAAAGTTTATCTTAGCACACCGAACCCATCAAAGCCTATTTCTAAGCTATATAAAGGATATTTAAGGTGTGTTTAACTTATGGTCATGTTCCAGAATGTTCGTTACAGTTCAAATTGGCATACTTTCGCAGTGTGTCGAATTAAGTCCCTGTAAGCGATTAAACTTGATTTTGGCATACCAAAGCCTTCAAAACTTATTTCTAAGTTATGTAAAGGTTATTTAAGGTATGTTAAGCCTATTTCACTATTCTAGAGTGTTCGTTGGATTAAAATGGTTATATTTACGCATTAGTGCGCGTATAACCTTCCAGAAAGCGATTTAGAGCTTGAAATCGAACAAGAGTTGATATGTGCAAAAGATACACATATTTATACAAGTCCAAAGTATGAAATACAATATTTCATTGGTTTGGCATTTGTTTGATGGTTGAAGTGACACAGGTGTTACAGTCTCCCCTACTTTAGGAAATTCCGTCCCGAAATTTAATTTTAGAGGAAACTTGTGAAGACAGCTGTGACGGTTTCGCCCTCAGACAAATCCATTGAGCCCTTAAGTAAAACTCTGGGCCATGTTAGGATTCTTAGCGAAGATGTCAACCATCAAAGTGAAGTCCTTGTAGTAACAAAACATGGAGTTTCGAACTATAGACAGGAGAACGTTTCCCATGAAGAATTATCATAGGAAACTTGTGTGTGCTTGAAATCAGAATTTGGGGAGTGTAAGAATAAAATGACATCGGTCAAAGTCCAAGACTTCTTCCATATCATTACTCTTGTCACTGTAGGTCTTAACACATGATAAAACTTCCTGTGGTTTCTGTGCACTGAATTCCATAATTATGTAGGCCTCCATAATTACGTACTTCCTTGCACAGTCCGCACAGTTCATTTCATAATGCGTATGGGAAAAAAATCAAACGAATAATCCTGTGGTGATTTAACTTGACTGCAACAGAGTCTCTTTAACTAGGTCACCAAAGGATTAGATCAACGAACAATCTCTTCAGCTAAACTAACCAAGAGAAATATTTAACTACATCGACGTAGGATGTCTTTAACTAGATTTTCGAACCAATCTCTTCAACTAAACTACCCAAGAGAAATATTTAACTACATCGACGTAGGATGTCTTTAACTAGATTGTCGAACCAATCTCTTCAACTAAACTACCCAAGAGGAATATTTAACTACATCGACGTAGGATGTCTTTAACTAGATTGTCGAACCAATCTCTTCAACTAAATTACCCAAGAGGAATATTTAACTACATCGACGTAGGATGTCTTTAACTAGATTGTCGAACCAATCTCTTCAACTAAACTACCCAAGAGGGATATTTAACTACATCGACGTAGGATGTCTTTAACTAGATTGTCGAACCAATCTCTTCAATTATATCAACACATGTTGTCCTTAAACTTTGGAATAGTACTTTATAATCTAAGGGACTTAACTACAACGTAGAAGTCCATTAAGGATTTAAGATAGTACCTTTTTGAATATCCTACTACGAATCCCTCATATGAAGGTATGAAAGATTCTACGAGGATTTGGATAGCGAATATCCAGAGTATAAAAAAACACAAAATGCATAAATGGAAAGACAAGATGCATAAACACATAGTCACATAACCACAAAATTGTTTATCTAGATCTTTAATTTGTAAGTTTTGTTTTGTTAATTACGTACATGCATTTAAAGCACACTAGGAATCCATTTCATGGATTTCATTTGGTACTTTAAACATTAGCAAGAATCTAACTATGAAGATAGAAAGATCTTCCAAATATTCGATTTTGTTTTCAAGAAAACGCAATATTCGAATTAAGGTACAATAATTTTTGAATATACGGAAACACCCTTAGGTACCCTATTAAGAATTTATAGTGGCACTTTGGGTATTCGTACAGAGCTGTAACTTGCGCCTTGTACTTCGTTTCCTTGGAAGAAACGGGTACTTTGGATTTCCGTGGAAAACGCAAGAGATAATAAAATGGAAGAAATTACGGGGTAGTCTGTTCTTCGAGGAATACGGTTCCTTGATTGTCGGTATTGTAGAGGATACGTTGTTTATACATGCCATCACATTTGTACATTGCAATGTAAAATAAAAAGATTTATTTATAACCAACAACAACTGTTTCATGGACCTTGACTACAAAAGAAGATAATACATAAGGCTTGATTATCTCTAAACAACATTGTCTTCTAGTCGGTCCGATGCTCATCCCTGCGCTGGATTCACATTAGCAAGCTTTGGGCAATTTCTTCGAAAATGGCCCATCTCGCTACAGTTGAAGCAAGGACCTAGTGGAAGACGAGCTTGAGCAGGATTTACTTGAGGTTGCTTTGGACCACCTTGGTTTGGGGTAAATCGACAAGCATTTGTCAGGTGACTGAGTCGCCCACATGATGCACATAAACGACATTGTAGGTGAGCTAAGTGGTGTGGATTACATTTGTCGCATATCGGTGCAGTACCGGCATAAGGTTTCCTTGCAGGAGGTTGAGTTGGTTGGTTGCGGGTGTTTTGGTTGGGTTGAGCAGTAATCGCACAATTCTGCGAAGGCTTACGCTTCTTAGACTTCTCAGGGGATCCAGTCTGTTCATCCATGGTCTTTGATTCCTCGATTGGCTTCTTGTCACCCTTTCGAAAAAGTTTATGCTTTCTGATCTGAGATTCAGTCAAGATTGCAGATAGCTCAATGGCCTGCCTAACCGTAGTGGGGTTACTACCAGTAACAATGTCCTGAACTGAGTCAGGGAGACCATCAATGTATTTCTCGATCACCTTATCTAAAGGCGTAACCATAGTAGGACACAACAGGCTCAGCTCCTCATATCGATCAGTGTATGCTCGATGTTCGCCGCTGTCTTGCTTAAGATCGTCGAATTCCCTTTCCAAGGCCCTGATCTCGTGACGAGGACATAATTCCTTCATCATCAGTGCTCGAAGTTCTTCCCAAGTTTGGGCCAGTGCCACTTCGGCACCCCTATCTCTCACCACACCGTTCCACCACATCAAAGCTCGTTTCTCAAAGACACTAGATGCGAAATCTACCTTTCGCTCGTTTGGACATTGAACATGCCTGAAGGTGCTCTCTAGACTCTCGAACCATTGCAGAAGTGCAGTCGCTCCTTGAGACCCAGAAAACTTTGATGGCTTAGCCGAGTTGAACGTCTTGAAGTTGCAGAGGGCATTATTGTTGTTGAGAGCTTGGTGACATTGGGCAACGATGTTCGGGATTGCAGCAGTTATTTGCTGTGTAATGACAGCTGCCAGATCTTCAATAGATACCGGATTTTCGCGTCGTGGAGGCATTCTAAAAGGGGAAACAAGAGAGAAAACAAATGAAATGCCATTGGGTAAGAATAGGATGTTCCGACCAAAATCATGGGTGATGGTCATTTGTTTGAACCATGAAGCAAACAAACAACACAAAGGCTGAGTCAAAGCAAATAGATCCTCATAATGTATCGCGAAGACATGCTCGCCTATAAATGGACACTCACCCCAAGAGTTCCCAGGTAAGAGTGACTGGTCCGATTATGTGGATTTGTACGAACACTCTAGCCTTAGACAGAAAACCCAGGGTACAGGCATCCACTCTTCCAGTTTGCACGTGTTCACACTATTTAGGACCCAAAACTTTGACGAGATTTTGAAAACTCAAAGGGTTCAAAACCTTACAATAGAGGGTTCAAAACCTAGTAATCAATCACCCTAGAACAGATGATTAGTTTTCAAAGCGGTTTTGAAATTTATGTTCTTGTTGTGATTGTCGCCTAAGGATAGGTGACGGTATTGTTTTATGACTAAACGCAAGTAAACTCGCGTTAGGGTCCTAAGAAGGTTATAGACTAGCTCAAAGTATTACTAATAACCCAATTCCCTATAACCATTGGCTCTGATACCATCTTTTCTGTCACACCCCGACCACGTGAGACAACGAAACGTGGCGGAAACGTCGGGGAGTGTTGTAACAGAATTAATTGTTTCAAATCCATGGCAATTGAAGTTTCGTTTTATTAATCAAACATGAAAGTTTACATTGTTTTAAACAAGAACCAAAGAGTACATAACATAAATTAACTAGTTCTTGTCTCGTTTTAAGTCACTAAGGCACAGGTCCACCTAAGTATGTCTTGATAAGTCCTATGCATCATCTCCTGAAAACACATGTGAAAATAGGTACGTCAGCATAAAAATGCCTGTGAGATACATAGGTTTTGATAAAATAGGATTCATGACTTATGTTTGAGAAAATGTTTAGTCATGAACCTTGTAATTTGCTTTGTCGTGTAAATCATTTGAAAAACGATAAGATCAGATGATATGTATAAATAAGAGAATAATGTATGGTTAAATGAATAACCATGTAAGATGAGTTTGTATAAGATAAGTTGTTTGTAAATCAATGTCTTGTGAAAAGTATGTTATTTGTATAAAATGTTATATGTCTCAAACTGAAATGATTCCAATAACGCTACGATATGTAATACCATACAAACACTTATATATAGGAAGTACCAGCGGCGTATCCACCATGCTTGTATCATATTACACACGCCTCGTTACTTAATCACTTACTCAAACCAAACTACCAAAGTAAAACGTTCATGTCTAATGTGAATCGTGTAATGTGTATCCAAATGTAAGCATATGATGAATAACAATGTACTAAGTATGCAACAAAGGACATACATAGCATATAGTGTAATGTATAACAATGTACTAAGTACGCACACAATGGGCATACATAGCATAAAATGTAATGTATAACAATGTACTAAGTACACACACAATGGGCATACATAGCATAAAATGTAATGTAAAACAATGTACTAAGTACGCACACAATGGGCATACATAGCATGTAATGTAAGGCAATGTACTAAGTACTCACACAATGGGCATACATAGCATGTAATGCAAGGCAATGTACTAAGTACGCACACAATGGGCATACATAGCATGTAATTTAAGGCAATGTACTAAGTACGCACACAATGGGCATACATAGCATGTAATGTAATGAAATCATGTACTATAAATGTACTAATGAACATAGCAGGTATATGATGTGAAAGCATGAAAGTAACAAGTAGGCACATGTGTTCCATCCCAAAACGTTTGGAAAACAGTAAAAGAGGGGTCTATGTACTCACTTGAGATTGCTCAGAAGTCCTAAGATAACCACCAAGCAATGCTAGAGATCACGGAATCAAACGGCACCTAATATAGGTAACTATGTTAATAAACCGGACCCATATCGGAGGATCGGATAGGATGAGGGTTCGTAAACCAAACGAGTATGGAGACTCGTGTAATATGGTTTAACAAAGCCTACATACTAAATGAGACCTAACATAAGTGCTTACGACCCATTACGACCCGTTTAGGTAGCTTATGCTACTTTAACGCGCCGTTCGCGTGAAACGCGTTCGGACCGCCTAACTAGTCCTATGACAAGTAACATATGCCTTAACATGTCTAATATTGTTGTCAAATCAGTTTAGATGTCAAAAGTTATGTTACATATGTTTAAAATGAATTTTGGCATCAAAGGGGTATTTTGGTAATTTACCTAAGGCATATAAACTACCTATCATACAACTACTTAAACGAAGCGACCATAAGGTATAACCTCGGAAGGTTATTCCCTATATGCTATGGTCACCTAATGTGTTTGGTCGGATCCTAATGATCGACCAAACGGGTCAGGTTCGAAGGTATAAGCGATTTATTAGATCGCTTACCCTTACGACCCTAGACAACGTGGTAATCAGTAGGCATAGTCACACAGGACTATAACCATCGTGATTACAATCACGTTGCGAAGTTTAAACGAACTTCGCATTGACCATAAACTGGTCAACGCAGAAAGTCAAACAAAGTTTGACTTTCGGACTCGAAAAACAATAAAAGAACGAAGGAACACTTACAAAGGGTCCCCGCAAGATTGATAATCCAAGTATTCTAAGGTATGAGGTGATGAAACACCCCAACTTAGAGAAATCTCAGATTTCAAGTGGGTTTTGCAATGAAGTGGGTTGGGTATTTATAGTTTTCGGTTCACCGTTAGGATCGTTTCTTGGAGAAGAGGGAATGATCTAGCCCGTACACTTGTCGGAATGTTGTGGTAACTGATTTTGGCCACCACAAGAGATTAACATGTGGCACTTGGCCTTTGGAGAGTGTTAAGGGCTGTTAACAGGCTGTTTAAAACATTTTTCTGCATCTGACCCCTGCTTACGGACCTCAACATTATCAGTGTTGAGGTCCGTAAGGACCTTGCAGACCTGAATCTTTCAAAAATGGCAGAACAGGCCCCTGTGCGCGTATCGTCGTGTTTTGGCACTTCTAACACCCTTCAAACCCAATTTCAAGCTCCACAATGATTTTAAAGTATAGGGAACTTAAAATGTGCTCAAAAATATCTCGGATGTCGGTTCGTTTGGCCGTACGGTTGCGTTGTTCGGTTAATTACGACGGAATGCGCATAAGCGCGAAAAACGATCCAAATGGCGTGACGAATGGATTTTTCTCATGCCAAACACTAAAATAAAATATTTTAGTGCTTACATAAATTTTTGGATGTCCGGATGTATTCAGAACGTAAGTTATGCGCGAAAATGCAAACTTATGCACTTTTTGACACTTTTAGTCCCTGAATGGCCCAAAAGTTTATTTTAGCACACCGAACCCCTCAAAGCCTATTTCTAAGCTATATAAAGGATATTTAAGGTGTGTTTAACTTATGGTCATGTTCCAGAATGGTCGTTACAGTTCAAATTGGCATACTTTCACAGTTTGTCGAATTAAGTCCCTGTAAGCGATTAAACTTGATTTTGGCATACCAAAGCCTTCAAAACTTATTTCTAAGTTATGTAAAGGTTATTTAAGGTATGTTAAGCCTATTTCACTATTCCGGAGTGTTCGTTGGATTAAACTGGTTATATTTACGCATTAGTGCGCGTATAACCTTTCAGAAAGCGATTTAGAGCTTGAAATCGAACAAGAGTTGATATGTGCAAAAGATACACATATTTATACAAGTCCAAAGAATGAAATACAATATTTCATTGGTTTGGCATTTGTTTGATGGTTTAAGTGACACAGGTGTTACATTGTGGAGACCCATTTTTTCTTTATTATCTTTCTCGCAAATTCCCTCCAATTTTTGCGTTCATTAGAAAGGAGAGCAGCTTTAGCCTCTGCCTTTCTTCTCCATCCAGCAACGGACCATTCTTCCGTTTTCATATCACTTTCAAACTTGGCTCGGTCAGCTTCCAGCGTAGCTTTCATCTGAGCCATATAGGCCTCATCCTCAGCAAATTTTTTCTTGGTCGATTAAACTAGTGTTTCTTCAATAGCTGACTATGTATTATTACGTGACTACGTGATTTTGAATACTCATTCATGTTTACGTGATTTCATTATAATATTTTATGTGATACCACACTAAGTGATTACGTAATTACGTATAAACAAAAACATGTAATCCATAATATTTTATATGAAATACCAAATATTTCAGGTCCAATCACGTATTAAGGATAAATTATATATAAAAAAAATAGCCAAATCAACCTATAATAACCACAGAATGTCGTATATTAGAGATTTAATCACGTAATAAAAGCATAAACAATTAAGTTCTTATTATTGAATGTGTAATAATTACGTAATAAGCATAATTGTAATAACATCAGTTATAACAAATCATATTGAATGTGTAATCACTTAATGGATTTATACTGAATGTGTAATCACGTAATGGTTTATGTTGAATGTGTAATCACGTAATAAGTATTCAAAATCACGTAGTCATGTGCTGGGTATTCAAAATCACATAATCACGTAATGAACTAACGGGTATTCAAAATCCTGTAATTTTTTAAGGAACTATAGCAATGGGGTGCTCGAATTAAAGAGAATAAAATGCTCGTTAATACGGTGTAATTTAAAAAAAAATATTAACATATGAAAGAGTTATAGCTATTTAAAAATTAAGGGGGAAAGTTGTTTAAGTGAGAAATGACTAAATTACCCTTCAAGGCAAGGACACTTGTCCTCCTCCAATGGTCGCCTACACATCCTACAAATCTTATGTCTTGTATATGGTGATTTACCATTACATGAATTCCCTTAATAATTTCTGACTTACATTTAATTCCCTTAATAATTCCTGACGAACCAAATGATGCTTAATTCGTTTATATATTTACTACAAAAGAATATTGTTGATGTTATTATCAGTTTAGGTGCAAGGAAGAGTATAATTTAAGTCACTTATTTTGTAATCTAAGTTTGAATTGCATTGAATTTTTATATAGCAAGTTATGAGTTTTATTGAGCCTAATTTTGTTATTTTGCCCCACACGGAATCGAACTAGAACTGTGTTAAAAGTCTTTAGTTGTAGTTTTACGGGAGTGTTCAACTTTTTTATCACGGTTAGCTTTATATAAACATTTTTATTAGATAAATCGAATATGTATTTATTTTGGGTTTATACAAATTCGAGAAAATTGTAAAAGGCTCAGACACGCCCCTTATGGATATTTTGACACCCTGACAAATATACGAGTCGTATAAGTATATACGACTCGTATATCCTTTTTTACATGAACTATACGACTCGTATACAAATATACAAGTTATATATCCTTTTTATTATATGTAATATACGAGTCTTATATAGACATCTCACCCAACAAATCATATATGACTCGTATATGCATAGACTAGGCGTACGTTGGGTGTCAAAAGATCCAATTCAGTGTAATTAAAATATGACATGACCAATTTGTTTTAGCATTCCTTAAACTTACAAGGGTTAACAAAGACATGGTTCAAGACCCTAATAAACTCAAGCCATTAGTTAATGGTTTGTTAGAAGCAACACCAACATGGCTACATTTTATCTTTTACCTTGGTGCAAAAATGCTTCACCTCTCACACAACCTGCCTAGCTATATTTTACTTCTGCATACATGACTATCATCACATGCATATACTTCAGGAATCATCAACAACGGAATCTTTTTAACTACAAAAAAAATCTAGAAAAGTAATATTGAAAACACTCATACTTGTTGACTGATAGATAGCATAACTTGGGAAAATCCACTATTGCTAATGAATTACGAATGAAAACCTGAGACGCGTAAGTTAGGATTCGGTTATCTTTTGTTGGAAACTTGGATATATGTTCCCGCAGAAGATCTGTTTGTGATTTGTCGCTAATTTGAGGATATGATGTTGGACAAAATTTTTGCCTGCATGTTTTAGTCCTTTTTCGGTGAGGGCCCAATTTCCGAAGGAAGATTTGTCGGTGATTCGTCGTGAATTTGAGAATAAGATTTTCGGTCGACCAGACATTTCAGTAATTTGTCGGTGCAGTCCAGTTGCGACTTGTGTATTGTTGCTAACTTCGTTATTTATATTCTCTGTAAATAGCAACAAATGTTTAACATAAATGGCAACCTGACATTAGTCATTTCAAATCCATAAAATGTAACCGAAAATTGGGTCTTCGTTTGATACATATAACTACAGTCAGGTTTCTTGGTCTCCCGACCATGTTATAACTACATATGTTATAAGCCTCATTGTTAATGTTACGTAACTGGTGGTCTCAAAGTTAAAATGGGTCAAGGGTGGTCCTGGAATCTTTATATGTTTGGGGTCACCCAACTTCTGTTAGGCTTGTTTAAAAGTTGTGCACGTCATTGGCATGATGTTTTTGTGACAACTGTGCTCTGTAATCGATGTACAATGTAAAACAATATCAATTATCAATAAAACAATGTGTTTCGGTGTTATTATATGTGTTTTGGTGTTATTATGTGTGTATTTATGTTTGGTAATTTTACGTTTTAATTCGAGTTTGATTTCAAGCTTTAAATCGCTTTCTGGAAGGTTATACGCAAACTGGTGCGTAAACGCAGTCAGTTTAATGTGACAAACACTCCAGAATAGTGACATAGGCTTAACATACCTTAAATAACCTTTACATAACTTAGAAATAAGTTTTGGATGGTTTGGTGTGTTAAAAACAAGTCTATTCGATCGCAGGGACTATTTGTGTCAAACTGTGAAACTATACCGATTTGTATAGTAACGAACATTCTGGAACTTGATCATAACTTAAGCATGCCCTAAATATCCTTTTCATAGCTTAGAAATAGGCTTTGAGGTGTTTGGTGCGCAAAAATAAACTTATTTGATCAATAGGGACTAAAAGCATCAAAAAGTGCATAAGTTTGCATTTTCGCGCATATCTTACGTTCTGAATATATCCGGACATCCAAAAATTTATGTAATCATTAAAATATTTTATTTTAGTGATTGGCATGATAAAATTCCATTCGTCGCGTAATTTGGATCGTTTTTGCGTTCGTTACGACTTCCGTCGTAATTACCCAAATAACGCAACCGTACGACCAAACGAACCGACATCCGTGAAGTTTTTGAACATGTTTTAAGTTCCCTATAACTTAACTTCATTTTATAGCCTTGAAATGGGGTTAACGGGGCTTAAACGTGCCTAAAACTGACTTTTTAACATGCAGGGACCAATATTGACAATTCTGGAAAGTGAGCTCTAGCGGGCCGCGTAAGTGAGGCCTCTCTCTCTCTCTCTCACGGGCGCGACAGACAACCAGCTCAGATTCATTGAATTTATTCCATTTCAGCTCATTTGATGGTTTTAAACCCCTGATTTGGATACCATTTGATTGTTTTTATGTGCCCCATGTATTGCAATACCATGTGCCCACATGTATGGTCAAGATCAAGGCACGAAATGCGAGAAACCATCCTAACGGTTTACCAAAATCTATAAATACCCAAGCTTTCCTTCATTTTCTGCTCACACTTTGGTTCAACCTGCTCTAAGTTGAAGTTATTACTTCATACCTGAGTTGTTTGAATCAAAACTTCCTAGCTTGGACCCTTTGTAAGTATTCTTTCGTGCTTTTATGCGTTTTTAAGCACGAAAGTCAAACTATGTTTGACTTTCTGCTTTGACCAGTCTTTGGTCAACACGAAGTTCGTTCAAACTTCGCAACGTGAGTGTAATCACAATAGTTATAGTCCCTTGTGACTATACCTACTGATTACCACGTTGATTAGGCGTAGCGACGAGTCATAGTTTCGGTCAAAATGCGTATTTATGCGTATTTTGCAACCAAACTATTCTTGGGTATCAAAACCTGTTTTCTAACTTAGTTAAACATATTTTAACATGTTTAACTCGTCACTTTTAGTTTAGTGCTTGTATAGAGTCGTAAGTCAAGCGGTCTAAACAACCGCTTAGACTTTCGAACTCGAGCCGTTCAGTCGATCATTAGGATCCGACCAAGCATGTAATGTGACCATAGTTATATAGGGAATAACCTTCCGAGGTTATACCTTATGGTCACTTAGTTTAATTAGTTGTATGATAGGTAGTTTATATGCCCTAGGTAAATGACCAAAATGCCCTTTTCATGCATAATTGGTAATTAAGCATATGTAACTTAACTTTTGTCACCTAAACTAATTATGCAACATATTTAAACATGTTTAGGCATATAATACTTGTCATAGGACTAGTTAGGCGTCTCGAACGCGCATTTGCGCGAACGACGCGTTAAAGTAGCATAAGCTACCTTAATGGGTCGTAACGGGTCGAAAGCACTTAGGTTAGGTTCCGTTTTAGGATGTAGGCTTTGTTAAATCATATCGCATGAGTTCCAGTACTCATTTGGTTTACAAGACCTCATTCTATCTGATCTTCCAATTTAGGTGTCGATTTATTTAACTAGTAATCCGATTACTAGGTACTACTTGATTTCCTTGTTTTGCTTGAGCTTGTTGAGTTCTTTGGATTGAGGATACTTTGCACTTCGATGTGAGTACATAGTTCCCCTATTTTACTGTTTTCGATTGTTTTAGGGTGATTCATATGTGTTAAATGTTTTCGATGTTTTAACGATGGTTTCGAAAAGGATTAAAATGGTTTATACTAAATTAATAACAATTTCGATAATGTGAACAAACTTGTTGGTTGTAATTACATAACAAATAACATTCATTAGTTTTGGCCAAACCGACCAGTATTAGGTTATGGTACCATAGGATCTGACAAATCCCGTTATCAGACTGCACATCAAAAAGGATTAAAATGGTTTATACTAAATTAATAACGATTTCGATAATGTGAACAAACTTGTTGGTTGTAATTACATAACAAATAACATTCATTAGTTTTGGCCGAACCGACCAGTATTAGGTTATGGTACCATAGGATCTGACAAATCCCGTTATCAGACTGCACCCATGGTTATGTGTGGGGGTTATGTGGGTAACGACTGAATCTGTGACTGTCAACTTACCCTTTGGTGGTTTGTTAATGCGAGAATAGTGATGGACGAGTTGCGAAGGTTTGAATGTTATTAGCGAGGCGACCAAAAGTAGTTTTCACAATTAAAACGAGAAGCAATTTTGGAACAATTAAACGATTTTGGAACAATTTAAACGAGTTAAATGAGTTGAACAAACGATTGGTTTTTTATTAGTGTTTAGATAACGGGACGGGTGTAATGTGATGAAAACATGGTAGATACGCCGCTGGTACTTCTTATATATAAGTGTTTTCATCATATTACATACCGTGGCGTTATTTAGTTCACTTGGGTAAACGATTTTAAAACGATGTCACATAACGATGTTTTCTAGAAGATATAAACCATACGAGTTTTATTAACGAGTTTTTACGAGATGTTTTACAATTTGGTTTACTTAAACACATGTTTTGGGGTTAAGAATCATGGCTACGAGATTTTATAAGTTATAACCATCTTGATTTGAGATGGTTAATTATGTTGCAATGCTATACACTTTTCAAAACAAGGTTTTTACTTTCGACTCTTGTAGTCTAATGAGGTATTGCTGCATGTAAACTAGCCATGAATCCGACACTCTCATAAAACCTATGTGCTAGCCAGCATTTCTTTGCTGGCTTTGTTTTTACATATGTTTCAGGTGTTGTTGGATGATGTTGATTGCTAGGATGCATGCTCGCATAGGATCTGGACAAGGCCTTAGTGACCTAATAACGATGATAGACTATGTTTAACTTGTTTTTTAAACTTGAAGACAATGTTAATGTTAATATTTTAATAAAACGAAACTTTTTGAATCCATGGTTGTGAAACAATAATTCTGTTGCTCCACTCCCCGATGTTTACGCCGCGGTTTCGTTGTTTTGACACGGTCGGAGTGTGACAGAAGAGTTGGTATCAGAGCCAATGGTTATAGGGAAATTAGGTTATTAGTAATGCTTTGACCTAGACTATAACTTTCTAGGACCCTAACGCGAGTCTTCTTGCGTTTAGATTTTAAAACAAAACCGTCACCTATCCTTAGGTGATAACCACAATGACAACACAAATTTCGAATCCGCTTTGAAAACTAATCATTTCTTCGTAAATGATTTTTTATAAGGTTTTGAACCCTCTGAGTATTCAAAATCTCGTCAAAGTTTGGGTCTTATAGTGTGAACACATGCAATCTGGAAGGGTGGATGCTTGTATCCTGAGTTTTCTGTCTAAGGCTAGAGTGTTCGTACAAATCCACATAATCGGACCAGTCACTCTTACCTGGGAACTCTTGGGATGAGTGTCCACTTATAGGCTAAAGCAGGTCTTCGCGATACATTATATTGACCCATTTACTTTGATTAGTCACTGCGTGTCGTTTGTTTGTTCTAGGTAACGAATAAATGATCGCACTTCTTGTGTTTTGTCGTTGTTTTCAATACCTCTTTTATTTTTCCCAATTGTCGACCTCACTTGTTTCTCATGTTTCCTTGTTCTTTTTTTATAGACAATGCCTCCTCGACGTGATGCACAACCTCTAACTAACAAAGAAGTCGTAGCTCTTGTCTCTCAACAAATGGCTGCTGTACTTCCGAACATAGTAACCCAGATCCATCAATTATACAACAACAATAACAACAATAATGCTCAGTGTAATTTTAAGAATTTCAATGCGGCCAAACCGTTAAAGTTTTCTGGGTCTCAAGGAGCAACTGCGCTCCTGCAATGGTTCGAAAGTTTGGAGAGTACATTCAGACATGTGCAATGTCCGAATGAGCGTAAGGTTGAATTTGTATCAATTGTGTTCGAGAAGCGTGCTCTTACATGGTGGAACAGTGTGATGCGTGATAGGGGTGCCGATGTGGCCCTGGCACAAACATGGGAAGAGCTTCGAGCTCTCATGACGAGAGAGTTTTGTCCCCGTCATGAAATTCGAGCTTTGGAACGAGAATTCGATGATTTGAAACAAGATGGGGGAGAACACCGTGCGTATACGGATCGTTATGTGGAGCTCAGTCTGTTGTGTCCTACTATGGTTACCCCGTTGGAGAAAGCGATAGAGAGGTATATCGATGTTTTACCCGATTCTGTGCAAGACATTGTGACTAGCAGTAATCCTACTACTGTTCGTCAAGCGATCGAAGTGGCTGATACTCTGACCGAGTCTCAGGTCAGGAAAGGAAAACTGACCCGCAAAGGTGACAAGAAGAAGTCGGCTGATACCACAAAAGACAAAGAAAAGGGTAAGGGTAAGAAGAAGGGAGATCTTCTAAGAAGTCGAGGAAGCGCAAGGCTTCCCAGAATTTTCCTGTTACTGCTCAGAACACACCCGCTCAACCTCCCGCCAAGAAGCAATATGCTGGTACCACACCCCACTGTGCTCGATGCAACGGTCATCATGTTGCACAACAAGCCTGTAAACAGTGTACTACGTGTGGTAAACTTGGGCATCTGGCCAATATTTGTCGTTTGGGTCAGAATCAAGCTCTAGTTCAGGGGAATGTTGCTAGATTCCCACCTGGATCATGTTATAATTGTGTAGAGTTTGGTCACTTTCGTAACAACTGCCCGAGGTTGGCGAATGCGAATGCCAATGTGAATCCCGCTCGTGGACGAGCGTACAACTTGAATGCAAACGAGGCGAGAGCTGACAACGAGGTTGTCAATGGTACGTTTCTTGTTAACCATCGACCTGCATCTGTTCTTTTCGATGCTGGTGCCGATAGAAGTTTTGTTTCGTTATCTTTTGAGCCTTTACTTACGATACCTAGAACTAAACTAAGGAAACCCTTATCTGTCGAAGTTGCTACTGGTAAACCTCTTGTACTCGATTATGTTATTCGCGATTGTCAGTTAAACCTCGATAACCATCTTTTTCCTATTGACCTCACACCGATGCAACTTGGGAGTTTCGACATTATCATTGGAATGGATTGGTTGACCAAACATCATGCTGAGGTGATTTGTTTCGATAAAATAGTTCGTATTCCTCTTTCATCTGGTGAAGTTCTAGAGATTCATGGCGAGAAACCATCTGGAGGTTTGAAGCTTATGTCGTGTATGAAAGCCCAAAGTTATTTACGAAAAGGATATGTTGCTTTTCTGGCACATGTCACCGAGGAGAAAAGCAAGAGAAAGTGTATTCAAGATATTCTGATTGTTTGAGATTATCCAGAGGTGTTTCCTGATGAACTGCCTAGTTTGCCTCCAGTTCCTCAAGTCGAGTTTCATATTGACCTTGTACCCAATGCCAACCCGATTGCGAAAGCACCTTATCGTCTTGCGCCGTCTGGGATGCAAGAGTTATCTAAACAGCTTCAAGAGTTATCTGATAAAGGATTCATCCGACCGAGCTATTCACCTTGGGGCGCTCCTGTCTTGTTTATGAAGAAGAAAGATGGGTCTTTCCGTATGTGTATCGATTGTCGTGAGCTTAATAAGCTTGCCATCAAGAATCGATATCCCCTACCACGAATTGATGATCTCTTCGACCAGCTACAAGGTGCTTCATGTTTTTCCAAGATCGACTTGCGTTCTGGGTATCATCAGCTTCGTGTTCTCGAAGAAGATATTCCCAAAACTGCTTTTCGCACAAGATATGGGCACTATAAGTTCATTGTCATGCCTTTTGGTTTGAGGAATGCCCTAGCCATCTTCATGGACTTAATGAATAGGGTCTGTAAACCTTATTTAGACAAGTTCATCATTGTGTTCATCGACGACATTCTCATTTATTCGAAGTCTGAAGCCGAGCACGAGCAACACCTTCGTTTGACACTGGAACTTCTGAAGAAGGAATAAGTTTCCGCCAAATTCTCCAAATGTGAATTCTGGCTTAAAGAAGGTCAGTTTTTGGGTCATATTGTTAACAAGCAAGGTATTCATGTGGATCCATCCAAAATTGTTGCAATTAAGGATTGGAATACACCAACGACACCAACAGAAGTTCGTTCTTTTCTTGGTCTTGCTAGATATTATCGTCGGTTTATTTCGAATTTCTCGAAGATTGCGGTTCCACTCACTGCTTTGACTCAGAAGAATAAGCCTTTTGAGTGGGGACCCAAACAAGAAGAAGCGTTCCAAACGCTGAAACAAAAACTCTGTGATGCTCCTGTTCTATCTCTGCCCGAGGGAAACGATGATTTTGTTGTCTATTGTGACGCGTCTAATCTAGGCCTTGGTTGTGTTCTCATGCAACGAGGTAAAGTTATAGCTTATGCGTCAAGACAACTAAAAGCTCACGAGAAGAACTATACGACTCATGATCTTGAGTTAGGAGCTGTGGTTTTTGCTCTCAAAATCTGGAGACACTGCCTCTATGGAACGAAGTGTGTGGTATTCACAGACCACAAAAGTCTCCAGCATATTCTCAATCAGAAAGAGTTGAATATGAGGCGACGACGCTGGGTTGAACTCTTGAGCGATTATGATTGCGAAATTCGCTACCATCCTGGTAAGGCGAATGTCGTAGCTGATGCACTAAGTTGAAAGGAACGAACCAAGCTTCATTGTGTTCGAACTCTATCTGATATCCAATCCCGTGTTCTTCAAGCTCAGCGGTCTTGTGTGATCAAAGGCTTATTGAAATATGAGCTACCGCTTCAACTTTAGCTTAAACTCGAAAGGAAAGACAATGGTTTGCTTTATTTCAAGGATCGTTTGTGGATTCCGAAACAAGACGATCTTTGCACTTTAGTGAGGACGAATCTGATAAGTCTCGATATTCTATCCATCCTGGTGCTGATAAAATGTACAAGGATCTTCGTACTCAGTATTGGTAGCCTGGTATGAAGAAGGATATTGCCTTGTATGTATCGAAATGCCTAACTTGTCTCAAAGTCAAGGCTGAACATCAACGACCGTCTGGTTTGCTTGTATAACCAGAGATACCGGTATGGAAGTGGGAGAACATTGCGATGGATCTTATCACTAAGTTACCGCGTACATGTAAAGGTCATGATGCTATTTGGGTTGTCATCGATCGATTAACGAAGTCAGCTCATTTTATTCCGATTCGTGAGGATCTATCTGCTGATAAACTTGCCAAGATTTATGTTGATGAGATTGTATCACGACATGGTGTTCCTTTGGATATCATTTCCAATCGTGATGCTCGGTTTTCATCTCATTTATGGAAGACCATGCAATCTGCTTTGGGAACCCAACTAAATCTAAGCACTGCTTATCATCCCCAAACAGATGGACAATCTGAGAGGACGATTCAAACTTTGGAGGATATGCTTAGAGCATGCGTGATAGACTTTGGTGGTAATTGGGATTCTCATCTTCCATTGATCGAGTTCTCCTACAACAACAGTTATCATGCTAGCATTAATATGGCACCGTTCGAAGCTTTATACGGTCAAAAATGTCGTTCACCTGTCTGTTGGAATGAGATCGGTGAAGCTCAGCTTACTGGACCTGAGCTCATTCTTGAAACAACAGATAAAATCAAGAAAATTCGCGATAATCTTGTGACAGCTAGAAGCCGTCAAAAGAGTTATGCGGATATATGACGCAAACCCTTAGAATTTCAAATCGGAGACCGTGTCCTACTCAAGGTGTCACCTTGGAAGGGAATGGTAAGATTCGGAAAGAAAGGAAAACTTGCACCTCGATATGTTGGACCATTTAAGGTTGTTGAAAGAATTGGAAAGGTTGCCTATCGACTAGAGCTACCTCCAGAGCTTGGAAATATTCATCCGACTTTTCACGTGTCCAATTTGCGAAAATGTTTAGTCGATGCTGATCTACACATTCCACTCGACGAAATTCAAGTTGATGAGACAATGCACTTTGTCGAGAAACCTGTGGAGATAACGGACCGTATGGTCACACAGTTGAAGAACAAACGAATTCGATTGGTCAAGGTTCGCTGGGAGTCCAAACATGGCCCAGAGTCTACTTGGGAATGTCAGGACCAAATGAAGGTGAAATATCCACAATTGTTTTTCACAAGTTTCCTCTAGTTAAAATTTCGGGACGAAATTTCCTAAAGTAAGGGAGACTGTGACAACTGTGCTCTGTAATCGATGTACAATGTAAAACAATATCAATTATCAATAAAACAATGTGTTTTGGTGTTATTATATGTGTTTTGGTGTTATTATGTGTGTATTTATGTTTGGTGATTTTACGTTTTAATTCGAGTTTGATTTCAAGCTTTAAATCGCTTCCTGGAAGGTTATAAGCAAACTGGTGCGTAAACGCAATTAGTTTAATGCGACAAACACTCCGGAACAGTGACATAGGCTTAACATACCTTAAATAACCTTTACATAACTTAGAAATAAGTTTTAGATGGTTTGGTGTGTTGAAAACAAGTCTATTCGATCGCAGGGACTATTTGTGTCAAACTGTGAAACTATACCGATTTGTATAGTAACGAACATTCCGGAACTTGATCATAAGTTAAACATGCCCTAAATATCCTTTTCATAGCTTAGAAATAGGCTTTGAGGTGTTTGGTGCGCAAAAATAAACTTATTTGATCAATAGGGACTAAAAGCGTCAAAAAGTGCATAAGTTTGCATTTTCGCGCATATCTTACGTTCTGAATATATCCGAACATCCAAAAATTTATGTAATCATTATAATATTTTATTTTAGTGATTGGCATGATAAAATTCCATTCGTCGCGTAATTTGGATCGTTTTTGCGTTCGTTACGACTTCCGTCGTAATTACCCGAATAACGCAACCGTACGACCAAACGAACCAATATCCGTGAAGTTTTTGAACATGTTTTAAGTTCCCTATACCTTAACTTCATTTTAGAGCCTTGAAATGGGGTTAACGGGGCTTAAACGTGCCTAAAACTGACTTTTTAACATGCAGGGACCAATATTGACAATTCTGGAAAGTGAGCTCTCGCAGGCCGCATAAGAGAGGCCTCTCTCTCTCACGGGCGCGACAGAAAATCAGCTCAGATTCATTGAATTTAGTCCATTTCAGCTCATTTGATGGTTTTAAACCCCTGATTTGGATATCATTTGATTGTTTTTATGTGCCCCGTGTATTGCAATACCATGTGTCCACATGTATGGTCAAGATCAAGGCACGAAATGCAAGAAACGATCCTAACGGTTTACCAAAATCTATAAATACCCAAGCTTTCCTTCATTTTCTGCTCACACTTTGGTTCAACCTGCTCTAAGTTAAAGTTATTACTTCATACCTGAGTTGTTTGAATCAAAACTTCCTAGCTTGAACCCTTTATAAGTATGCTTTTATACGTTTTTAAGCACGAAAGTCAAACTATGTTTGACTTTCTGATTTGACCAGTCTTTGGTCAACACGAAGTTCGTTCGAACTTCGCAACGTGAGTGTAATCACAATAGTTATAGTCCCTTGTGACTATACCTACTTATTACCACGTTGATTAGGTGTAGTGACGAGTCATAGTTTCGGTCAAAATGCGTATTTATGCGTATTTTGCAACCAAACTATTCTTGGGTATCCAAACCCTTTTTTTTTATATCAAAACCTGTTTTTTAACTTAGTTAAACATATTTTAACATGTTTAACTCGTCATTTTCAGTTTAGTGCTTGTATAGAGTCGTAAATCAGGCGGTCTAAACAACCGCTTAGACTTTCGAACTCGAGCCGTTTGGTCGATCATTAGGATCCGACCAAGCATGTAATGTGACCATAGTTATATAGGAAATAACCTTCCGAGGTTATACCTTATGGTCACTTAGTTTAATTAGTTGTATGATAGGTAGTTTATATGCCTTAGGTAAATGACCAAAATGTCCTTTTCATGCATAATTGGTAATTAAGCATATGTAACTTAACTTTTGTCACCTAAACTAATTATACAACATATTTAAACATGTTTAGGCATATAATACTTGTCATAGGACTACTTAGGCGTCTCGAACGCGCATTTGCGCGAACGACGCGTTAAAGTAGCATAAGCTGCCTTAATGGGCCGTAACGGGTCGAAAGCACTTAGGTTAGGTTCCGTTTTAGGATGTAGGCTTTGTTAAATCATATCGCATGAGTTCCAGTACTCATTTGGTTTACAAGACCTCATTCTATCTGATCTTCCAATTTAGGTGTCGATTTATTTAACTAGTAATCCGATTACTAGGTACTACTTGATTTCCTTGTTTTGCTTGAGCTTGTTGAGTTCTTTGGATTGAGGATACTTTGTACTTCGATGTGAGTACATAGTTCCCCTATTTTACTGTTTTCGATTGTTTTGGGGGGATTCATATGTGTTAAATGTTTTTGATGTTTTAACGATGGTTTCGAAAAGGATTAAAATGGTTTATACTAAATTAATAACGATTTCGATAATGTGAACAAACTTGTTGGTTGTAATTACATAACAAATAACATTCATTAGTTTTGGCCGAACCGACCAGTATTAGGTTATGGTACCATAGGATCTGACAAATCCTGTTATCGGACTGTACCCATGGTTATGTGTGGGTGTTATGTGGGTAACAACTGAATCTGTGATTGTTAACTTACCCTTTGGTGGTTTGTTAATGCGAGAATAGCGATGGACGAGTTGCAAAGGTTTGGATGTTATTAGCGAGGCGACCAAAAGTTGTTTTCACAATTAAAACGAGAAGCGATTTTAGAACAATTAAACGATTTTGGAACAATTTAAACGAGTTAAACGAGTTGAACAAATGATTTGTTTTTTATTAGTGTTTAGATAACGGGACAGGTGTAATGTGATGAAAACATGGTAGATACGCCGCTGGTACTTCTTATATATAAGTGTTTTCATCATATTACATACCGTGGCGTTATTTAGTTCACTTGGGTAAATGATTTTAAAACGATGTCACATAACGATGTTTTATAGAAGATATAAACCATACGACTTTTATTAAAGAGTTTTTACGAGATGTTTTACAATTTGGTTTACTTAAACAAATGTTTTGGGGTTAAGAATCATGGCTACGAGATTTTATAAGTTATAACCATCTTGATTTGAGATGGTAATTATGTTGCAATGCTATACACTTTTCAAAACAAGGTTTTTACTTTCGACCCTTGTAGTCTAATGAGGTATTGCAACATGTAAACTAGCCATGAATCCGACACTCTCATAAAACCTATGTGCTCTCCAGCATTTCTTTGCTGACTTTGTTTTTACATATGTTTCAGGTGTTGTTGAATGATGTTGATTGCTAGGATGCATGCTCACATAGGATCTGGACAAGGCCTTAGTGACCTAATAACAATGATAGACTATGTTTAACTTGTTTGTTTAAACTTGAAGACAATGTTAATGTTAATATTTTAATAAAACGAAACTTTTTGAATCCATGGTTGTGAAACAATAATTCTGTTGCTTCACTCCCCGACGTTTCCGCCGCGGTTTCGTTGTTTTGATGCGGTCAGGGTGTGACAGTTTTTATAGCTACAGTGAAACAAAGTTGGGAAACACACATGGTAATTAATAGCATTACGTAAATCATTTACGGAAATGCACATGCTTTGCTGGCAGCTCATGATCCCCGTGGTTACAAGTCAGCCGCAAAACAATCAAAATGGGTCAAGGTTATGGAAGACGAGTTTCAGGAACTAAAATCAAACAACACGTGGGTTCTTGTTCCATGTCCTTCAGGTACAAACATTGTTGGATTCAAGTGGATTTTTAGGACAAAATACAAAGCAGATGGTTCCATAGATCGTTACAAGGCTCGTTTAGTTGCTCAGGGTTTCACTCAACTCCCAGGACTTGATTTTTCTCATACTTTTAGTTCTGTAGTCAAAGCTTCTATAGTTCGTGTTGTGTTGTCTCTTGCTACTATTTATGGATGGTCACTCCATCAACTTGATGTTCGGAATGCCTTTCTAAATGGAAATCTTGCTGAAACTGTATACATGGAACAACCTACAGGTTTTATTGATGCTAGATTTCCTACACATGTTTGTCGTCTTCATAAAGCTCTCTATGGTCTCAAATAGGCACCCAAAGCTTGGTTTGAACGCCTAGCACGTTCTTAACATCAAATGGTTTTCTTTGAGTCAAGCAGATCAATCACTTTTTATTTTTAAAATAGCAAAAACCATTACTTATCTCCTTGTGTACGTTGACGATATCATCATCACAGGGAGTGATTCTTCCCTTATTAAATCATTTGTTACTAGGCTGCACAAGGAATTCTCCGTTAAAGACTTTGGCCCGCTTGGTTATTTTTTGGGACTTGAGGTTTCTCACTCTAATACAGGTCTCTTTCTCAGTCAGGCAAAATATGCACATGACATTTTGGCCCGTGCTGGGCTGTTAGATTCCAAACGTTGCCACACCACTGGCTACCACTGATACTTTTCTTAGCAAAGGTGTCTCGTTTCATGATCCTACTCTTTACAGGTCTTTAGTTGGGGCCCTTCAGTATCTGACAATCACTAGACCAGATATCTCGTATGCCGTAAATAAAGCAAGTCAACACCTACAGGCCCCCAGCACATCCCATTTTCAGTTGGTTAAAAGAATTCTTCGGTATGTTAAAGGCACAATCGCATTTGGGTTAACTTTTTCGAAACCAACTTCCGCAACTATTGTTGGTTACTCTAATGCAGATTGGGCTCGCTGTATTGAAACTAGACGTTCCACTTATGGCTACTCAATTTATTTGGGCGAAAATCTCGTCTCTTGGAGTGCAAAGAAGCAACCTATTGTCTCTAGATCCAGTTGTGAATCTGTGTATCGTGCTATGGCTAATATAGTAGCAGAAATTATTTGGCTAACACATCTCCTTCGTGAGTTACATGCTCTTCCTGCGGCCCGTCCTACTTTACTCTGTGACAGCAAAAGCGCCATCTTTCTCAGCCAAAATCCATTTTCTTATAAACAGGCCAAGCACATTGACATTGATTATCACTTTGTACGAGAACTCGTCTCCTCTGGTCGCCTATACACAAAGTTTGTTCCATCCAATCTCCAGGTTGCGGACATTTTCACCAAAAGTCTCTCACGCCCCCTCTTTGAGAAGTTTCGGGGATTACTTCGTGTTGGTCCTCCACCTGTTTGATTGACGGGGGGTAATAGCATTACGTAAATCATGTAAATGATTTGTGTAATCATGTCCGTCTTTTATGTGTAGTTATTGTAATTTAAAATGTAATATTTAGTTTCCATGTATTCGTCTATGGTAGGTCTATATATTGTACATCTTAGTATTCAATAAAATTGAGTGATTGAGTTTTACAGTAATGGATAGGTTTCTCGATGCACAAGCTTGTAAACAAACATGGTCATGGGTGGGTCACATAATCTGGGTTACACTATGGTGGAAATATTATTTAATATAGATGGTAATGGTTGGCGTTATCGGTTGACACACGCATCCGCCTAACTCTACACTAACATTTTATATTTTCTTAACCCGTAATATTTGAAAATGTAAGGTAATTTATTTGAAAATATGAAAATGTAAAAAAAAAAAAAAAAAAACTGGAAATGTAATGTGGTTTATCTATAAAATCTAGAAATATAATGTTATATGTATATAAGATTTGGAGTGTAATATACTTGTTATGATCTAATTTAATGGCTTTTTTACAATGGCTTTGTATCACCCAGATCCCCAAACACATCAACACATGGTTAAACCAAAAAGTGTACTAGTCATCATAAACATGTTTCTAACATTAAAAAGATATATGCGCAACCAAAACCAACCGACTAACATATTACATGGCCCATTAAGGCCCAAAAATGTACCATTAAACAAAGACATATATCTAACGCCAAAAAAAATTGTTATAACCTAATGTGACTTTTTGATAACCTAAAGGAACCCACTCACACTTTACAAACCCCAAAAGTAGACTAGTCATCAATCAAGTTTTTAACAACAAAAAATGACTTGTTATGGCACATGTAAGCTAAATTAATCAACTAACACATGGCAAAGCCCACTAACACAAAAAGAAAATTGTTACTGTTGAGGAGTCATCACTAATCCGTTGGCAATTACCAGTAGAAAGTCTTTAGCAATTCGTCGAAAACATTGATGAAAAAAACACTACCAAGAGCCGTTCGTTTTCATCTTACCCTTTCTCTCCATAACTATACACCACTAGCCAGAGAAAAAGTTGGCGACGGTGGATGTTTTGGTAAATTTTTTATTTTCTTTAATTTTCTTTTTTTTAAAGAGGGGTAAAATTATCATTTCGAAAAAAAAATTGTGTCCAAAAGTAACGAACATTTATACCACGAACACGAATGAAAAACGTGGTGACTTGTGGATGATATCTGTAATTTATGATAGCTAGGGGCGATTACATAATTTCGACAAACTTACTTTATTATAAAGTGATGTTGTATTATTTTATCAACGGTGAAACTAATCGAAACTAAATTATTTGGTTGGATATTGTAACGTATACAATTCATCACATCACTGATACAGTATGAATTAGGCTTGGTTCTTAATTATGTGTAAAATTATATTTAAAAATGCATTTTTCTTTGGCATAAAATGCACCAACACAAACAAAGAAAGGCAAATTCGTGTAAAACATAAAAAGTAATCAATATCAATCTAAAATCAAAATACTAAACTTGTTCATTAGGGCATTCTCTTGCAAAATGTCCTTCCTCCCCACATCGGTAACATGTTCCACTTCGGCCACTGCGACCGCGACCACGACCACGACCACCACGGCCACGACCATGACCATTGTCATAGCCTTGATCACCACCACCATAATCATTACCGTGGTAACAATTCCTCGCCAAATGACCAAAACGCCCACAGTTGTAACACTGTGGGCCACCGACTTCACCATCACCACCACCACCACCGCGGCCACCCGGTCCAAACCTCCCACCTCTCATGCCATCTCCTTCACCACCCCTTCTCCCACGACCCCTACCCCGTTGATATCCTCTAGTCCTACCAAGCCCAACCACATCCACCGCCTTCTTCCGCCCATCATCACCAGAATCCACAGAAAACTCTACCCTTTGTCCGTCCCTAAGGAACCGAAACCCCTCTGCCTTGATCTCCGACTGGTGAACAAAGAGATCATTGCCGCTATCATCTTCGGGATCAATGAACCCGAAACCCTTTTGTCCATTGAACCACTTAACAGTGCCTTCATATCTCTTGTTTTCTGCCATGCTGTACACCGGTTATTGGGGAGTGTGCATTGGTGTGTATAAAACTTAGACCATATTATCTGTTTGGGATATTATTTTCGAATTTTGATTGGTTGGTTTTGTTGCTTGGCCGCGGTCGATCAGGGCCAATGAAGTATGGGTCACAACGAATGGACGACAAGTATTAATAGGATTGGGTTGGTTTGAATGTGGCAAAATGTGCTAGCCTTTATGTATTATGAGTCGAGTTGGGTACAACTGAACTACAAATATGTTATATATGCTCTAACACATCTCCAATCAATATTTGTCTAAGGGTATAGGGAGTGGTTAAACACTTTCAATAGGTAAACTTTCAAATCGACCAATCAAACAGTGCCATGTCAGTTTACCTATTTTGTTTACCTATTCCTCAAAAACGTTGGCGGTGGTTAAACACTTTGGAATAGGTAAACTATTTTTTTTATTTTTTATTTTTTTAATTTAAGATAAAACAAATAAGATCAAACTTTTATAAATAAAAAAAAAGCATTACATTAAAATCTAAGTTAAAAAAATTAATAATAAAACAACGCAACAACAAAAAAACCTAAAAATTACAAGGCCAACCATATTTTTGTCGTCTTAGCGAGGGATCCTCGTTCATGAAAGGCACACTAGAACCACCCGAACCACCACGTTATCTTGAGCCCTCGCCTTCGAACCGAACCTACATTTTTTTCTTCCCTTCACCTTTGTTTGAGCCTTCCATTTGTTTGAAAAGATTTGAAATGATGAGGTTTGTTTATAAAATGGCAGTGAATAATAGAAGTGAATTTTGGTTTGTTTGGTGAAAATGGAAATGAATTTGGTTTGTTTTATAAAGGTGAAAATTATTTTTTTTAATTGTAAACGGCTATATAGCCGTTGAGATTGCACGAACATCTAAAAATTCCCACCTTCCTCGCTCGGTAAACGTTCACCGCTCATTAAAGATTACCGATCAATAAAGGGGTTGGCAGCGGTGTTCCCGCTCGGCAAACCCCCTTTGCCGCATCCCTTTACCAACCACTCTGTATATCCTAAAAAATTTCTAATGTCATCTCACTCTTCAGTCTTTTTCTTCATTTTAACACTTTACTACTCACAAAACTCATTCTCTCTTCACAAATGCTTGCACTTATGCAAGAACTTTTTTACCATCTCTTTACTTTCTCTCTCTACAATTTATCATCCATGTCATAAACGTATCTCAAATGCATTGCATTGGGTTTGATCTAAGTTATAATTTTTTTACACATTCCAGAACACAAATGTAACATGAAATTAGTTGGTTTTGTTATAGTCTAAACTATTGGATTTATATGTACAGGTTCGATAAGTTAACGCTGCTAACCGAGCTATGACCCGTAAGAGTTACACCTTGGGCAACGAACATTAAATTAATTTAACTTGATTAACTGGTGACCACGAACAATTAACGGAACGGAATATATAATTATCTAGAATAATTATATATCCACGAGAAACGGGATTTATTATTTATACTGGTTATAAATAATTTAACGTTTAATTACTTATTCAATTAAACTTTGTCTTTGCGGGCTTTGTATCACGTTTAGGCTTGTACTAGTCGTATTGGGCTTTGTAGGGCCGAAAGATAATTACTGATAGTTGTTAGGGTTTATGAGATAAAACCTAATTACCTATTTATATTATAATATCTATCTATACATATAATAAAGTAAATCATATGAAGGACACATGACACTCTATGAGGTGATCTCAACTATTTTTTCCCGTCTAAATAAATACATATAGATAATATTTGTTAATAAGATTTAAATAAAAATATATTGTTTTAATCCATAAATTTTATCTTTTTATCTTTTACCCTAAACAAATAGATATGGATAATATTTGTTAATAAGATTCAAATAAAGAATATATCCTAAACAAATAGATATAGATAATATTTGTTAATAAGATTCAAATAAAAAATATATTATTTTAATCTATGAATTTTATCTTTTGCTATTTTTTTCTATTTATATTTATCATGTCTTTACTTTATAATAGAGATTAATAAAATTGAATTATAATAAAATAAGCATAGGTAACTCATGGCTTCTACTAATGTTTTAGATTTTTAATGTAAAAATATAAATGAAAATACAAGTAATAATTTTATCTTTTATTGTTTTGTTTTCCATCTATATTTATCCAGTTTATTTTTTGGTATATAAAATTAAATTTATTCAACCCGTGCAATACACAGATTTTTTTTAAATATAATTCTTTATTATTTAGTATATGAAATTACATTTATTCAAACCGTGCAAGACACATAGTTTTTAAAGATGTAACTTTTTTTATTTTTTGATATATAAAATTTCATTTATTCAACCTGTACAATACACGTGATTCTTAAAGATATAACTTTTTTGTCATTTAATATATAAAATTATATTTATTCAACCCGTGTAATACACGAGGCTTTTTAAAGATATATTTTTATTATTATTTGCTATACAAAATTACATTTATTCAATCCCTGTAATACATGTTGTTTTTAAAGATATAACATTTTTATTATTTGGTATATAAAATTAGATTTATTCAACATGTACAATACACGGGGATTTTTTAATGATATAACTTTTTTATTATTTAATATACAAAATTACATTTATTCAACCTGTATAATACATAGGGTTTTTAAAGATATATTTTTTTTATTTTGTATATAAAATTACATTTATTCAAGTCGTACAATACACGTGGTTATAGGATTAAAAGAAATAAAATGGGGACATTTTCCATTGAGTTGAGATGCATATATTGATACAATGACTTTTCTTTTCAATAAGTAACGCACACAAAATAGTAAAAGTGAGTAAAAAAGAATCAAAATAGTTGCATGTTTCTATAGGGAATATTGGATTTCAATAATCCCAACTATTCGCCGTTAGCCGCCAACAGTCCCAACTTAAAAAATAACCACTGCCAATCCCAACTATTAACATATTGGCCTCCAATGGATCCTGACTAACAGAACCCTAACGCGGTTAGTCTCCGGTCGCCGAAAAAACGTTTTTAGCCGAAAAACTCTTTTTTTGCTGGAAAACTCAATTTTTTTGTCCCAAACCTCTTTGTAACCTTATTACTTACTTTAGGAACATTTTTCTACTAAAAGCCCCAATCATTGAGGTCGCCGTAAATTCTTTCATCGCCGGAAAACTTCTTTTTGTCCGGAAAACTCAAGTTATTGGCCGGAAAACTCAACATTTCGTTCCAAACCTTTTTGTAACCTTAACGACGAATAGTTGGGATTATTAAAATCCAATATTCCTACTTTTCCCAAGTTTTACTGGTGTGAATTTTGATGACTTTGTTTTTTATTTTAAAATTTTAGGAGGTTTATCCCATGAAATTCAATGTTATTAGAGGTTTACCCATGAAATTCAATGTTATTAATGACAACTTATGAATTTATCATGTATGTTCAATCAAAACTATCAATAGTAGATTAAGAATAGTAAGTATTTACAAATAATAAATTATATCGTTTTCATTAATCAACCAGTGTAACACACGAAGCTATAACCTAGTATAATATATACTAGTTATTCTTTTTGAACAACAACAATAGCCGTCAACCCATAAAGGGTTTTTTCTTTTTGCGATTGAACTCCAAAAAAGAAAAAGGGGGTTTTGTTTTTTGTGGTTTCGTCAAGCAAAGTGCCGCCACCATCGTCTTCCGGTGCTGCCACGAGACGCCTTGCTCTTCGTTTGTGTTCGTGTTCTAGCGTACGGTTCGTTGTACTTCGGTGTCTCACACGGTTAATCTTTAACCACTAAGGTATATTAAATCTCATCAATAGATTAATAGTATTGTGTACCGTATTTGCATGTGTAACACCTCGTAATTTCATGTCCAATAATGTATTAACACGTGTTATAAGCTTTGAACGTGTGAAAGAATACTCTAGAGGGACTAAAGTTGACAAACAAGGAAAGTATGTGAATATAAGGGTTAAAATTGTCAACAATAGATAAATATACTTTACAATAACCCTACATGATGTTTATACCCTTAAACGAATGAATCGTGGATCATACGGAGCTAATTGTGAAAGAAAGTGAGAGATTACAAACTACAGGGGTTAAATGTGTCAACATGTTTAAGTTATACCTCTGAGTGACCTTTTAGCAAACCCGAAGCTTTGTAACGATTAATTATGCTCACTAGAATGCATGATAAAAATTTCACCAAGTTTCGTTATCGTATGAGAAAGTTATGATAAAATTCGTATACGAGGGGTTAAAAGCGTCAACGTTGAAATTTATGACTTTTCAGGTGATAAATAGATAACCAAGGACTTAACAAAGTTGGTATAAGTCTTGAAGTCCTTATAAGTCAATTTAGAGGGCTCATAATGCAAGAAATAAAGGTAAAACAACTTTTAGAAGGACCGAGGACCAAAACTGCAATTAATTGAAACTTGTTAACCTGACACCAGGTCCTTACGGACCGTATGGCTGGACCCTTATGGTCCGTAAGCCATGCCCAGAAGCAGAAAACCCACAGGTGGCTGTTATAACCATTCTAACCGACTTATATTGCAAAGTTTCAATACCATATGCTGCCTAAGCTTGTTTTTAGGCACTAGGGGCACTTGTAAACATCTTGGTTCCATCCTAGACTTGCTTGGCATGATCATGGGAGATTAAAACCCATATAAATAGAGCACTAAGTTGCAACTTTTTGATCATTCATTCCATACTCAACTTCTGATCATTTCTGGAGCTCAAGGCCACTCCCTAAGCATCATTAGTCGTGCATTGGACCTTGGTAAGCTTCCTTGACCTTCCTTAATCGTGTTTTACTTAGTTTATAGCTTAAAAGTCAAACCGTCGTAATTAAGGTTTGACTTAACGATTTATCGCTAATGGTCCAGCGATTAGTCAAAGTAAAGGTAGTTATAAGTTGGTAATTATGTGGGCATTACACCCTTAAAAGGGCACCCTCTGATTCCCGCTCTAACTAGATCATTTGTCGGGTCAAAGTTGGTTATAAAAAGTCAACAGAATCTTAATTTTCGATTTAACGCATAATTAACAATGTAGAAGACGTGTAACCTATTTTATCACTCATATAACTTGGTAATTAGTATAAGAACTGGTCTAAGCTTATTTGATCCGACAATTTTCTGTTTAGGCTCGGTTCGGAACCGAAAGTCGCAAAACTTTGACTTTTGCTTTGACTTCAGTTCTGATCCGATTTAGATGGATTTAGAAATGCCTTAAAGCTTCATTAGGACCAGGTTACATGATAGTATAACCCTCTGTGATTGGTTCGTTGTTTGTCCGATTCGTTTACACGTTTCCGTTAATTGCTTAATGTTGACCATAATGCCCTTTTGACTAGGGGTGTGCAATAACCGAACCGTTAACCGAAATCGAACCGAAAACCAACAAAACCGAACCGAAATTAACCGAAACCGAATTAACCGAAAGTCGGTTAACGGATAATTTTTTTACCATCGGTTAACCGAAATTAACCGAACCGAACCGAATCATTTATTTCCTTATATATTTGGAGCTTTTATACATCTATTTCATGTATTTCATGTTTTATACTTTCATTTCGTGTAATAATACCTCTATTTCATTTATTTATGCCTTCATATCATTTATTTATACTTTCATTTCATTTATTTATAGCTTCATTTTATGTATTTAAATATCTATTCATGCATTTATACCTCCATTTCATTTATTTATACATCCATTTCATGTATTTATACCTCCATTACATGTATTTCTAAGCAAAAAAATTAGTCCTTGTTTGAATTGGTTATTAACCGAAAATTAACCGAACCGAACCGAGAACCGAAAACCGACAAATTAACCAAATTAACCGAACAGATTAACCGATGACTTCGGTTACGGTTACGGATAATGCTAATAACCGAACCGAACCGAACCGTGCACACCCCTACTTTTGACCATAAAACGAGAATTTTGGAAATGTGAAAGGACAATAATCTTTGTTACTGATTTATAAACATGTCCCTAAATTTTCACATCAGTTTGAGGTCTAGATTAGGAGTTATGCTCAATGGCGTAATTAGAACGTTTTTATTAATTAAACGGCGTCATTAGCGTAAAGCCTATCTAAACCCAATTTTTGACATCAAACCTTTTACCCACTGATGTAATATAATATTTTGGGATTTTTGAAGATTTTTAATTTTAAACTGATCATAACATAGGGTTATCGCCTTGATTCGATAAATACCGATTATACCCTTTTCGTTTATAAAATGAGTTTTACACGACATGTTGATACCAAATATTTTGCCACTGACTTTATATTATAAATGAAGTATTTTGAACTTTATAACCTGATCAGAAAACTAAGATTTCTGTTATAAACCGGAAATCGCTTTAAACGGCTTTTTACGGGTATTAAACACCTAGTATGGGTTTAAAACCATTTTGTCGTATAAGACTTATCACCAACTGATATAACCTATTAAGTTAAGTTGTTTTACTGATTAATTCAGACCCTAACATCAGAATTATAATTAATCTCTTTTATAATCTTTTAAATGACCAAAATACCCCTACGGGGCTTAAATTGAGATTAAACTCGTTTTGGGCATAATTGAAGGTATCCTATTGATATCAAAACATATTTAAAGCATATTAACTTAGGAAACCTGTTCGTGACTCATTCGGTTACCCGTTATGCGTTATTCGCGTTCGGTTCGGTTTATGTAACTAGTTTGCATAAATTAGCCGAAACGGGTCGAACCTTATCATTTTTATCTCAAAATCCAGAATGTGTTTAGTTTACCCATATTATACAAGTCTTCAAACTTGTCGGGTCTAAATCACATTCTATTTCGGTCTTCGCTTAATCATGCGTTCGAACCGTATCTTCCTTTAAAACTAACCGGTCTAAGTTTAGGCTTAATTAAAGACCCGTTAGGATTCTAATAGGTTATTATAAACCTTCGTTCCAGAATAGGAGACCCGGTAAAAGCTACGTGCACTTGCTTGTTGTGATTATTACTTGCAAAGGTAAATACTTTTAACTTATTTTCCCTATACGGGCTTGGGGTATGGTATATAAAATACCGCTTGGTCGGGCATTGAATCTTTAATCGTATGATGGTTAATTTATTGAAATGACCCGTTTAAATTGTTTTGTTTGCTTAAAGCCTTTGGGGGGTTAATGACCATGTCCCGGATATCCTTGGCATCATTTTACGAAATGGCCACGACCTAAGCACGGAGTGTAGGCGTACACCCGTCAGTGCCTAAATAAATAATGTGGTGTGTCTATTGATCTTTAACCCGGCACGAACCGGGCTACTGAACGCATAAGAAACATGTAGTTCTTTTACAAGTATTATATTCAAATAATTATCCCAAGTTATAAAATGTTTGTGCCTCGTGCATTTAAATCAACTTTCTAAACCTTTTCAAAATGAGTCAGTTGATTGTATTTACCAGTGTAAACTGGCGTATTTTCCCAAAAAGATTAAGTGCAGGTACTACTCGAAATAGGCTGGCTTTCTCCTTAGCATCAATAAGAGTCTCGCAAGCTTGGATGCATTTCAGTCTGTTGAACAATGTTTCTTTTTATATGATCCATCCTGTGGATTATTTTCAACTATTTTGTGATACTTAATATTATAATTTTATTCGGTTGAAATGAATCTATCTTTTGCTTCCGCTGTGCATTTAAATATTGTGTTGTTTGACTATAATGATATCAACTACGTCACGATATTCCCCCACCGGGCCCACCGGTAATACGTGGAAATATCGGGGTGTGATAGCATGTATGTAACCATGATCCTGTTCGGTTCGTTTTTGGTGTTGATTATTATATTTATTCCGCTGTGTTTTTATTAATTAATAATTATATATTTACTTAATAAAATATGTCAAACTCATTTTGATAAAAAGTAAAACTGACACCACTGAATCCCATGTAACACCCCAAAAATGGGTTTGTTAATTATACTAGATTAACCAAAAATAAACGGGTAAAATACTGTAGGTGGTAAAAGTAAACCCGGTGAATATTAGGATATAAATAAATAAATCTAATATTTATTAAAAGGATAAAAAAAATATATACTTTGAGAAAACAAAGTATATAAAAGGTCCGAGTTAACGGGACTTAAAATAAAACGGGTTATGAACAAGATAAAATAACTAGGAATAAATAACCTAGTTAGTCACAAGTCTTGTAGTAATAAAGGAATTGGTTAAAACACACTATATGCAACTTGGGGAAAGTAGAGGGGCCGAAAGTGATAAACTAGAAACTAGTTTTTAATAAATAAAATATCAAACACCAAAACACACACCTTGAGTGTGTGTTCTGGTCGACACTTTCAACAAGAGCCAAAGAACTCCCTTGTTCAAACCCTAACTAGCATAAATTCAAGCAAATTGGAAGGGCAAATCACACCCAAATTGAAATCCAAGCACGGATTAGTGATCACCTCAGTGAAGTGATCATAAGGTATGTCAAATTTCACTATTTTGTTCCATCTCAAATTCTTGATGAACTATAGGAATTCGAAATTTGATCTTGAATGATGGATATTTGGGTGGAAATAGGATGTATGCATGATTAGAATCAAACCCTAGTTAATAAACTAAGGAATTTGAGTGCATGTTAGTAAAACTCATGATCTCTAACTAGGTGTTTAATGGGTTTTGTAGAAACATGATGAACCCTAGAATCATAATGGTTAAATTGTGTTAATAGAACTCCCTGAAGTTAGATTTGAAGTTTGATGTTAGTACTTGTTAATTATGCTAGAATTTAAGGATTTAGAACACTTAGGGGCTGTTTGGCAACATCTGAATGGTTAAGTACTGAACCAGTAAGAGGTCTGAACCATTAAGTGCTGAACCAGTAATAGGTCTGAACCATTAAGAGCCTGTATAATGCTTAACCGTTCAGAGGCAAATGTTTGACCAATTCATATTAGAGGTCTTAACCATTCAGACTCTGTATAAATCTTAACCATTCAGAGGCAAATGTCTGAACTATTCAGACATCTGCTCGTGAAACAAACAATCTAAACAATTAAGTGCTGAACCAGTAAGAGGTCTGAACCATTAAGAGCCTCATTAAGAGGTAAACAAACAACCCCTTAAATGGACTGGAGAAATTAGATGTTTCGTGTTGCACACAAGGTGCTTGATGAAATGCTTGAACAAAAAAATATAACAAAGCTGATTGGGATTAAAAATTATTGGGCTGCAGTTTTAAAAAAATCAAATAAAATCACTGGAACGACCTGTGAGGTTGAGCCTTATATGCTCAGAAAGCTATTGAAACATACTACGTTTTATGTTTGAACATGTTTGTTAAATTCTGAGGTTAAACGGGTCAAAACAGTGTCCGAAGTCGGCTGAACTGTTTTGACAGCAAGCTGATTGGAAGCATTTTGACTTCGGAGCTGATTTTGCAAAAATCATAATTAATTCTAGGATGCTCGGATTGAGCTGATTCTTTTTGGGATGGAAAGATATTTTAGTATTCTTCATTTCATCTTTGATCACGAAGGGCTAAATAAGACCGCAAAGTGGTCAAAAGAGTCGATTCAGCAGCTACATTGTAAAGTTGCTGCACATTTTATTGATAAACTTAATCCAAGGAAAGTTGTATTTTGTTCATACTTTGCCTTGTTTATAAAACATTGGTTTCATGAATATTAAGCATGTTATTTTGCTTATTGCAAGTATTTAAAATACCTACAAATAAGCTTGTCAACGAAGTTGTGAAAATGAGAAAAAGAATGATTAAAGCATATAATACATATGGGTAGTTTGACTACTAAGAAAGTAAAACTGACCTATGATTTAGTTAAGTAAATTATATGCAAGAAACCCTATAGGAAATGGTAGCCATAATATGAAATGACTAAACTAACCATTTTATGGGTAATATGATAGTTTGACTCTTGACGAGCTAGGTGAAGCTTGGAGGAGATGATCAAACGGGATAAAGGCACGAGTAAGACTTGCTTGGATGAAAGGTAAGTAAAGCTTACACCTATATTTTTTTAGCATACGTATTTATTCTATAGGTGATAAATACAATAATAGATCATGTTCGAATTATGGGTTCCGACACGAAACGAAATGGGTCGGAAAGAATAAAAACGTTTAAAACCATGATTTGTAATAAATATAATTGTTTGGTCGTATAGACCAAATGGGTCAAATGATGGTGATAACATCATATGACCATATCGACTAATGTTGGTTGTTAAGTCACATGTTACAGGAACGAATAGCAATTTGGATAATTGCGTCATCATAGAATATTGAATTAATAATAGCAAGGTATAAACGGGTCTATACGTTGACTCGAGCCAGGTACGCTTATATATAGATTTATAGTTAAAAGTGTTTAACTTCCCTTAACGGGTCAAAAGGAGTAGATAGGTAAAACGGGTTAAGAATTCATAAGAAACCCGTAATTTGAACCTTGCACATTAGTAAATTGATATAACGTGATATGCATGATATTTTGAAAAAAAGTAATAAACAAGTTTGTTTGATAAATCATGAACGGGTCAAAACAACAAATATGAAGAATATGCAGCAACTACCGTAAGTTACGGTAGCTACCGTAACTTACGGTAGCGAATATATTATTACGGCAGTTCTCTACTGCCTTACGGTAGACCAGTGATGCCCAGTGTCTACCGTAACTTACGGTGGCTACCGTAAGTTACGGTAGAGCCCAGTCAATCTTGTTGATTTTGTTTCGCGAACCTGTTGAACACGTTTTAAACCGTGTATGACTAAAATCATTTCATGTTTATGGAATGTAGGTTGCCTAGCAGTACAGGATGTCGACTGAGCCCGATGAAGAACCGAACACACGAGATCAAAGCTTCCGCGAATAGTTTCGTCGTCACGTTTTAAACGGCGAATTAAATTACAATATATTAGAATGTTTTATTCAGTTGTCACCATTTTTCATTTTAAATGACGAATTTAATTACACTAGGTTGTTTTGCTTTCAAGTTTAGAAAAGTTTTAATAAACCCGTATTTAAGCATGAATGTTTAAACTAAATACTCATTTAGTTTCTAATTATATCTACGGAAATCGCTAAATAATAACATGGTTGTTACATCCCAACAGTTGTATCAGAGCCACACTTACAACATGCAAATCGGAACCGGTCCTTTTAACCAGTTATAGATAGGGTTGTAAACGAACCAAACGTTCGGCGAACAGTTCGTGAACCGTGCAGCGGGAAGTTCGTTTGTGTTCGTTCATTTATTAAACAAACGAACACGAACAAGAAATTTCATTCGTTTAGTTAAATGAACAAACATGAACAAAGGTCACATTCGTTCATTTTTGTTCGTGAACATTCGGTAACGTGTTCGTTTGTATTCGATAGTTCATTAGTGTTTTGTTTTTATATATTATTTAAATATTACAAGATCCCGACAAATAAAATATTTAATACGTGTTAGTGTCTTATATGATCTACTCATGAACGCGTGTTTATGTTTGTTTGTTTCCATTTGTATTCATCAACGTTCGTTTTCATTCGTTGTCTAACATTAACAAACAAACACAAACGAACACGAACAAGTTTATTTCCTTAACAAACGAACACGAACATAAAATCTCGTTTGGTAAGTGTTCATGAACCGTTCGTGAACACGTATATTCTTTAACAAACAAACATGAAGAAGGTCTCGTTCGCGTTCGTTCGGTTCGTTTGCAGCCCTAGTTATAGATCTCAAACTTTAACTTGTTTAAAGTTTCAGATCTAAATATTTATTGGGCAAGAATTTGTTTGGTCAAAAGTTTTATTTGTTATTATTTGACCAAAAGATTACCCACTTCAATATGATTGTGTTGAATATGTAAATCTGGCCGACCTTCTACTTGTATTTTTGTTCTTATTTTGGTTTTGTTTTATGGTTTTTTGGCCCACTTTGTGGCTCAAAGTTGTAATATATTAGGGTTTCAATTTTATTATCTTTTTATATTATAATGTTGAAGACCCAAAGACAAAACTGAAGACATTACAGGAATCATGGAGGTGCTGAAGACAACTAGATGCACTAGGTCCATCCTTGTGGTTGTTTTGTGTTTGTTACCCCGTGACCTAGTTTGGTCTTGCTATTTGGCTCTAGCAAGAACAAACAAAATGGCCCAAAGATTTACATATTTTTTTTGCTATTATGGTGCTTTTATCTTATAAGTGTTATATAGCATACCAACCTAATACCAAACTTTTAAAAGGTGTTTTAGAATATTCATAATCAATTATAACAAGTTCTAAATTGATTTTTACAACTTGTAAATATTTGTTATAAAACAAATATTTTATTTTAAAAGAAATAATAACCATTAGAGTTTTGAAACTATTAACTTTTATTTGGTTATACAAGTCGCAACAAACTTAGTTTTAATAGGTTATTTAAAATTAAATGTCCTGAGAGATGAAAGGGTTCATCAAGATGTCACGACTAATATATACTAAAATTGGCTCGTACGACCCTATTTGGTATATACTAAATTAACCCATAATTAAAATCAATAGTCTATGCCATCGTATCACAAGCTACACTTGGAACGTAAAAGCGAACCATCAGTGTTTGGAGCCACAGCACCACACTTGATGTCTAGCATATCCTTCCAAGGTGCAAGGGTTTCGTTGACACATCCAGCCCTTCCACAAGTACCTCTTTTAGGACGACTATTACTTTTTCTTTTCTCTCACATGCTCCAGCTGTCTCGAAAGTAAAAAGTCGGCATAGATGAGGCTAAACGTATCAATGCATAGACAAGAGTTGTCTTAGCGGCCTCATACTCGAGAGTTGTGCAATTCTCACAATTGACACTCGTTGTCAGTCTGCCTAGTCACTTACTAAAGTGCACGCCACAGCTGCCTTTACTACTGACATAGCCAGATTCTCATTCCTTGTTCTAATTACTGTAATTGGTCATTAATTAAACAAGGAAATATACATCAAAAATACTAATTAAAATTTCTCTGCTTATGTAACAGATGTCTAATGAAAACAACTCCTTCGTTCTCAAGTCTATACTTGAAAAGGAAAAACTGAATAACACCAACTTTCTCGAATGGCACCGCAATCTGAGAATAGTTCTCAAGATGGCGAAAAAGCTATACATCTTAGAAGCCCAAGTCCCTTCCGAGCCTGAAAGTAACACTACTGTTGCTCGTAAGGCACTGGAAAAGCATAACGAGGATGCCGTTGAGGTAGCCTGCCTTATGCAAGCCACCATGTCTCCTAAACTTCAGAAGAACATGGAAGATAAAGATGCTTATGACATGATCCAGCAACTGAAAGGCATGTTTCAGAAACAAGCCCGAGAGGAGCGATATGACACCATGAAATAACTCATAAGCTGTAAAATGCAAGAAGGATCGTGTGTCAGTACTCATATGCTTAAGATGAAAGGGTACATTGACCAGATGAACAAACTTGGTTATCCCCTGCAAGATGAAATGCCAGCGGACTTCATCTTGAACTCTCTCCCTAGCTCGTATGACCGGTTCATTATGAACTATAATATGAATGCTTGGGTGAAGACTATGCATGAGCTACATGGTATAATCAAAATGGTCGAGATGAACATTCCACATAAAACCAACCAAGTTCTGATGGTCAAGTCTGGTGGTGTTAAGAAGCCCAACAACAAGAAAAAGGCTCATAATAGCAGAGGCAAGAAAATGGTTGTTATTGCTGCCAAATCTACCACCAACAACAAGCAGGTCGCTAAACCACCCCGTCCTTAGGAGCGTCAGTGCTTTGAATGCAACCAAATGGGGCACTGGAAAAGGAACGGCCCATAGTATCTAGCCAAGCTGAAGGTGAACAAGGCCGATAACATTGGCACTTCTTCAGGTATTCTCATTTATGTTATTGAACTTTTTATTGTTTCCAGCAACACATGGGTATTTGATACCGGGTGTGGTTACCACATCACTAATGTTTTACAGGATCCTGAAAAGTGGAGGAAGCTGAAACAAGGCGACATGGAACTCATCGTTGGTGATGGGAAAAGAGTGCCAGTTCTTGCAACCGGCACATTTCATTTTTCATGTCCTTTTGGCCTTGTAGTTAATTTAAACAATTGTTTTTTGCACCTGGTATAACTAGAAACATTATTCATGTTTCCCTTTTGTTTGAACAAGGTTTCTAGTACGTTTTTAATGGTATTTATATTTCTGCCTACTTGAATGATGTCTTTTATTTTAAGGCTAAACCTCAAAATGGTATTTATGAGATTGATGTTCAAACATGTAATAACATATATCATCTTTCTAAGCGTAACAAAGTTGGTTTTAATGAAACCTTTCTATGGCATTGTAGACTTGCCCACATAAGTAAGGCACACATAAAATGGCTCCAATCCGAGGGGATTCTTGAACCCACTGGACAGGACTCCTTTAATGATTGCAAATCTTGCTTAGCTAGCAAACTCACAAAGTGTCCCTTCACTGGTGTTGGTGAACGGGCCAATGGTCTACTATGACTCATTCACACTGATGTACGTGGACCTTTCAGAACCATGACAAGAAACCATGAAAGATACTTCGTTACTTTCATCGACGATTATAGTCAATATGCTTATGTCTATCTTATGAAGCATAAGCATGAAACTTTTGAAAAGTTCAAAGAGTTTCTAAACGAAGTAGAAAACCAACTTACTAGAAAGATAAAAGTACCTCGATCATATCGAGGTGGCGAATACCTCACCTTAGAGTTTCTCAATCATCTGAAGGGGTGTGGAATAATTTCAGAACCCACTCCACCTGGTACACCCCAACTTAATGGCGTGAGCGAAAGGAGAAATCGAACCCTACTTAATATGGTTTGATCGATGATGTGTAGAACTAACTTGCCTCACTCCTTTTGGGGTCATGCTCTTATGACTACCGCCCGCATTGTCAATCTGGATCCGACTAAAAAGATAAACAAAACCCCATATGAGATATGGCATGGGCGTAAACCCGATTTGGAATACCTAAGAGTATGGGGATGTGATGCATACATCACGAGTGATGCTTACATCACGAGTGATGCTGATGATAAGCTCGATCCTCGAGGCGAAAAGGTTGTTTTGTCGGATACTATAAAAGAAGCGGATATTATTACTACCATCCTGATGAAAATGTTATTTCCATCAAAAGGAAGGGACACTTTCTCGAGGAAGAACTTCTTAATCAAGGAACTGGAAATAATGTGGTTGATCTTGAAGAAATTCGAGAACCAACAACAATCGCCGATGAAGTCGGAACGTTTGAACAACAAGAAATTGTTGCTGATGAATCAGACGTAAACACAGGTATTCGCAGAAGTAGCAGGACTCGTAAAGAACCTGACAGATACCTTTGGCATCTGGAAGGTGCTGAAGTCTTGGTAGTAGATGAGTCTAATGATGAACCCTAAAGCTAAACCCTAAAAGCCAAACCCTAATATATTTAGGGTTTAGGGTTAACAGATCCTAGTTAGGGTTCAACGAGCCGGTTCCAACGCCGCTGGATTGAGTCCAATCGAAATTCGTTTGAGTCGGTTCCCCACTGTTCCCCACTTTTTTAGTTTTCCCCAATTAACCTCACACTACACACTATACACACACACACACACACACACACACACACACACACACATATATATATATATATATATATATGGGGACCGCTAAAATGAAAACCACCTTCAGTTGCGAAAACCGTGAGAACCAATTTTCAACCATTGGATCTTGGATACGGATGGATATGATTAAAAGTAATTAAATCATATCTTGTGTTTGGGTGGGCCAGGGGGAAACACGCTTGTGTGGACCTTACAGGAGTGTCCCCTCTTGTTGGGCTCAGGGATAATGGGTTTGCTGCTGGCCAAGCTGCGTTGAAAGCGGAATCAAGCAAAGTCGCTAAACACGAGAAGGCTTGTTTAGAGAATCAACATGTGTTTATCCCATTCGCTTTTGATACATTTGGTTCCCTAGCCCCCGAGGCTGTGGAATTTCTAAACAGGGTCCAACAGGTTGTGAATAGTAATCTCTCAACCTTTAAGGGTCGTTTCGTCTTTAGTAGGATTGGTTTTGCAATTCAAAAGGGGGTTGCGGCGCAGCTTGTTGCCCGTTTACCTGCCACTTGTTTGTAATTTGCAAATTTGGAATGAAATAAAAACATCATTTTATATTTTTTATTAAAACTAATATTAAATCATTTTTGTCTTATTATGTTTTTAATATTTTAATGTCAAAAGGGTAGTTTAGTAAATTTGCTTTTTTTGTTTTATTTGTATTTAATGTTTTTTATTACTTTTTTTTTCTCATTATATTAATTGTTTTTTTATTAAAAAGAGATTTTTTATTAAAAACATTTTAAAATCAGATTTTTTTTTACAAAAAAAAAACAACCTTTCATTTTCGGTTAAAATATGAAAGGTGCATCGTAATACCGGAAGCGATGGGTTTAATAAATATTAGATACTATCAAGCTTGTTTAGGGAAACATGCATCATTTATAAGCCTTGCGGCTATTAGAAATGCTGAATTTTTGGTAACGAACAACTTGTATTTGGTAATTTATAATTCGGATTGGACAGTTTATTATTTTGGGCATTTCCCATAAAGTTATAGTATATTAGCAAATTTATACCCCTAATTAGGGTTTTTAGTCATAATTCCATGACGATATGCTTTCATATCATTCGTTGATCGTTTCGGCTAGTTTTTAGAACTTGCTGACATGAATAGTGTGTTCAGGTGAATAGTGTTTTTCGGTATTTTGCTACCAACATTAAATTGTATAATTTGTGATTAAGTTGTACGAAATTATCATGAAATTTTGCCGGTTGTCACATAAAATGACTATTTTTAAAGGATTGGGGCAAAACCATTTAAACGACCAAACCACAGGAAGCAAAACAGAAGTTTACTCTTTATTTTAATAACGGAGGCATTATAGTCATTTCAAAGAAACTAACAGAATAATTGGATGACGTTAGTGCGGGTGGACTGTAATAGTTACGAAAGTGAAACCACATGGACTGTTTTGGCAATTTTTAAACTAATAGATTGAAATAGTGATTTTCGACAACCCTAAAGGACGAAAAACAATTAACTCTATATTTTAAATGTTTAATTTATCTTCTGTGATAACATTTATAGACAAAAGATCAAATACAAATACCTTTATCATATAAAACGTACGAATAGGGTGAAAAGTAAAAAAGCGCGGTGGCATTTTTCGTAATTATTTACTCGTATAGTAATTATCAAAATTACCCTACAAATAATCTTGTAGGGTAATTTTGATATTGTATGGTAATTTTGTAAAATGTTCTTGTAGGGTAATTTTAATCTTGTAGGGTAATTTTATAAAATTTTCTTGTAGGGTAATTTTGATATTGTAGAGTAATTTTGTAGACTATCATAATTACTCTACAAATGATCTTGTATGGTAATTTTGATCTTGTAAGATATTTTGATCATGTAAGGTAATTTTATAGAGTATCATAATTACTTTATAAGTGTATCAAAATTACTCTGCAAGTTTCAAAATTACCCTGCAAGAACATTTTACAAAATTACCCTACAAGATCATTTGTAGAGTAATTATGATAATTACCCTACGAGCAAATAATTATGAAAATGGCGCAACGTTTTTTTTTTGTGCTTTTTCATGTCTTTCGTACGTTTTGTATGATAAGGCTGTTTGTACATGAACTTAACTCGTATATCCATTTAATTTAATACGTTTTCAAAAAAAAATTAGGCGAAATAGCCAAAATAGCCTTTGACTAGTCAAAATATAAAAATAGCCATTTGACACCTCATAAAATGGGATTTCACGAATTCCGACGCGGCTCAAGTTAAAAACCAAGAACTTTCCTTAGCAACCACTCATCTTTTGTCACGTGGCAAAAAAAAAAAAAAAAAAAAAAAAAAAAAAAAACTGAAATCGTACAACTATTATTTTTGTCCTTTGTAGAGAGATTATCATACAACTTTTTCTCAAGCTTTTAATTATTTTTGGTACAAAGTCAATGCATGCAAGGACATGGCCATGTCCTTTGCAAAAAAAAAAAAAAAAATGATGACGTGTTCTAATTATTATTTTTGGTACAATAACAGTTGCATCATCTTTAAAATTTTAGTTAAGGACTTTACAAGCATCACTGGTTTAGTTTCTTTCATGGTTTGAATATTTAAGCACACAAACGAAACAAAACAAACCGAATTCAACTAGAATCAATCGGTACATGTAATTTATACAGATTTGGAAGGGTTGCAGGCTACCTGCGAAATTGTCTATGCTTGGTGGCGTCTACTGCATGCGGCAATAGATGGCACTGGAAACATCTACCGCGACGGGTGACGGTTCTTGCGATGCTTCTAAGGGTTAACTACGGTTGCAGGGTTTCGAGTAGAACCAAGGTGGCTTGGTTTTGTATTTGGTCTAAACGAGGGGCTGATCGGAAGGGGTAAAATGACTACCGGAAATAGAGATATGTAAAGGAAGACAGAGACGGTTGAGTGGCTTTTGAAGTGCACAGAGAGGTAATGTCGATTTTATAATGACCGTGTAAATGTGTAATCATTGAAAAAAGGATGGTCCATGCATCATCGCCATGTCTATTTTCTTAAAGAAATTGTGTTCTAAGGCTATGGGGTGTGGGATGAAGCCCCTAGGGGTTTTATCAGGACACATCAGCGCCACGTCAGATATACGTCAGCAAGGGGGCTTTATCACGCCATTCCTTAACTTGCATGGTGTGGAATAACGATCCCTATTAAACAAAACTAAAAAAAAAAGATTTTATTGGATGAAATGCATGTGGGCCCCACCTGAACACAACTTCTTCCTCGTTACCATGGTGGCGGACAACCCATGGCGCCCCGGTTTAAGTTGCAGGGTGTGGGTGGTGGCGCCCGGGGGGGGGGGGGGGGGGGCTATCGGAGGTGAGGTGGCACGGTGGCGCCCTCCATACCCTTCGGCCTAAAAGTCTACTACCGAAGCTTTCAAGAAAAGGAGCATGGAGAAGATGGTGCACAGTTCCAGATTCTTTTTGCCACGTGGCAAAAGGTAAGTGGTTTTGCAGTTGGTGTACGGAACAATGTGTTGAAACGGCTTGAGCCGCCTAGGAATTCGTGATATCCCATTTTATTGGGTGTCAAATGACTATTTTTTTATATTTTGACTGGTCAAAGGCTATTTTCTTTAAAAAATTATCCACTATTGATACTCCGTCACAGCGCATAGTGCCGAGTGACACTCTCTAAAGACACATACGTACGTATCCACGTCATCAACATAAGAAACCAATCAAATAAAAATGAGACAACCCTGTGACCCGAGAATCCCATTAGATATTGCAAAGCCCCACCCCACCAACCCTCCTTTTCTCTTTCCCAACTGCCAAGGCAACAAATCGTAATCTCTCTCTGCAAATATTATTATTATTATTCCGTCATAAACTTTCCCCATTTTCCGGCTAGATTCCTCTCCGTTTACTGTATAACTTTCGCCGTTTGCGCAACCTTGGAGAGTTGTTACGTGTGAGTAAAATCGTCAATATGTAGGGTTTTGTTTCTTAAATTGTAATGCAGTTGGTTTACGTTCATTCTGGTAGATATTTGTTGTCGTTTAGAGATTGTTTGTTGGTGAAAATTAATCATATGTGTTTTGAAGGATTTGTATTTGTTAGAAAGCCAGGTTGTTATGAATTGGATGTCTGTTTTCTTTTGTTTTTGCTTGGATTGTAGATTGATGAGTTTTCTATTCGGTGATGTAAAATGTGGTCATGTGTTGAATGTTGGGAGTGAAACAGATTAACGGATAGTTTTTGTTGAAGAATGAATCAAATCTATGTCTAAGAAGGTGCACTCAAGGCGCAAAGGGTGAGCCTTGGGTCTAGTCATAGTTAGGGTTTTTAGACATGTTGTAGGCTGGTTTCAGGCCATTTTTGGATGTTTCAGACCAGTTTTAGTTGCCCGAATATGTAGAATCTGGCTGGAGCGCCTTGATGGCTGCAAGACGTTTTGGCGCCTTTGTCTATTATGGTTAAAAGTTTTTTAATTTTGTAGTTTTGACATGAAATCCTGCTCTTAAGAAAGCAATAAATCTTGATAAGAAAAATTTGAACAGATTAATCTCATTTTTGCACAACTTACCTAGTACTGCAAATTCCCACATGACCGAACCTTATCATCAGTGTTTTAAGTTTTAACAATGTGAAATCTTTTCAGGTTTCCTTGTCTTGGTGTTGCTGGTTCCTCATCTTATTGGTTAACAAAGATTGATTGAAGTCTCTAAAACATGAAGCGGACCTGCTAGTTATTACAGTTTTGATGTGTTCTTGATTAATGTATTATACAAGATTAAAGTTCTGCATAATTGTACTCAATCCAATATTACAATACCTGGTCTACTATATTTGTTAATGCTTCATTGAAACAGTTGTGACATTGAACAGATGTTTCTGGTTAGATGGAAGAGAGTATTACTTTTTCTCTCTCTTATTCTGACTTTGGCAGAGTCCTCAAGCGGACCGTGGTCAATTTGGTCAAGCAACCTTGGTGGTGAACATTCATCGCTTTTCACCTGGACAATATTCAGCGCAAGCATTTGTGTACTTGTTGCTCTTTTTCTTTCCACGTATCTTATCTTTGAGCATTTAGCTGCTTACACTCAACCTGAGGTTTGATATTACATATATCCCTACAAATTTTGAGTTTTGTCTTTTACATTGGTAGTTTTTACTCTGTCCAAAATAATGACAACTTGCAATCACTTACATCCAGTGATAATTTTTTTTTATCATGCTAGTCACGTTAAAATGATCTTGCTGTTTGTTATACTGTAACTGATGGTCGTGAGAATTAATTTGTTTGCAGGAACAGAAGTTCTTGATTGGGCTCGTTCTGATGGTTCCTGTTTATTCATTGGAGTCGGTAAGGGGATCTCATGCTGTATTTTCTGTTTTCGTTGCAGTGCTTGTCTGGGTTTTAAAAAGCGCGCCTAGGCGCGAGACGCATGCCTTAGCGCCTCAAGTCACCTGAGGCGCGCCTTATGTACTGGGTGTTTTTGTGTTGTTTTTATGCTTCAAAGTGTTGTATAATAGGTTTTTTTGGCTTGTACATGTAGGTATAATCATATATAAACCTTATTTATAGCTATATTTTGGATAAGGCATGCTAAAAGCCTATGGGATACATATAAAAATTTATATAATCTTTTTGCGCCTCGGGTACGAAAAGCCCACTGCTTTTGTGTTTTGCGCTTCACGCCTCAGTTTTAGGCCTCGTTGCTTTTGTGCGCCTCTTGCTTTTTAAAACCAAGGTGCTCGTGTAAAGGAATAAAATTCTTATATCGATATATGCTGGCATGTGCTGTTTGATTTCATTTACAGAAGTTATAAGTAAACATTAATATTTTATAACTAAAAGCCTGCTTGTGATATTTATGGTAACATAATAAAGCAATGGATGGGACGGGTCATTATCTTTCCGAAATCTGCCTTCTGCTATTGAGTAATATGAATGAGTGCGCTAATGATTTCTATTTGATTGGAATTCATGTGATTGATATTATTCTATTTCAATTTTCTGTAGTTTGGTCAGTGAGAGCTTGAGGAATCTTAGTGGAATGAGTTATGTATAATATTCCTATATGATTAATCTAAAGGGAAAATGATCTTCTTTCATTGTATTAAAAAACCTGTCATCACATTGTTCAGTGCAACATATGGCATGAATCAGTGATTTACGAATGTAACATCAGGATCACAAGAGATAAATTTGACACATTATGAAGAAGTTTATATGACATGTTACTTTGTTTCGACTTCAGACATACTTTATACTAAGAAATAATTAAGGTTCTTCTATCCATGAGCTTATCTTTGTTTGTCTTTTAATTGTGGTTGATGGTTACTCTTTTAATACTTTGATTCGGCTTACAAACTATTTTCCGTTATGTTTATTCCTTTTGAATTAGTTTGCAGCTGATTTTGTATGTAATCAGTTGCAATGATCATGCGTTCATGCCTAACTTTCACTTATCCAAATTGTGCAGTTTTTGTCACTATTGGATGCGGATGCTGCATTCAACTATGAAATAATCAGGGACTGGTATGAAGCTTTTGCCTTATATTGCTTTGGGAGATATCTTATAGCCTGCCTAGGTATGTTCCTAAAAGACCTTCATGAGGATGTTGGTGTTCTGTTTAGGATTAAAAAGATCTGGAAAAGTGAAAGTTACATCATTAATGTTTTTGATCCGAAATTCCCAATCATGTCTTTTTGTATGATAAACTAGAACTAGCTTATCTAAGTTTACTCAATTTAAATATCTTTGTTACAAAAATCGTATTTTCCTCTAACTACTTAGTTGGCCATTAAACATATATGCATTTCTCTGTAGCATTCTTGCTTATTATTATCTTTTCTGGATTTTTCGGTTACATGATTTTAAATAAGTATATGGTTATTGAAGGTGGAGAGGATAGTACTATTGAGTTCATGGAAAGTAATAGTGTTATTAGCCACAGCATACCTCTAATAGAAGAATCATACACTTACGGAATCGTCGAACACCCTTTCCCACTCAGTTGCTTCCTTAGGGAATGGTATCTTGGTCCTGAATTTTACCAGGCTGTAAAAATTGGCATTGTGCAATATGTATGAATTACTTTCTATATATTTTTATAATATGTTTCCTCATTGATCCATATCTCAACCTGATCAAAACTTCTTTATTTCAGATGATACTGAAGCTGGTCTGTGCGCCGTTAGCAATGATTTTTCAAGTTCTTGGTGTTTATGGGGAAGGGAAATTCGAATGGGGATATGCGTAAGATATTTCTATAGTACATGAAGCTTTGTCATTCCGTTAATTCTTAAGTAGATTTGTCAAACACTCATAACATCTGTTAATTACAGCTGATTATGTGATTCTGTTTATAGATTATTATATGATCGCTTTCAAAACACACATCCAAACACCCCCAAACCTAATTACAACTTTCATTAAAAAAATCATACTGTGTGCCATGTAGACTAAATGGCGAAAAGATCGTGTTTGCAAGTTGTTTCACTCTTTCTGCAGTGCTAAGAGGTGTGTGTGTTTGTGTAGGTAGGTAGGTAGGTATATGTTTATGCAAGGGTCGTTCACGACGGAATCAATTTCAAGTAGAGAACTGCGAGAACCGCATAAACACTTGTACATATTGCTTTAACAGTGATACATAAGGTGGCTATGTAACCGCCTAGTTGCCTCTCTTTCTCTCTCTCGCTTTATCTTCAAAGCATTACGTACAAGTGCTTATGCGGTTCCCACGGTTTTCTACTTAAAATTGATTATGTATTGAACAATGTATGTGTGTGTGTGTCTATATATGTATTTGGTGTTTTCTTTATCACCTTTTCGCAACTGGTATAGTATAAGGCTAGGTTACTTTCGGTAATGAGATGCGTGTATGCAGGTACCCATATTTGGCAGTTGTTCTTAACTTCAGCCAGACGTGGGCTTTGTATTGCCTGGTGCAGTTTTATTCGGTAACCAAGGATAAGCTAGCACCGATCAAACCGTTGGCCAAGTTCTTGACTTTTAAGTCAATCGTATTCCTGACTTGGTGGCAAGGTGTTGCTGTAGCCTTCCTTTTCTCTATGGGTGCACTCAAAGGATCTTTGGCCCAGGAGCTAAAAACCCGTATACAAGATTATATCATCTGTATTGAGGTGCATTTTGATTGCTTAAAGTCTATGGTCTGTTGTGTAATATAGAATAATGTTGAAGGGCTTGTTAGCAACAAACTCAAAGTTGAATTTGTTGTCAAGCAGATGAGTGTGGCTGCTGTGGTTCACCTATATGTTTTTCCAGCAGTACCTTACAAACGTGGAGAGCGATGTGTACGTGACGTGTCTGTGATGACCGACTATGCATCATTAGGAGCTCCACCCGATCCGGAAGAGGTTCGAGACTGCGAGAAAACACCTAGACTAAATCTTGCTCGACATGAGGACAGACCACACCGTCCCAGGTTACATCAGAGTGTTCGTGATGTCGTCTTTGGAAGTGGTGAAATTGTCAGTTCTTGATCCATTACCAGTAATTTGAGCCGGGTAACCCGGGTCGACACTTAATAATACTTGTGATGTTATATGCTTGATGCAGATCGTGGACGACATGAAGTATACAGTTTCTCATGTTGTAGAGCCAGTAGAAAGGGGACTAGCAAAGATAAACAGAACTTTTCATGAGATATCGGAAAATGTAAAACGACACGAGGATAGAAGAAGAGGTCCGAAAGACGATAGTCATCTCATTCCTTTGAATTCCTGGACCAATGACTTTCCTCACGTTGATGATGTGGAAAAAGGCAGTTTCAGTGACAGCAATCTGACTAATGGTAGGCGACAACGACAACAATCAAAGACACCGTTTTCTCAATTATGTAAGACATCCAAACATTATTGATGATATATAAAGATGGCATAACGGCTGGCCTGGTTGACTTGAAACACTGTTTGTTTATGTTTTCTTTCCACTATAAATAACACGTATGATTACGGATATCAAGTTATTTATTTACACTTTTGACATGTTGTGGCTGTTTCCTTTTAGTATGTTTTTCTAAGTTTAACTTCTGATGACACTTTCATCTGTTTTCCAGGGTGATTAATTCAAAGACACTGTACAAGTATGTTGAGGGTAGCAGCTAATCTATAAAGATTAACAAGCGTAGGATATACGATTGCAGCTGATAATAGAGGTACTACTAACTAACTACTGATCTTGATATGTGTACTTGGAATGGAAATTATTCGGTTTTAAAATGAATGATCGATTGTATATATTTCATAGCAATATCTTAGACTGGAACATGTATGAGGTTATTTTTTACAGAATTTTTAAGCCAAAGGTTTTCTTCATATAACTTTTATATGGTTGTGGTTTAAAGTCAATGTTTTTGGTTTGCATTATGATTGTTTTTCCGGTTATAATTTGTGTTAAGGGTTACTGGAAAGCTCATGAGACCCGTGACCCGTCAACATCCTGCCAATCAATGGGATGACGCAGGCGGGCTTCAAGAGGTTATGGTAGGAAGCCAGCGGAAACAAGATTCAGACCTAAGACCTCTCCTACAGAAGAATAAGGTGCTTACCAGTCATAACCTCTTGAAGGACCTAGGGTTGTATATTTAACCTTTGTTATCGACTTCTATTACGGATTTTAAATTGAAAAAATCGAATTAGTAAATTTTCTTTTCATCTGGTAGGTAAGTCATAAGTGTCGTAGTGGGACATCCTTTAGGTAAAATGGTGTGCTCTACAACCAAAAGGTTGAGAGTTTTAAATTGTGCAAAGTTAAGGTATTTGTGTATTTATTCTAGATTTTTGTTAAAAGATTTTTTTTTTTTTTTGGGAAAGTGGAGTTATAATTACTTGGAATTTAAAAACTGTATATAAACCCAAAATAGGAATGATAAAACTATGATGATATATTGTGGGATAAAATTTAAAAACTTGGCGTTTAGAAGTGTTACTGTTATGGGTCGAGGTCAACTGCAGTGGCAAATTCAAATGGGGTGCACATGATTATGGGAGCTGCACGTATACATGAAAGCCATGATCTCCATGAATGACTTTTTGGTAGTGTAGAGAGTGGTTAGACACTTGAAGTGGTAAACTTCAAAATCAACCAATGAGAGTGTACAATGTCATTCAATGAAAAGTATTTAAACTATGCTCAAAAGTGTTGGCAATGGTTAGACACTTCATGAATTGGTAAACTATTTAAAAAAAAGGGAAATTGGATTTAAATAATCCGAACTTTCACCTGTTGGCCAATAACACTCCGAACTTTCAGTTTGGCCAGCAGCACTCTCAACTTTCATCCTATTTTCCCAAAACACTCCCAAACTAACATATCACTAACCAAGTTAGTTTCCATTGCTGATGTGGACATTTTAGGTGACTGAAGTTAGTTTTTAAGTTTTATTTATTACACAAACAGTCCCTGTAGTTATAAAAAAAATCATAAAAATAAAAAAAAATCTAAAAATTCAAAAAAATTCAAAAAAATCATAAAAATTCAAAAAAAATCAAAAAAATTCTAAAAAAATAAAAAATAAAATCTAAAAAAATAAAAAAAATCATAAAAATTCTAAAAAATATCAAAAAAATTCTAAAAAAATCATAAAAAACCGTTTCGACCCGTACCGTTTCGACGCGAACTGTTTCGACGCGTACCGTTTCGATTTGAAACAATTAATTCTGTTACAACACACCCCGACCACGTAGAACATACAAAACGTGGCGGAAACATCGGGGAGTGTTGTAACAGAATTAATTGTTTCAAATCCATGGCAATTGAAGTTTCGTTTTATTGATTAAAAGTGTTACAATGTCTTAACAAACAAGGAAATACAACATAATTAACTAGTCTTGCATCTTTTATTGTCACTAAAGCCCAAGTCTGCCTATGTGTATCTTGATCATCTTATGCAACAGCTCCTGAAAAACACATGTGAAAATAGGTACGTCAGCATAAAAATGCCTGTGAGATACATAGGTTTTGTGAAAATAGGTTTCATGACTTATGTTTGAGAAAAATGTTTAGTCATGAACCTTGTAATTTGCTTTGTCTTTGTAAATCATTTGAAAAACAATAAGTTCAGATGATACGTATAAATAAGAGAATAATGCATGGTTAAATGAGTAACCATGTAAAATGAGTTTGTATAAGTTAAGTTGTTTGTAAAACAATGTATTGTGAAAAGTATGTTATTTGTATAAAATGTTATATGTCATAAACTGAAATGATTCAAATAACGCTACGATATGTAATATCATACAAACACTTATATATAGGAAGTACCAGCGGCGTATCCACCATGCTTGTATCATATTACACACGCATCATTACTTAATCACTTAATCAAACCAAACCAATGTGATAAGTCTATGTTTAAACCAATAGTCAAAAGTCCTTGTATAAACCATGTCAAATGTTCATAGTCCAAAAGTAGTCAAGTAATGTGTAACCAAAATGATATGTATGGTAAGTAAAAATAAGACTACTTAAACCATAAGTAAAAATGTACAAAACAAAGTATTGAAGTAAAACTTGGTTTAAATCAAAGTTATGTTTTGTGTAGTAAATGCATGCTATACTGATATGGACATTTATGCGGTATTGTGAAAATTCATACATCCAAGCCTTGAGACAGACGGATAACTATGTAAAAGTGAGTTATCAAGAGAATATGTATTCGGATTCGGTCATTCCTTACGTCCAAACAAACCCGAGATTTCAGGAATGGGATTTGTCAAGTCCTATGGTACCACTACCTACTACCGAGCGGCATGATCGGTGTTAATGAATGTACATTGTCTCATTTAAACAAACCAAATGTCATACCAAAATGTAAACATGTGATGAAGATAATGTACCTAGTATGCTAGAGTAAACATACAAGGTAGAGCTGTAAAACAATGTGTCCATATGTTACTGGAACATATGCAACAGAGATGCAATGTAAAATGATGTACTAAGTATGCTAAGTTATCATACAAAGTAGAAAAGTCATGTAAATCAATGTGCTAGCATGCTATCAGTCAACATACCTAGCAGAAATGTAATGTAAATCATGTACTAATAGTGTACTAATGAACATAACAAGTATATGATGTGAAAACAGGAAAGCTTGAAAGTAACAAGTAGGCACATGTGTTCCACCCCAAAATGTTTGGAAAACAGTAAAAGAGGGGTCTATGTACTCACTTGAGATTGCTTAGTAGTCCTTGAGTAACAACCAAACAATGCTAGAGATCGCGGATATCAAACGGCACCTAATATAGGTAACTATGTTAATAAACCGGACCTAAATCGGAAGATCTGATAGAATGAGGGTTCGTAAACCAAACGAGTATAGAGACTCGTGTCATATGGTTTAACAAAGCCTACATGCTAAATGAAACCTTAATCTAAGAGCTTTCGACCCATTACGACCCGTTTAGGTAGCTTATGCTACTTTAACGCGTCGTTCGCGTGAAACGCGTTCGGACCGCCTAACTAGTCCTATGACAAGTAGAATATGCCTAAACATGTTACATAATCAGTTATGTGACAAAGGTTTAGGTTACATATGCTTAATTACCAATTATACATGAAAAGGGTATTCTGGTAATTTACCTAAGGCATATAAACTACCTATCATACAACTACTCAAACGATGTGACCATAGGGTATAACCTCGGAAGGTTATTCCCTACCTACTATGGTCACGTAATGTATTTGGTCGGATCCTAATGATCGACCAAACTGGGTCGGGTTCGAAGGTATAGGCGATTTATTAGATCGCCTACCCTACGACCCTAGACAACGTGGTAATCAGTGGGCATAGTCCCAAGGGACTATGACCAACGTGATTACACTCACGTTGCGAAGTTCGAACGAACTTCGCATTGACCATAAGCTGGTCAACGCTGAAAGTCAAACAAAGTTTGACTTTCTGACTCTAAAAGCAATAAAATAAAGAAAAGAATGAAAGAATACTTACGAAGGGTCCCCGAATGCTAATCCCGATCCAAGAACTCAGGTATGAAACAATGGTTTCAACTTAGAGCTCTCAAATCAGAATTCTTGTAAGAAATGAGGTTGGGGTAATGGGGTATTTATAGTTTTCGGGTAACCGTTAAGATCGTTTCATGGAATCCGTGCTTGAATCTCATGCGTACACTTGTCGGAATGTTATGGTGACTAAATTGGCCACTCACCATAGGGTATCAACATGTGGCAAGGGATTAAGGAGTGGATAACAGCTGCAAACAGGCTGTTTGTAGCTGTTAATGCATCGAATCTGGTCCCGAAAGTGCAAAACTGAGTTTTCTGTCCAGTTAAGGCACTCGCGTAGCGCGACTGCATAGGCCCTTAGGGCTCGCGCTACGCTACTGCCCCCCTGTTTCAGAAATGTTTCAAAACTGACAGAAATGGTCCCTGCACGTGTTTAAGGCCTTTTTCGATGCGTTTGAACCCCGTTAACCTCATTTCAAGGCTCTAAAATGAAGTTAAAGTATAGGGAACTCAAAACATGCTCAAAAATATGCCGGATGATGGTTCGTTTGGTCGTACGAACGCGATGTTCGCTTAATTACGACAGAATGCGCATAAGCGCGAAAAACGATCCAAATGACGCACGGAATGGATTTTTGGCAAGCCAAACACTAAAGCATAATATAGTCATGCTTACATAAATTTTTGGATGTCCAGATGTATTCAGAACGTAAGTTATGCGCGAAAGTGCAAACTTGTGCACTTTTTGACACTTTTAGTCCGTGAATGACCCAAAAGTTTGTTTTAGCATACCGAACCCCTCAAAGCCTATTTCTAAGCTATGTAAAGGATATTTATGGTATGTTTAACTTATGGTCATGTTCCGGAATGTCCGTTACAGTTCAAACTGGCATACTTTCGCAGTTTGTCAAGTTTAGTCCCTGTAGGCGAATTAACTTATTTTTGCCATACCAAAGCCTTCAAAACTTATTTCTAAGTTATGTAAAGGTTATTTAAGGTATGTTAAGCCTATGTCACTATTCCGGAGTGTTTTTTGCATTAAACTGGTTATATTTACGCATCGGTGCGCGTATAACCTTCCAGAAAGCGATTTAGAGCTTGGAAATGAACAAAAATTGATATGTGCAAATGATACACATATTTTTACAAATCCCAAGCATGAAATATAATAATTCATTGGTTTGGTATTTGTTTGATGGCCGTGGAGGCACAGGTGTTACAGTCTCCCCTACTTTAGGAAATTTCATCCCGAAATTTATTTAGAGGAAACTCGTGAGAGCTTGAAAACATGAAGTTGAAAAGATCGAACAATATTGGTTAGGGTTCTGAACTTCTAGTAACCTTAATAACATTATGCTTGCAATGTAAGAGGGATACTTATATACAAGTATATAAAGCGTCATTGGTGCGTCCACCGTACCTCCATTACATCGTTCTCATTTTGTTATTGTTGTCACTATCGGTTCTTACACATAATAAACCTTACTGGGTTTCTGTGCACTAAATTTCATAATTATGTACGCGTCCATAATCAGACAATTCCTTGCATAGTTCACACAGTCTATTTTATAATGTGTAGGGGAAAACCAAATGAACAATCCTGTGATGAGTGTGACTAGACCGCCATAGAATCCTTTTAATTAAATCAATAAATGATCTAAATAGACTATCAAGGAGTCTGTTCAGCTACATCACTAGATGTCGTTCTTTAACCAAATTGTGAATCAATCTTTTTGATTAGACCACTAAAAGGATCTCTTATGAAACATGGAATGGTACTATATAACCCAAGGGTCTTAACTATTACATAGAAGCCCAATAAGGATTTAAGGTAGTACCTTTTTGAACATCCTACTACGTATCCCTCATATGAAGATATGAAAGATTCTACGAGGATGTGGATAACGAATATCCAGAGTATACTAAAACACAAAATGCATAAACACATAGTCATATATCCACAAAGATTGTTTATTTGTTAAATTGTTTTGTTAACAGAGCACATGTATTTAAAGTATAATAGGAATCCATCTCGTGGATTTCATTTGGCACTTTAAACATTATCAAGAATCTAACTATAAAGATAGAAAGATTCAAAAAGAAAATTCGATTTCGATTACTAGAACCCGAAATGTTCGAATTAAGGTACATAAAGAATCCAATTAAGGACTCTGATTTGAATGATGATCATCCACAAGGGTCTAAATATGAAGATAAAAAGATCCCATATGGATTTTAGAAGTTGAAGATGTTTTGAAACCTTGCACTGGACGTGCTTATGTCAAAACATCAAGTAAAAATGCTTTACGAAGTTGAGATGCCAGATATGCCAAGGCGACATATGAAGCGAAATTTGAAAGTTAAGTCAATGTACGAGGAAAAATATTTTTGAAAACTGTGCTTGGGGTTCTTTTAAGAAAAATGTGTTTAATGTTTTTGAAACCTTATATATAATACTTTTGAAATCATAAAGTAGGTGTATTAGATAGATATATTTACAAAAAATGTTTTAAAATCATGCGAGATGAATTTTTGAAATTATGTATAAGGTTTTTGAAAGACATGAATGATGCTTTTCGAAATCATGCACTTGATCAGAAAATGTATTGTGTTAATATTGTACGGTCCGGGTGGAAACGGTACGGGTCGAAACGGTCCGGGTCGAAACGGTACGCGTCGAAACAGTTCGCGTCGAAACGGTACGGGTCGAAACGGTTTTTTATGATTTTTTTAGAATTTTTTTGATATTTTTTAGAATTTTTATGATTTTTTATGATTTTTTTATGATTTTTTTTTTATTTTTTTAGATTTTTTTAGATTTTTTTTTGAATTTTTATGATTTTTTTGAATTTTTTTGAATTTTTAGATTTTTTTTTATTTTTATGATTTTTTTTATAACTACAGGGACTGTTTGTGTAATAAATAAAACTTAAAAATAGTAAATTATAACTACAGGGACTGTTTGTGTAATAAATAAAACTTAAAAACTAACTTGGTTAGTGATATGTTAGTTTGGGAGTGTTTTGGGAAAATAGGATGAAAGTTGAGAGTGCTGCTGGCCAAACTGAAAGTTCGGAGTGTTATTGGCCAACAGGTGAAAGTTCGGATTATTTAAATCCAATTTCCCTAAAAAAAAGGAAAAAAAGGTGTGATTGGTTGAGATGGCATGGACCTCACCACACACACCCCGTCTCTCTCCTTCCCTCCCTCTCCCCGATCGGTAACCAAGCACAGCTTCCCCATCTTCACCGAGCGGCAAAATGGGTCGGCGGTGGTGTTCCCGCTCGGCAAACCCATTTGCCGCCCACTCCGTATCCCCTTAGTGGTTTATTTTATTTTCAAAAAAAGAGTAGAGGTACGGCTATCTACATCTTACCCTCCTCAGACCCTACCTTTGCTTTGCTATTGGTGGGATTTACTGAGTATGATGATGATGATGATGATTGTAGTATGTATTTCCTATTTTGCATTTGTGAAATAAGGGAGATATTGGGGATGCCCATTGATCCCACGTTTATATAGTGTTTGTTTATTTATGTTATTTATAACCCTTTATAGGGGGAGTTTATGTTTGGATAATATATGCAGAAAAATTGATCTAAAATCCTATCTTAAATTCTCTGATTTTCTCCCTATTTGCTTTGGCCAATCGATTATCAGTTGGAATCACAACAATTACTTATTTTTTGTTAAATAATACTTGGAATAAATGTGAAATTCTATAGTTGAGTCAATCAATCACTTAAATTATACATGCAAATTCATGTTTTCAACCATTTGCCCTCAACGTCAACATATAATCCTTTTGAAAATCTTTTTTATATTATCAACAACCAATGATCAAAACATTAACTTACCAATGGTTTAACCTTTTTTAAATGAACGGCTAAATGTTACACTCACCGGGTATTGAACTCATTACCTCATCCTATTTAAACACATAGAGGGTTTTCCCTCTATCACTGCACCAAAGCCTGTGGCAACCAATGACTTAACCTGATTGACTATGTACATGGACGAAGAGAAAGTGCATGCATGGAATGGAATGAAGAGGGCGCGGTCTATGTACATGGACGATCTGTAGTAGAGAAAAGGGTTGTCAATGAGAGGGGGAGGAGAGAAGCCGTTGGTTTGTTGGGGCATAGAGGTGTTACGAACCTCATGCGTTGCGGATGCTATGTGATAATCCTTTTCAAATAGCCAGAAGAAAATGCTTAAATCTGGGGGATCTTGTCTTGTGTTTTAACTAGGGATGCACAAACACACAAAAGAAATTATCTTATCGGACCACACTTAAATAGCTTCACATTTATATCGGCAAATTCTAATGTTGCATTTTGACTTAACTAGACCATATGAATTCATACTTTCAGGACTTCTTTGTTTGTGAAAATGTTATGATAGTGTCACGTTACGATTGGCATAACGAAACAAGATCCTTACACGTTTCTCATGAAAGCAAGTAAACATCACTATCTTCTAGAACGCGGATGATGCATGTAAACGAGAAAAAGTTCGCCTTTAAAAAAGTATTTAGTTCAGATGATACAGACCCTCTTAACACACTCATGTGTGGGTCTAAGAGCATTCACAATGATTCCGCTATATATTTTTGATTGAGTTACTTATATTATATAAGAAATGATTATGAGTGTAGGAGAAAAAAAATGAAACTGTTTATTTGTAAATATACCGGAACACTTTCCACCACTATAATTTTGTAAATATCTTTTTGAAAGTGGTTGTGAGTGAAGGAGTGAGAAAATGTAATGATAAGGGTATAAAAATATCATTTAATTGAAAAGAAAAAAAAATAGTTATTTTTTAGTGTAATCATAGAAACAAGGATAAAAAATTAATTTAAATGCTCTAAGAGCATTCACATCCAACCCCTTATTTTTTACCATATATTACACTAAAAATCACTATCTTTTCTCTTTCCTTTTCAATTAAATAATATTTTTTAATACCTTTATCATTATATTTTCTCCCTCTTCTACTCACAACCACTTTCAAAATATATTAAAAGATTATAAAGGGTGGACAATATCCTCTCAAATTTATAGATGAACAGTAATATTTTATCTCTTCTCTATTTACAACTACTTTTTATAAAATAAAAACCGTCTCACATAATTTGAAAGAAGGGATATGAATGCTCTAAAGTTGTTAAGCATCCATGAAGGTCTACAACGCTATCGGCTATGCATCATCAATAGCCTTTTTGTTTTCATTGAGAGGCGCTGTGTGATAAAAAGTACAATAACATAAACTAGTAATATAAGATTTTTAAGATTTAAAACTAGTAAAAAATACAATTTATATATTTCATTTCACTTCTCATCTTTTATTCATTTTGAATAAGTATTACAATTTACAACCCCATTTGAAGAAACACTAAGCTACTCAGCTGGTTCGTCTCGTGTATAACAGGCAATCTCTTGTGTATAACAGTTAATCTCTATTCTTCACTCGACGATGAGCCTGATTCTTCCTATTGATCATGCAAAACGAACAACACCGGTGAACACGTTACAAGGAGGAGATATTGGGGGTTCTCCTTGTAACCACCATACGACGTGAGAATAAGTAATCGTTTCGGGGATATAAGTGTGTGTATAGAGTGAGAGAGTAAGAAAACGGATCCCTCAACATGGAGTTCGAGCTTTAGATTTATATCCGGAGATTTGTGAAGGAAAGAGACGGCAACTAGGTGTTTGCCAGTTGTCCGACCAGGAAGAATATCCATTCTGCCCCACTGACTTGACCAGGTCTGGTCTTGTACCAGAGGTGACGTGGCGTATGGACATTCGTTCCAGCTCAGCGTCCTTTTGTACCAGTTGTCGGCCTGCTCTTGCTGCCCTGTGAGGATCTTGTGGCAGGTGTTGGCGCCTTACGATTGGTGCCACTTGTCATATCCTTTCATGTCTGCAAGGAGCATCTTTTCTGTCGCCAGGTGTATTCTTCTAGAACCTTCTAGATCGTCTATCAAAGAATTTGTAAACCCAGTATCAAACCACCTGGCTCAACTCCCGCTATCAAATAACTATATATCTGACAATTAAGCATCCAATTATCACAACCCTTCACAGATAATCAAGTTCAACTTAATGACCTTGATTCATCTAATTATCAACCAAGTCCAAATTAATGACCTTGGAGATTTCACAAACTATTTTTGGATTTTATATTTAAAAACCTCAAGTTTCAAATTAATGAACTTGTTTATTTTTCTGAGATATGTTCAACATACTTAGATTTTGAAACTTAGCTTTCCAACATCGGTGTCGAAACATAAAGTGAAACAATTTTTTTTTTGTATTTTACAAAGTTTATGCTAAAACTCTCCGAAAATCTTTTTGTAATTTTTCTATAATGAAATGCAATAAAGAAATATTTACAGACATATTTTGTTGAGTTTGTATTAGAGGATATATCAGTTTATGACACATCACTAGCACCGTTGATCTATATAAACTTTAAGTTCTAAACGATTCACTTAAATTGTCAGTATACTTATCCATTTAAATTTTCACACAAAGTTCAATTGATTCAAGATACGAGATTAGTGTTTTAAGAACTTATCTTATCGCGTGTTCCACCTCAGAATATACTCACGTATCAAGATTCCCTAGATTCAGTCTTACAGGTGAATATACCTAAATGATATAGGGTTATTGGATTTTATCACCCTTAACTATTGGTCATTGGCCGCTGCCACCCCCAACTATCACTTTGACGTCCGCCACCCCCAACTTAACACTTAGTGTGTTCTGTCACCAAATCACTAACTTTGATCATGTTACTATACTTTTGGGGTGTCCTAAGATCCCTAAAACCTTCCCAAGATCCTTATGACACCCCAAAAAGTGTAGTAACAGGATCAAAAGTTAGTGATCAGTTAACGATGTGGTGACAGAACACACTAAGTGTTAAGTTGGGGGTGACGGACATCAAAGTGATAGTTGGGGGTGACAACGGCCAATAGCCAATAGTTGGGAGTGATAAAATCTAATAACTCAATGATATATGTCTCTGGGTTAGTGGGAGGCCTTGAGAGCTCAGGTTCGAACTTTCGTTCAGTCAAAGAGATGAAGGCTCGGATTAAGGTGTGTTCCACTTAGGAATCTTCTTTACAACTGCACTTGATATATATCTTTCGATATTTTCTTAATTTTTATGCAGAGGGAAAGTTTTAAGCACAAAAGCCTTATACGAGGTCTAGTCCATTGCTGACGCAAAAATCAGAAGACCAGGTATAATACCCCAGATATCAATAAGTATAAAGACCTAGTATCTCAGAATCAGCAAACCCTCAAACGAAATTTCGGAGTACTAAGTCCATATACCCGAGAGATGTTCCCCACGAGATAAGAAAGTTATTGATTTTAGGTTTATATCTCGAAATCAATTTACTAAATGTGTAAAAACCTGCTGACATATCATCAGTGAGGCCATTTTTCACATTTTGACATTCCAATTCTTTAGCATGCCGTGATAGTCTACTGATGTACTATCATTTCCTCTTTCTACACAAAACTCTTTTAACTCTTTTTCATGTTTTTGACTTTTTCAAATTTTCAAACGTTTTTGTATTTTCAAAATTTTTACTCCCCCTAAAATCCAAAACATTTTGAAGAAAATTTGACAAACCGATGTAGATAGCTTCATCTCGCCATCCGTTTTTGTCACGGCCCCCGACCCGGTTTGACCCGTTTCAGGAGCCGCGGGACAGAAATCCCGTGGTATTTAATTAACAGCGGAAGTTTATTCAGGATCTTTTTAAAACTGAAATATTTCCCGATTATTTTATTTCACAATTCGGGATAAAACCCGGTAATTTACAATCTTGAGATTTCACCAGGAAATCTTTTATTTTACAAAACATGTTTCATTATTTTAATACTGAGCCACTTCCTTAAGCTGATAGTGCTTCACGGCACTTTTTCCTGGATCACAACAGATCACCTGAAACATGTTTGAAAAAGGTTTTGTCAGCGGGAAATACTGAGTGAATCATTCATTTTGCTAAAATGACTCTTTTGTTATAATTCACAGTATTAAGAGAGATTACAATGTTTATTTCAACCAACTACCCACAGTATTTGTCATCGACTCATTTCGGTGACTGTGGTCATATTACTATTAAGTCCGTTCACCCAATAGTAACGAGTATCATTAATTTGGTACGCCCACCTAAATTGATAAAAACAGTAATGTGCACAATACCCCACATACCGGCTGTAATTTGGTGACTACATATACTTAATCACTGTAATTATAATCTTGAAAATAAACATACTTTTGTAAACAGAATTGATAAAAAGAGAATGACTCACATTGCAGATTTAACAGAGCTTAGTTTACTGATTAGCCTTGATAACCTAGTTTAAATAATCAAGCACACAAACTAGGTTAGTAACTTAATACAGCATTTACGACAACTCACGAGATTAAAACCTTCACAACGAATGACAAAGTGCGATACTTAAACATCCATCGATTAATCGACGAATGACAAAGCATAAACCCTAATGTGGGCAGCACTTAAACATCCATTGGATAGTTTAATCGATCGGACATTGAATCGTAGCAGCGATTGAGTTATTACCCTGAATTGTGGCAGCACTTCGTGAGCAGTGTGTGTTTTTAGACTATTTCTATAATAACTCGGAGTGAATTTGGAATTTAAACGTCGCATCAACGTCCAGAATCAAGTCCCACAGCAACCTATTTATATTTGAAAAATCATCCCCCTCGCGCCACGCGAGGGGTTCTCTTGTTCCTGTCGCGTGGCGCGACAGGCCCTACTCTACCCTAGGTTTGCTTCGTGTCACAGTAGCTTAGCTGAGTTGATTGCGTGTGATTTTTAATTTTTGACAGCAAACTGTGTGGATTTTACCGAGTAGGGTTTACCCCCCCTGAGTTTTAGGGGCCCTGATCCTGATTCCGATTGTTCTGAAAATTTTAGGGTTTGTTCAGAATCATTTGGGTTTCTCAATTAGGGTTTCCTATTGGTTAAATTAAAGTAATAAATAATACTTTTTGATGAGAGTTGTTACATTCTCCCCACCTTAAGAAAAATCTCGTCCTCGAGATTTACCGGAATAAATGAGGATACTTTCGCTTCATTTCTGATTCCAGCTCCCAAGTGTATTCAGCTCCTCTCTTTGAATCCCATTTGACTTTGACTAAAACTAGTCGTTTGTGTTTGAGAAACTTGATCTTTCGATCCTCAATTTGAAGAGGTTTCTCAACAAATTTCAACTTTTCGTTTACTTCTATATCTCGAAGAGGTACTACCAGTGATTCATCTGATAAGCATTTCTTGAGATTGGATACATGAAATACATCATGTACTCCAGATAATTCTTCTGGTAATTGTAAACGATAAGCAACTGGCCCTATACGTTGGATCACTAAAAATGGTCCTACGTACCTTGGACTTAGTTTTCCTTTCTTTCCGAATCTAACTACTCCTTTCCAAGGAGAAACTTTCAATAGTACTTTGTCTCCCACTTGGAATTCTAATGGCTTGCATCTATTGTCTGCATAACTTTTCTAGCGATCTCGAGCCGTCTTCAGCCTTTCCTTGATTTGAGTAATCTTATCAGTCGTCTCTTGCACTATTTCAGGACCTGATAATTGACTTTCTCCTATTTCTGCCCAACAGACTGGAGTTTTGCACTTTCTTCCATACAGTGCTTCAAATGGGGCAGTTTCAATACTTGAATGATAGCTATTGTTATAGGAGAATTCAATTAATGGTAAATGATCATCCCAATTCCCACCAAAATCTATTACACATGCTCGGAGCATGTCTTCTAGAGTTTGGATTGTCCTTTCACTTTGTCCGTCTGTTTGGGGATGATATGCAGTGCTCAGATTTAGTCGAGTTCCCATAGCTTGCTGGAAACTTTTCCAGAAATGAGAAGTAAAACGACTATCCCTATCCGAAACAATGGAGAGTGGAACTCCATGTAAGGATACAACTTCATCTACATACAATTTTGCCAGTCTTTCCACACTAAAGGTTTCTTTCATAGGTAAAAAGTGTGCTGATTTGGTTAATCAATCCACAATTACCCAAATCGCATCATTACCTTTTCTGGTTTTGGGTAACTTAGTAACAAAATCCATTGTTATAAGTTCCCATTTCCATACTGGCATTTCTAATTGTTGTAGTAACCCCGAAGGTTTCTGATGTTCTGCCTTAACTTGTGAACAAGTGAGACATTTAGAAACATATCGCGCTATATCCTTTTTCATTTCTATCCACCAAAAGTTCTTTCTTAAATCTTGGTACATCTTATTGTTTCCTGGGTGCATAGTATACCTAGATTTATGAGCTTCTTCTAAAATCTTAGGTCTTAAGTCTCCCTGTTTAGGTACCCAAATTCTACTTTTGTGGAATCTCCAAATTCCATCTGCTCCTTGTTCTAATTCCTTGATTCTTCCTTTCATTCCTTCAGCATCATCCTTGATTGCTGTAGTTTGAACATTCTTCAATTGTTCCATTAAATCTATTTGTAGATTTAATCTGAGAGCACGAACTCGTCGTTGTTTCTCATAATACTTACGACTTAAGGCATCTGCAACTACATTCGCCTTTCCTTCATGATACTGAATATCACAGTCGCAGTCACTTAGGATTTCCATCCATCTCCTTTGCCTCATGTTTAACTCTTTTTGCCCAAATATATATCTTAAACTTTTGTGGTCTGTGTAGACAGTAAATTTACTTCCGTAAAGATAATGTCTCCAAATCTTAAGGGCAAAAATTATGGCTCCTAATTCTAAATCATGAGTCGTATAGTTTTCTTCGTGCTTTTTCAATTGCCTTGAAGCATATGCAATTACCTTTTTGCGTTGCATAAGCACACAACCATATCCTAGTTTTGAAGCATCACAATATACTTCAAAATCTTCAGTTCCTTATGGTAAGGCTAAGATTGGTGCATTTGTTAATTTCTGCTTCAATATTCTAAAGGCTTCTTCTTGCTTAGGTCCCCATTCAAACTTAATGGCTTTACAGGTTAACTTAGTTAATGGTACGGCTATCTTGGAAAAATCCTTAATAAACCGTCTATAATACCCAGCTAAACCTATAAAACTTCTTATTTCCATTGCTGTTTGTGGAACCTTCCATTTGGTAATTGCCTCTATCTTAGCAGGATCTACGTGAATACCTTCGTGATTCACCATGTGTCCTAAGAATTGCACTTCTTGCAACCAAAATTCACCCTTGGAAAATTTGGCATAAAGCTTTTCTTTTCTTAACAAAGTTAAGAGTGCATGAAGGTGTTCACAATGCTCTGTCTGACTTTTGGAATAAATAAGTATATCATCTATGAAGACAATTACAAATTTATCCAAATATGGTTTACAGATCCTATTCATCATGTCCATGAATGCAGCAGGTGCATTTGTTAATCCAAAGGGCATGACTGTAAACTCATAATGACCATACCTAGTTCTGAAAGCAGCTTTAGGTATGTCTTCTTCTTGTACCTTCAATTGATGATATCCGGAGCGTAAATCTATCTTAGAGAAATATCTAGCCCCCTGAAGTTGATCAAACAGATCATCAATCCTAGGTAATGGATATCGATTCTTAATTGTAACCTTATTCAGTTCTCTATAATCGATACACATTCTCATTGAACCATCCTTCTTCTTTACAAACAACACTGGCGCTCCCCAAGGGGATGAGCTAGGTTGTATGAAACCTTTACTTAGTAATTCATCTAATTGCTTTTTCAGTTCTAACATTTCTGTGGGTGCTAACCGATAAGGTGCCTTGGCTATCGGTGTAGTTCCTGGAATTAGATGAATCCTAAATTCTACTTCCCTATCCGGAGGTAATCCTGGTAAATCTTCTGGGAATATATCCGGATATTCTGAGACTACAGGAATTTCCTTAAGTTCTTTACCCTTAGTACTAATGATTACTGAAATCATATATACTATTCCTTGTTTTCGTTCATAATTAGCAACTTTCATTACTGATATGAACTTCATGGGCTTACGTGGTTTATCTCCTGTAATCCTAATCACTTCTCCGGTGGGTGATTGAATTTCTATGGAATTCTGATCACAAAGGATTTTAGCATGGTTGGCTATTAACCAATCCATTCCTAATACAACATCAAATTCAGCTAAATTCATCAGCAATAGTTTTGCAGAGAATTTATGTCCTAAAAGTTCTATGTTTTCTTCTTGCAAAACTTTATCTATTTTAACTGAATTTCCGTCTGCCGTTTCAACTGTAAAAATCTGCCTAATATTGGTTAAAGGTAAATTAAGAGCTTGGCAGAATGAAGTATTTATAAAACTTTGGTTTGCACCAGAGTCAAATAATACTTTGGCGTAAATGTTGTGAACTAAGAACGTACCCGCTATCACATCTGGGATGAGTTCTGCTTCTTGAGTGGTCAGCTGGAATGCCCTAGCATTTTTTCTTAATATTTCCGTTGGTCGCCTTGGTTTTGTTATCTGCTGGTTTGATTAATTTAGGACATTCTGTTTTGAAATGTCCTGTTTCTCCACAATTGTAACAAATTGTGGATTTCTTCCTGCAGTTCTCTTCCCGATGTCCTACAACTTTACAAAAATTGCAGGTTATATTACATCTTCCATAATGTTTCTTTTTGCAATTCCTGCAGAATTGTAACACCTGTGCCTCCACGGCCATCAAACAAATACTGTAGCAATGAAATATTGTATTTCATACTTAGGATTTGTAAAAATATGTGTATCGTTTACACATATCAACTCTAGTTCGATTTCAAACTCTAAATCGCTTTCTGGAGGGTTATACGCGCACCGATGCGTAAATATAACCAGTTTAATGGAACGAACACTCCGGAAAAGTGAAATAGGCTTAACATACCTTAAATAACCTTTACATAACTTAGAAATAAGTTTTGAAGGCTTTGGTATGGCAAAATCAAGTTAAATCGCTTACAGGGACTAAAGTTGACAAACTGCGAAAGTATGCCAATTTGAACTGTAACAGACATTCCGGAACATGACCATAAGTTAAACATACCATAAATATCCTTTACATAGCTTATAAATAGGCTTTGAGGGGTTCGGTATGCTAAAATAAACTTTTGGGTCATTCAGGGACTAAAAGTGTCAAAAAGTGCACAAGTTTGCATTTTCGAGCATAACTTACGTTCTGAATACATCCGGACATCCAAAAATTTATGTAAGCATGACTATATTATGCTTTAGTGTTTGGCTTGCCAAAAATCCATTCGTTGCGTCATTTGGATCGTTTTTCGTGCTTATGCGCATTCCGTCGTAATTAAGCGAACATCGCGTTCGTACGACCAAACGAACCATCATCAGACATATTTTTGAACATGTTTCAAGTCCACAATGTTTAGGCAACATTTTAGGGCCTTAAAGTTGGCTTTACGGGCCTTAGAAGTGCCGGAAATGGGCTTAAACACGTGCAGGGACTGAAACTGTCATTTCTGAAACTTTGTTCTGATCTGTGACTGCTAGGCGGCCCGCCTCAGTTTCCTTACATCCTCACGCGGCCCGCGTGGCCCCTTCTGACCAGATTAAATGTATTTAACAGCAGGTTCCAGCTGTTCGATCCACATCCACACATTCTCAATCGTCTAGTCAGCGGATAAGAACCTAATTTCAGCCACCATAAGGTTCCAACAAGTGTACGCCTTGGATCATGGCACGTTTTCCATGAAACGATCTTAACGGTTCTCCGAATACTATAAATACCCCATCACCCCAACCTCATTTCTTACAAGAATTCTGATTTGAGAGCTCTAAGTTGAAACCATTGTTTCATACCTGAGTTCTTGGATCGGGATTAGCATTCGGGGACCCTTCGTGCCGTTTGATATCCGCGATCTCTAGCATTGTTTGGTTGTTACTCAAGGACTACTAAGCAATCTCAAGTGAGTACATAGACCCCTCTTTTACTGTTTTCCAAACTGTTTTGGGGTGAAACACATGTGCCTACTTGTTACTTTCATGCTTTCCATGTTTTCATATCATATGCTTATTATGTTCAATAGTACACTTATAGTACATGATTTCGCATTGTTCATGCTAGGTGTGCCCATTGTGTGCATTACTTAGTACATCGTTTTACATCACATCACATCACATGCTACGTATGTCTATTGTTGCATACTTAGTACAGGTCACATGCTACGTATGTCTATTGTTACATACTTAGTACAGGTCACCTGCTACGTATGTCTATTGTTGCATACTTAGTACATGTCACATGCTACATATGTCTATTGTTGCATACTTAGTACATTTTCATTTCTTCACATGCTTACATTTTGGTATGACATTTGGTTTGTTTACAATGGAACAATACATTCATTAACATTAGCTACGCCGTTCGTTAGTAGGTAGTGGTACCATAGGAATTGACAACTCCCGTTCCTGAAATCCCAGGGAAAGGGGATTGGAAGGAATGACCGAATTCGATATACATGAAGCACAGATAATCCTTTAAGTCGTTTAAGGGTTTATCGCCACAGTCTCAAGGCTTGGATGTATGCATTATAACGATACCGCATAAATGTTCATATTCAGTATAGCATGCATATCCACAATACATAACATTTTAACATGATTTACATTGATCATGCATTTCCACAGAACATAACTTTCATTTAAACCAAGTTTTACTTCAATACTATGTTCTTGTGCATATGGTTTAGTTGATACATTTCGCTAGCCATACATATCATTTTAGTTACACAATACATAACATTTTAACATGATTTACATTGATCATGCATTTCCACAGAACATAACTTTGATTTAAACCAAGTTTTACTTCAATACTATGTTCTTGTGCATATGGTTTAGTTGATACATTTCGCTAGCCATACATATCATTTTAGTTACACAATACATAACATTTTAACATGATTTACATTGATCATGCATTTCCACAGAACATAACTTTGATTTAAACCAAGTTTTACTTCAATACTATGTTCTTGTGCATATGGTTTAGTTGATACATTTCGCTAGCCATACATATCATTTTAGTTACACAATACATGATTTACATCTTGACATAAACATTTTGGTATATTTCAATACATTTGACAATTGGTTTAAACATAGACATCTTACATTGTTTGGTTTGGTTTGATTAAGTGATTAAGTAACGATGCGTGTGTAATATGATACAAGCATGGTGGATACGCCGCTGGTACTTCCTATATATAAGTGTTTGTATGGTATTACATATCGTAGCGTTATTTGAATCATTTCAATTTTGACATATAACATTTTATACAAATAACATACTTTTCACAATACATTGTTTTACAAACAACTTAACTTATACAAACTCAATTTACATGGTTATTCATTTAACCATGCATTATTCTCTTACTTATACGTATCATCTGAACTTATTGTTTTTCAAATGATTTACAAAGACAAATCAAATTACAAGGTTCATGACTAAACATTTTCTTAAACAGAAGTTATGAATCTTATTTTCACAAAACCTATGTATCTCACAGGCATTTTTATGCTGACGTACCTATTTTCACATGTGTTTTCAGGATATGAAGCATAGGATTGATCAAGATACACATAGGCGGACATGGGCCTTAGTGACAATAAAAGATGCAAGACTAGTTATTTATGTTGTATTTCCTTGCTTGTTAAGACATTGTAACACTTTTAATCAATAAAACGAAACTTCAATTGCCATGGATTTGAAACAATTAATTCTGTTATAACACTCCCCGACATTTCCGCCACGTTTTGTATGTTCTACGTGGTCGGGGTGTGACAGAAAAGATGGTATCAGAGCTCATGGTTATAGGGAATTAGGTTATTAGTAATACTTTGACCTAGTCTATAACCTTTCTAGGACCCTAACGCGAGTTTACTTGCGTTTAGTCATAAAACAATACCGTCACCTATCCTTAGGCGACGACCACAACAAGAACATAAATTTCAAAACCGCTTTGAAAACTAATCATCTGTTCTAGGATGATTGATTACTAGGTTTTGAACCCTTTATTGTAAGGTTTTGAACTCTCTATTATATGGTTTTGAACTCCTTTGAGTTTTCAAAATCTCGTCAAGGTTTTGGGTTTTAAATAATGTGAACGCGTGCAAACTGGAAGGGTGAATGCCTGTATTCTGGGTTTTCTGTCTAGGCAAGCACTTCGTATACATCTCATCAGACGCGAGACCAGTTGTGCTTACCTGGGAATTCTTGGAATGAGTGTTCACTTATAGGCGAGCATGTCTTCACGATACATTATTTTTGACACATTTACTTTGATTTGTCACCATCTCATTTGTTTGCCTTAGGTAACAAACAAATGATCACAATTTTCATTCGTTACCATTCTGTATTGATTATCCAATAACCTTTCACTTGCTTCTTCCTCTGTCTTTCATTTTCTTCTAGAATGTCTATTCCTCTCAGCACTGGTCAAACGTCCGAGCGAACAGCCAAATTTGTCCAACAAATAGGCGAAGTGATCCTGAAGACTGTGGATCTAGGCATTTCCATGGCTCGTCTCAACCATGAAGCCTCCCGTCTCGACAATGAAGCCACTCAAGAGCCACTGAAGGAAGCAGAAGTCAAGACTGCACCAAAGTCAAGGAAGCGTAAGGCTTCAAGGAAACCCGCAGCGATTACACCTAATCAAGCGGGACCTAGCCATGTGGCAAGGCCACCAGCTAGGAAGCCATACAACGGAATTGAACCCTTGTGCAACCAATGTACCCTTCATCATCACCCTAATGTGAAGTGCCGCAAATGCCAAATTTGTGGACTTAAAGGTCATACGGCAAAGGTTTGCGTAGCAGCAGTACCAAATCAAATAGGACCCAATCGGGTGGCAACACCACCTGTTAGGAAGCAATACAAGGGAACAGCCCCAATATGCGACAAATGTAATGCACACCACTTAGCTCACCTACAGTGTCGTTTGTGTGCATCATGTGGGCGACTCGGTCACCGGGCAAATGTTTGTCGATTTACCCCAAACCAAAGTGGTCCAAACCAACCACAAGCCAACTCTGCTCAAGCTCGTTTCTCACCAGGGTCTTGCTACAACTGTGGCGAGATGGGCCATTTCCTAAGGGATTGCCTAAAGCTTGCTAATGCAAATCCCACCCATGGATGAGCAGTTGACTGACTAGAAGATGTTGCTGTCTTATGCTTTTGTTCTTTTGTTTCCTTGTAATGTGAAACAATCTGTTTTGTTTATAAATAAATCGTTGTTCACAAATTCTGATATACAAGTATAGTTACATGTGTGTATGATTTTCCTATGATACCTATATCAAGGAACTATGTTCCTTACAAACTACTATTGGGATTTCTCTCTTTCAAATGATCGCTCATGATTCCCTCAAAAATTTTAAGTACTCGTTTCATTCCAGGAGATGAAGTACAAGAAATAAAAGGAAATTATGAGTAATCGTGCTTTTTGCACATCTGTGCCTTTGAATCCTTGGTTAGATAACTAAGGGTATTTTCAAATCTCATACCCATTACATTTTGATTTTTCAACATACACAGTACAAGTATTTCAAAACAATCTTCATGATCTCAAAACATTTCATATAGTTTGAAAACAATTTTCTTGATGCATTGTCTATATTATTTCAAAAACATTGGCCATGTTATCAAAACCAACTTTCCTAATTTCAAAATATTTCGTATAGTCTGAAGGAAATATTAACACAGTACATTTTCTTACCAAGTGCATGATTTCAAAAAGCATCATTCATGTCTTTCAAAAACCTTATACATAATTTCAAAATTCATCTCGCATGATTTTAAAACATTTTGTAAATATATCTACCTAATACACCTACTTTATGATTTCAAAAGTATTATATATAAGGTTTCAAAAACGTTAAACACATTTTTTCTTAAAAGAACCCCATGCATAGTTTTCAAAAATATTTTCCTCATACATTGATTTAACTTTCAAATTCTGCTTCATATGTCGCCTTAACATATCAAGCATCTCAACTTCATAAGCATTTTTTTTACTACATGTTTTGACCTAAGCACATCAGGTGCAAGGTTTCAAAACATCTTCAACTTCTAAAATCCATAAGGGATCTTTTTGTCTTCACGTTTAGACCCTTGTGGATAATTATCATTCAAATCAGAGTCCTTAATTGGATTCCTTGTGTACCTAAATTCGAACATTTCGGTTCCTTATAATCGAAATCGAATTTTTCTTTTAAAAATCTTTCTATCTTTATAGTTAGATTCTTGATAATGTTTAAAGTACCAAATGAAATCCAAGGAATGGATTCCTAGTGTGCTTTAAATACATGTGCTCTGTTAGCAGAACAAATTTCTAGATAAACAATTTTTGTGGTTATGTGACTATGTGTTTATTTATCTTATGTTTTCTTTTATGCATTTTGTGTTTTTATACTCTGGATAATTCGTTATCCAAATCCTCGCGGGATCTTTCATATCTTCATATGAGGGATTCGTAGCAGGATAGTCAAAAGGTGCTACCTTAAATCCTTAATGGGCTTCTATGTAATAGTTAAGACCCTTGGATTATATAGTACTACTCCATGATTCATAAGAGACCCTTTAGTGGTCTAGTCAAAAAGATTGATTCACAATTTGGTTAAAGGACGACATCTAGTGATGTAGCTGGACAGACTCCTTGATAGTCTATTTAGATCATTTATTGATTTAGTCAAAAGGACTCTATGGCGGTCTAGTCACACTCATCACAGGATTGTTCATTTGGTTTTACCCTACACATTATAAAATAGACTGTGTGAACTGTGCAAGGAATTGTCTAATTATGGACGCGTACATAATTATGAAATTTAGTGCACAGAAACCCAGTAAGGTTTATTATGTGTAAGAACCGATAGTGACAACAATAACAAAACGAGAATGATGTAATGGAGGTACGGTGGACGCACCAATGACGCTTCATATACTTGTATATAAGTATCCCTCTTACATTGCAATCATGATATTATTAAAGATTACTAGAAGTTCAGAACCCTAACCAATGTTGTTCGATCTTTTCAACTTCATGTTTTCAAAGCTCTCACAAGTTTCCTCTAAATAAATTTCGGGACGAAATTTCCTAAAGTAGGGGAGACTGTAACACCTGTGCCTCCACGGCCATCAAACAAATACTGTAGCAATGAAATATTGTATTTCATACTTAGGATTTGTAAAAATATGTGTATCGTTTACACATATCAACTCTAGTTCGATTTCAAACTCTAAATCGCTTTCTGGAGGGTTATACGCGCACCGATGCGTAAATATAACCAGTTTAATGGAACGAACACTCTGGAAAAGTGAAATAGGATTAACATACCTTAAATAACCTTTACATAACTTAGAAATAAGTTTCGAAGGCTTTGGTATGGCAAAATCAAGTTAAATCGCTTACAGGGACTAAAGTTGACAAACTGGGAAAGTATGCCAATTTGAACTGTAACAGACATTCCGGAACATGACCATAAGTTAAACATACCATAAATATCCTTTACATAGCTTAGAAATAGGCTTTGAGGGGTTCGGTATGCTAAAATAAACTTTTGGGTCATTCAGGGACTAAAAGTGTCAAAAAGTGCACAAGTTTGCATTTTCGAGCATAACTTACGTTCTGAATACATCCGGACATCCAAAAATTTATGTAAGCATGACTATATTATGCTTTAGTTTTTGGCTTGCCAAAAATCCATTCGTTGCGTCATTTGGATCGATTTTCGTGCTTATGCGCATTCCGTCGTAATTAAGCGAACATCGCGTTCGTACGACCAAACGAACCATCATCAGACATATTTTTGAACATGTTTCAAGTCCACAATGTTTAGGCAACATTTTAGGGCCTTAAAGTTGGCTTTACGGGCCTTAGAAGTGCCGAAAATGGGCTTAAACACGTGCAAGGACTGAAACTGTCATTTCTGAAACTTTGTTCTGATCTGTGACTGCTAGGCGGCCCGCCTCAGTTTCCTTACATCCTCACGCGGCCCGCGTGGCCCCTTCTGACCAGATTAAATGTATTTAACAGCAGGTTCCAGCTGTTCGATCCACATCCACACATTCTCAATCGTCTAGTCAGCGGATAAGAACCTAATTTCAGCCACCATAAGGTTCCGACAAGTGTATGCCTTGGATCATGGCACGTTTTCCATGAAACGATCTTAACGGTTCTCCGAATACTATAAATACCCTATCACCCCAACCTCATTTCTTACAAGAATTCTGATTTGAGAGCTCTAAGTTGAAACCATTGTTTCATACCTGAGTTCTTGGATCGGGATTAGCATTCGGGGACCCTTCGTGCCGTTTGATATCCGCGATCTCTAGCATTGTTTGGTTGTTACTCAAGGACTACTAAGCAATCTCAAGTGAGTACATAGACCCCTCTTTTACTGTTTTCCAAACTGTTTTGGGGTGAAACACATGTGCCTACTTGTTACTTTCATGCTTTCCATGTTTTCATATCATATGCTTATTATGTTCAATAGTACACTTATAGTACATGATTTCGTAGTGTTCATGCTAGGTGTGCCCATTGTGTGCATTACTTAGTACATCGTTTTACATCACATCACATCACATGCTACGTATGTCTATTGTTGCATACTTAGTACAGGTCACATGCTACGTATGTCTATTGTTGCATACTTAGTACAGGTCACCTGCTACGTATGTCTATTGTTGCATACTTAGTACATGTCACATGCTACATATGTCTATTGTTGCATACTTAGTACATTTTCATTTCTTCACATGCTTACATTTTGGTATGACATTTGGTTTGTTTACAATGGAACAATACATTCATTAACATTAGCTACGCCGTTCATTAGTAGGTAGTGGTACCATAGGAATTGACAACTCCCGTTCCTGAAATCCCAGGGAAAGGGGATTGGAAGGAATGACCGAATTCGATATACATGAAGCACAGATAATCCTTTAAGTCGTTTAAGGGTTTATCGCCACAGTCTCAAGGCTTGGATGTATGCATTATAACGATACCGCATAAATGTTCATATTCAGTATAGCATGCATATCCACAATACATAACATTTTAACATGATTTACATTGATCATGCATTTCCACAGAACATAACTTTGATTTAAACCAAGTTTTACTTCAATACTATGTTCTTGTGCATATGGTTTAGTTGATACATTTCGCTAGCCATACATATCATTTTAGTTACACAATACATAACATTTTAACATGATTTACATTGATCATGCATTTCCACAGAACATAACTTTGATTTAAACCAAGTTTTACTTCAATACTATGTTCTTGTGCATATGGTTTAGTTGATACATTTCGCTAGCCATACATATCATTTTAGTTACACAATACCTGATTTACATCTTGACATAAACATTTTGGTATATTTCAATACATTTGACAATTGGTTTAAACATAGACATCTTACATTGTTTGGTTTGGTTTGATTAAGTGATTAAGTAACGATGCGTGTGTAATATGATACAAGCATGGTGGATACGCCGCTGGTATTTCCTATATATAAGTGTTTGTATGGTATTACATATCGTAGCGTTATTTGAATCATTTCAATTTTGACATATAACATTTTATACAAATAACATACTTTTCACAATACATTGTTTTACAAACAACTTAACTTATACAAACTCAATTTACATGGTTATTCATTTAACCATGCATTATTCTCTTACTTATACGTATCATCTGAACTTATTGTTTTTCAAATGATTTACAAAGACAAATCAAATTACAAGGTTCATGACTAAACATTTTCTTAAACAGAAGTCATGAATCTTATTTTCACAAAACCTATGTATCTCACAGGCATTTTTATGCTGACGTACCTATTTTCACATGTGTTTTCAGGATATGAAGCATAGGATTGATCAAGATACACATAGGCGGACATGGGCCTTAGTGACAATAAAAGATGCACGACTAGTTATTTATGTTGTATTTCCTTGCTTGTTAAGACATTGTAACACTTTTAATCAATAAAACGAAACTTCAATTGCCATGGATTTGAAACAATTAATTCTGTTACAACACTCCCCGACATTTCCGCCACGTTTTGTATGTTCTACGTGGTCGGGGTGTGACAAGAATGGCATAGTTGAGGATTTTCCCATTCCTCTTCTGTTGAAGTTGTTATTATTACCCGTACGAAATCCCTGGGTAATTTTCTGAGCCAATTCTTTCTTTCTGTCTTCATCTCTTGTGCGCACCAGTTCATCGGTTAGGGTATTAGCTAATTCTACAGCATCGTCAATAGTGCGAGGTCTCGCAGCTTTAACGATATTGCGAATTTCACTAATCAGTCCCCAAATGTAGCGAGAAATGAGTACCGGTTCTGGTGAAGACAGTGTGTGACACCTGTGTCACTTCAACCATCAAACAAATGCCAAACCAATGAAATATTGTATTTCATACTTGGGATTTGTAAAAATATGTGTATCGTTTGCACATATCAACTCTTGTTCGATTTTAAGCTTTAAATCGCTTTCTGGAGGGTTATACGCGCTCTGATGCGTAAATATAACCAGTTTAATCCAACGAACACTCCAAAATAGTGAAATAGGTTAAACATACCATAAATATCCTTTACATAACTTAGAAATAAGTTTTGAAGGCTTTGGTATGGCAAAAACAAGTTAATTCGCTTACAGGGACTAAACTTGACAAACTGCGAAAGTATGCCAATTTGAACTGTAACGAACATTTCGGAACAAGACCATAAGTTAAACATACCATAAATATCCTTTACATAGCTTAGAAATAGGCTTTGAGGGGTTCGGTGTGCTAAAATAAACTTTTGGGTCATTCAGGGACTAAAAGTGTCAAAAAGTGCACAAGTTTGCACTTTCGCGCATAACTCATGTTCTGAATACATCCGGACATCCAAAAATTTATGTAAGCATGACTATATTATGCTTTAGTGTTTGGCTTAAGAAAAATCCATTCGTCGCGTCATTTGGATCGTTTTTCGCGCTTATGCGCATTCCGTCGTAATTAAGCGAACATCGCGTTCGTACGACCAAACGAACCAACACCCAGCATATTTTTGAGCATGTTTCATGTCCACAATGTTTAGGCATCATTTTAGGGCCTTAAAGTTGGCTTTACGGGCCTTAGAAGTGTCGGAAATGGCCTTAAACACGTGCAGGGACCAAAACTGTAATTTCAGCAAATTTGTGCTGATCAGACAAGGCCAGGCGGCCCGCCTGAGTTTTGTCTAATCCTGAAGCGGGCCGCGTCAGCCTCTGCAGACCAGATTCATTGTTTTACAGCCTGTTTGCAGCTGTTTTGCACCCCCAATCCCAATTCCAAGTGTCAATTTCTTATGGTGGGTGGCAAATTTACCTACCATAACTTTCCAACAAGTGTACGCATGAGATTCGAGCACGGTTTCCATGAAACGATCTTAACGGTTACCCGAATACTATAAATACCCAACCCCACCCATTGCTAAACTCACTAGAATCTTGATTTGAGAAACTCTAAGTTGAAACCATTGTTTCATACCTGAGATTCTTGGATCGAGATTAGCATTCGGGGACCCTTCGTAAGTTTTCTTTCGTTCTTTTTTTGCTTTTCGAGTCTGAAAGTCAAACTTTGTTTGACTTTCTGCGTTGACCAGTTTATGGTCAATGTGAAGTTCGTTTGAACTTCGCAACGTGAGTGTAATCACGTTGGTTATAGTCCCTTGGGACTATGCCTACTGATTACCACGTTGTCTAGGGTCGTAGGGTAAGCGATCTAATAAATCGCTTATACCTTCGAACCCGACCCATTTGGTCGATCATTAGGATCCGACCAAACACATTAGGTGACCATAGTAGGTAGGGAATAACCTTCCGAGGTTATACCCTATGGTCACATCGTTTGAGTAGTTGTATGATAGGTAGTTTATATGCCTTAGGTAAATTACCAGAATACCCTTTTCATGTATAATTGGTAATTAAGCATATGTAACCTAAACTTTTGTCACATAACCGATTATGTAACATGTTTAGGCATATAACACTTGTCATAGGACTAGTTAGACGGTCCGAACGCGTTTCACGCGAACGACGCGTTAAAGTAGCATAAGCTACCTAAATGGGTCGCGATGGGTCGAAAGCACTTAGGATAGGTTTCATTTAGTATGTAGGCTTTGTTGAACCATATGACACGAGTCTCCATACTCGTTTGGTTTACGAACCCTCATTCTATCTAAATCCTCCGATTTAGGTCCGGTTTATTAACATAGTTACCTATAATAGGTGCCGTTTGATATCCCTGATCTCTAAGCATTGTTTGGTTGTTACACAAGGACTCCTAAGCACTCTCAATGTGAGTACATAGTTCCCCTCTTTTACCGTTTTCAAACTGTTTTGGGGTGAAGCATGTGTACCTATCTGTTATTTTCATGATTTCAAAGTATACTTGATTATACATGTTATTACTTATCATTTGACAAACTAAATGACTATCTATGGTTTAAACACTGATTTCTAAATGAACATAAAATAAAATGTTGAATTGTACTTATTTTATGTTCACCAGACCGATTGGTAGTATGATATAGCGCTATAGGATTAGACACCCCATTCCTTTTGTCATGGAATGTCTGAAACCAATTTGTTTCTCCATCCAAATAGGGATTTCCTTTGTGGTATCCTTATAGTCTCAAAGGTGTATTTTGATGCACTAGGTCTGAATGAATTCTTAAATCACACCTTTAAAGTATATTTTGATATACTCCCAAAAGTATAATTTGATATACTCTCATGTGTGGTATTGTACAAAACCAACATATATTTTGTTAATCATCCAAAGCATATTTTGATATGTTATTTACAAAACCAAAACATAGTTTAATATGTTACTTACAAATCCAAAGTATACTTTTAATATGCTAAATAAGGTTATTCGTTTAACCTTACATTTATTTATACATATCATTTTGGTTACATATTACATGATTTACATTGGACACATAAACAGTATTGACATTGGTTATACATTTCATGACTTACATCTTGACATAAACATTTTGACACATTATTCAATACGTTTGGCAATTGGTTTAAACATAGACATCTTACATTGTTGGTTGGTTTGAGTAAGTGATTAAGTAACGAGGCGTGTGTAATATGATACAAGCATGGTGGATACGCCGCTGGTACTTCCTATATATAAGTGTTTGTATGGTATTACATATTGTATCGTTATCTGAATCATTTCATTTTGAGACATATAACATTTTATACAAATAACATACTTTTCACATGACATTAATTTACAAACAACTTATATTATACAAACTCATTTTACATGGTTATTCATTTAACCATACATTATTCTCTTATTTATACATATCATCTGACCTTATCGTTTTTCAAATGATTTACAAGACATAGCAAATTACAAGGTTCATGACTAAACATTTTCTCAAACATAAGTCATGAATCCTATTTTCACAAAACCTATGTATCTCACAGGCATTTTTATGCTGACGTACCTATTTTTACACATGTTTCAGGTACTGCTTTGCAATGATTGTTGATACATGCTACATTTAGGATGGACTCGTGCCTTAGCGACTTTAAAACTTGGAAGATCGTAGTTGTATTTATTTGATTGTATTAAAACAATGAGTTCATTTATTCAATAAAACAGAATTTATTTATTCCATGGTTACGAAACAATGATTCTGTTACAACACTCCCCGACATTTCTGCCACGTTTGGTTGTTCCACGTAGTCGGGGTGTGACACAGTGTTGGTACCCCTCTAGCATATTCAAAGAATGTCGAAGTATAACCACGACAATCTACACCCATCATCCGATGATTTAGAAACTTATTTGTCATCTGTTCCTTTTCATACTCGGGACAGAATTTTCTTTCTACCATACCTTTAAATTCTTCCCAAGTCATAGCATAAGCTATAATCCTTCCTTTTGATTGTAACACAGTGTTCCACCATTCATCTAATTCTACTGGTAGAGGTTGAGGTTGGACAATAGGATCTGGAATAGCAGGTTCCAGATTGATTGGGATTGGAGCTTCTAATGGGTAGCTAAAAAGATCTTCTTCCGTAAAGATGAGGTTTGGATTAGCTACTTCAAGGTTTCCATCGGCAGGTCCGATGAGGTCACTCATTACTAATTGATGATCTAAAACTTCCCAAGGAGTCATTTTCTGTTTCTGCCTAGAACTATCTCCGACCTCTATTTCTGTTTGCTTAAAATTCTTCTCAGCTTCTATCTCTACTTGATTAACATTTTCCTCAATTTCTACCCCTTTTCCTTTGTCTTTTAGTTCTTCAGTTTTGGTAACCTTTCTTGTTGCTGGCTTTTTTCCTTCGTACTCGCCTCCAGCCCACAAATCTGCTTCTTTTCTTAGGTTTAGGTTTTGCCAGTGGTTTGGATTGAAATTCCATGGGTTCTTCTTTATCAGCGAAGTAACCGGTGAATTCCTTGGAAACTTCTATCTTAACGGGATATAGGTTAAGATTTTCTAAACCTTCAGATATCTCATTCATGCTGTTTAGCATATATGCAAAATACATACCAAATGTTAAAACAATATTTTATAGATAACCCGTAAATATTATTGCATACATAAAACAACTGACAAGTAAATTATACTACGATTTACTGTAACTTATTTATTTACTAAATAAGGTTTCTGGAAATAAAAGTGCTAAAACTTTTGAATATTTAGAGATTTGTATTTTCTGCTACTGTGGCTAGCATATATAGATTTGCCCATTTCTCATCTAATTTGTCCTCCCAAGGTGATTTATTGATTAAATCCTGGGTTTCTTGTTTAACTTTCTTCTCTCGGTTTTTCCTTATTTCCTCCTGACTTTTCCTAATAATCAAACTTCTTTTATTAGGAGAAAGTGGTTCCTCGTAATGTGCCTTACGGACAAATATTCCTTCTTCAGGAATTACATAAGGTTTTGTTTGGGATGAACTTCCCTTCTCGTGGGTTGACCTATCTAGTTTAAGATAGATGTTTGACAGCTTTTGTTTATCCATACTATAATTAACAAATAATCAGTTAATAAAACACATAATCACAAAATTGGCAATTAGTAAAATTAAGTATTTCTAAATACTTAATAGGCTTAGATAAGTGGTTCTGATACCACCTTATTTCTGTCATGGCCCCCGACCCGGTTTGACCCGTTTCAGGAGCCGCGGGACAGAAATCCCGTGGTATTTAATTAACAGCGGAAGTTTATTCAGGATCTTTTTAAAACTGAAATATTTCCCGATTATTTTATTTCACAATTCGGGATAAAACCCGGTAATTTACCATCTTGAGATTTCACCAGGAAATCTTTTATTTTACAAAACATGTTTCATTATTTTAATACTGAGCCACTTCCTTAAGCTGATAGTGCTTCACGGCACTTTTTCCTGGATCACAACAGATCACCTGAAATATGTTTGAAAAAGGTTTTGTCAGCGGGAAATACTGAGTGAATCATTCATTTTGCTAAAATGACTCTTTTGTTATAATTCACAGTATTAAGAGAGATTACAATGTTTATTTCAACCAACTACCCACAGTATTTGTCATCGACTCATTTCGGTGACTGTGGTCATATTACTATTAAGTCCGTTCACCCAATAGTAACGAGTATCATTAATTAGGTACGCCCACCTAAATTGATAAAAACAGTAATGTGCACAATACCCCACATACCGGCTGTAATTTGGTGACTACATATACTTAATCACTGTAATTATAATCTTGAAAATAAACATACTTTTGTAAACAGAATTGATAAAAAGAGAATGACTCACATTGCAGATTTAACAGAGCTTAGTTTACTGATTAGCCTTGATAACCTAGTTTAAATAACCAAGCACACAAACTAGGTTAGTAACTTAATACAGCATTTACGACAACTCACGAGATTAAAACCTTCACAACGAATGACAAAGTGCGATACTTAAACATCCATCGATTAATCGACGAATGACAAAGCATAAACCCTAATGTGGGCAGCACTTAAACATCCATTGGATAGTTTAATTGATCGGACATTGAATCGTAGCAGCGATCGAGTTATTACCCTGAATTGTGGCAGCACTTCGTGAGCAGTGTGTGTTTTTAGACTATTTCTATAATAACTCGGAGTGAATTTGGAATTTAAACGTCGCATCAACGTCCAGAATCAAGTCCCACAACAACCTATTTATATTTGAAAAATCATCCCCCTTGCGCCACACGAGGGGTTCTCTTGTTCCTGTCGCGTGGCGCGACAGGCCCTACTCTACCCTAGGTTTGCTTCGTGTCACAGTAGCTTAGCTGAGTTGATTGCGTGTGATTTTTAATTTTTGACAGCAAACTGTGTGGATTTTACCGAGTAGGGTTTACCCCCCCTGAGTTTTAGGGGCCCTGATCCTGATTCCGATTGTTCTGAAAATTTTAGGGTTTGTTCAGAATCACTTGGGTTTCTCAATTAGGGTTTCCTATTGGTTAAATTAAAGTAATAAATAATACTTTTTGATGAGAGTTGTTACAGTTTTCCATTTCACATTCTCTGTGTAAAATAAAGCACCCCTATGATATACAACACATTGATATTTAAACATTTTGAACCAAATGTTTTTCAAACTTGTTTTATCATGTTTGTTCAGCCGTGAGGGTTTCGGCGTATTCCTTTAACATTTTTTCAGAAATTTTGATTTTAACAATTTAAAAACCAACATTTTTTCATTTTTATGTTTTTTATTTATGTTTTATTTATTATTATTATTATTATTAACAAACCAAAAACTTCATGTTTTCAACCACAGGAATCCTCCACCTGTGCCAGGCTGCTCCAATCTTCATGTTGACTTTCAGATGAACTCTAGAACACCTGCACATTCAATCAACTCAAGTACTTGAACAATGCAACCCAGGCCTGTTTGACCTTAGGTATTGTGACGCAATAAGATTCGTTCAATTTCGGAAAATCTTTGTCATTTTTTACAAAAACTTTTTCATTCTTGATATCAACTTTCTTAGTTGACTCGACTTTCCTTTTCTCATTCACAGAAGTGTTTCTTTACCACCCAAATTTATCCTTTTAAAACATTCTTTTTTATAAAATCTTGGATATTTTGAATGTTTTGTTTTGACAAATCACTTTTAGGTTTCCAAATTTGATTTGGTTTTGACATATCAACATTTTGTTTTCAAATCTGTTTTGATTCATATTTGGGTGTTTTTGGTTTCCAAGTTTGTTTTGGTTCAACCTTGGATGACTTCTGTTTCACATCCTCAGATTTCTGTTTATTCTTTTCAACAACAACAGGCTTCAGATTTGGACATTTGCGACCAATATATCCAATTTGTTGACATTTAAAGCATGTTTTCTTTGAAACATCTTTGGCCTGTTGTTGTTTCCTTTTCTGAGTATAGAATTCTTCATTAGTCTGTCAACTAAATCGGATTTCTTTCTCTTCTCTGAACTTGTTCCGTGAACAAAGTTCGTCTTTTTTTGAAGATTTGACTTTTCAGCTCTTTTGTTTTGATTTTGTTTCTTTTTATAACCCAACCCTGCATTTGTGTTTTTCTTTTTGTAACTAGGTTTGGTATAAAAATATTTATTGCTCGCTTCACCGACAAATCTATCAATTTCAGATTTTTCGATTTCTACCAACTTAAAAACTTTTTCAATCTTTTCCGAAATCACATTTTGAATCAGAAACTCAATATCTGAGAATAATTTGTCCGATCCAACCATATAATATGCCAAAATTATTGGATCATCATTCGCATTTATCTCAGATTTTGAATTCTTTAGATAATTTTTATGAAAACTCTCCTCATCTTCAACATGTGATTCAGTATTCTCATTTTTGGTAGAATCTTCTTTCAAAACGCTTTCAACTACCTTACTTACCACCTCTGAATCACCAACATCATCAGATTTGTAGTAAGTCACATCAATGTTTTCAGGCAATTGAGCAACCATGTTGAAAGCTTTTGCCATCGTCTTATCATCATAGAAAGTATAATTTTTTCTCAAATGGTGGTGGAACCTGATGATATTCTGAACCTATTCCTTTTTTGTTCTTTTCAGAATCAATATCATCCGGTTTAATGTTGAAAATACGTTCAAGAATATATGAAGAAGCATGATAACTATGTAGTTTATTATTTTCTTTTTCTATTTCAGCCATTTTACGTTTAACCGCAGCAACTTCATCAATATACTGATTTAAAACCAGTTGTTTTCCTTTATATTTTGCTTCAAGAAGTCTTGTTGTATTAGTATATTTTGAAACTTTATCTTGAAGACGTTGTGTTTGACTTTTCAAAGTTTCATATGCTTCTTTTGCTCTATGATAAGAATATTTCATCCCATCATATTCTTTTTGCAA